>OX392433.1:3165000-3637500 GCA_947623395.1 Synanthedon tipuliformis
TTACTGCATAAGTAAGTATGTAGGTAACGAAACACGTTTCTAGTTTTAATAAAGTAGGCGACTTCCAGTGATTTACTATTAAATTATAGGTTCGCCTTATCGTCAGATCTGGCTGGGCTATTACACAAAATTATAGTAATTTTTCGGAAAATCGTTACTGATACTTTCGAGTTTGGTAATGTAATATTATAGATAATAGAGTGTGTATCAAGGAAAGTATGTTCTAATGTTCTAATAGAATAGTTGTAGAAGGTCAAGGAAGTGACAATGAGTTTAATTTAAATCTTCGGCTTATAATACAAGACAAAGATAATTGATTGGTCTTGCTGCGCTCGAATAGATAGAGTGCTATACAAAAGCAATAGCTCCGAAAATGTGGCAACTTTTTATTGTAGTGTATGTAAAAAATCGACACTTTTTATCACTTTTTACCCAGTTTTGTTATATTTTTACACAGTTTCACTACGCAAACTGATATTTTATTATGCCTAAAATTTAATAAAACATTCGGCACATACACATCACAGACAGTTTGCAGTGTGACTGGCTCGGGTACGCCGAATTCGGCGTACTATTTTATGCCGCATTTTACAAGTACGACGGCGGTATCTAGTTGAGCGCAGCGAGACCAATCATTTATCAATGATATAAGAATAAAATTGTGCGAAATAATTTTTTTTACAATTTTATATAGTACGAAATGTACGAAAAGCCAACTTTAAATTTAAATATATTTTTAGTAGTCTTCTTGCACACATATTATTCTCTTAACGTTCTAATTTCTACACATGTGTACACTACATACCTCTAGGACCAGAGCTGACTTGGCATTGATACTTGGCATCATCTTCTAAAGTCACGTCTCGGATGTCGAGCGAGTAATCACCTAAAACATAAAAAAAAAAATTAATGATATGTAATAACCAGCCCTCCCCCAGAGTTAAATTCGGCAGACAGGCTGACCTGTCGCTTGATGACACTTGATGGTATGTGGCTACCGTCGCCTATAACACAAGCAACGCCACAGCTGTTGCTACAGTGAGCTGCTGACCGTACCACGATTAATATGGGAATAGGAAATTACATCAAAATAGACAGTATGCTGCAGGAGCTGCAGGTGCGCTACCGACTGCAATTAAATAGGATTTAAGATAAGGAAGTGGGAATAAGGGATAGGGAAATGGACTTTGACATTCCCCAAGTCTCACTCAACGAAAAAAAAAACACGGTGGTCTTTTTAAAAGGGTGGTTACTGCAGCCAGACTCCTGCCCAAATGACTGCGGAACGCTGTGTGCCCTGTCACTACAAAAATCCACGAAAAATTGACGGCATCGGACAAAATGGACAAAATCGGTAACGTTGGTCTATATAAATAAAAACCTGACAACAGGGGCCCTAGCCAAGAGCATACCAATGCAAACGCTCCCTTTGCGTACTTACGAAACGTTAAAAAATAAAGCCCGGTGATTGGTTGTTGTAACGCCCACATAAAATTTTGACCAATCACAAAGCTTTCTTCCAAGCGTAGCGTAGCCTGAGCGTAGCGTTTATGACTACGTTTGCTCTTGGCTAGGGCCCCAGTTGGACCAATTCGATTAATTTCCTTTTCACCTCTCCAGCACGAAAAGGGTGCGTTTGGTGCCTAAAAACTCACAGAAAAATCGATTTTTGATGCGAGCGTGATTTGAAATTCCAACACGCTTATTTAATTCACAGGAATAAACTTTTGATTTTATTGTATGTCCCAGCCATTGCCAACTAGATTCGGCCGGCCATAGCCGACTAGATTCGGCCCGCGATACTCGCTGTTGAAGTGAAAAGTTGTATGTTTAACACGAGAGCAAATTTTTTTATGTCTCGTGCGTGCCTTTAAATCACTCACTTCGCTCAGTATTCTATAATATAATCACTCGCTACGCTCGTGATTCAATTCTATAGACTACTTCGCTAGTTCATGATTTAAAGTCTGCACTCGCAGCAAAAAACGATTTTGCTCTCAATGAACAATGTACTATTTTCAAATATTCGTCGAAGTCCGAGGAAGGTTCTTATGAAGATAAAAATTGGAAATATCTGGGAAAAACGTAAAACATTCTGATTCTCATCCTAGCTGACAATTACACATCATCTGTCTGTCACATTCAAATAGCTCTATGGAGAGAGCGACGTCTGTCGGGTCAGTTACTTTTTTATAAAAACCTTAAAATCTACAGATTTTAAAATAGAAATGAATTAAATTGAACTTTATTTAAAATTTATAATACTTAGTTATCTTTTAACTCAAAGAAGTGAAGATGAAAGAGAAAGAGGCTATATTTAGTTTTGAAGATAGGTTTGTAATTAAAGCCTGAGTCAAAGGAGTGGCTTTGAGAATATAATTTAAGAGTTCTTAGCGTTTTATTAAGGGACCGGTGTATTAAAAGAATTAAGAATTTTGTAATAAATATATTGAAATTGAAATAACAATTAGGCGAGACGTTTACTATGGCAACGACGAACGGCCTTAATATAAATGTAAGTAAGTACTATGAAATATTTGAGTATAATTATTGTATGTTGTAACAAAATGTCATTTTTATATGGGTTCAAACATAGATGAATGATTGGTCTCACTGCGCTCGACTAGATACCGCCGTTGTACTTGTAAAATGCGGCAAAAAATACTACGCCGAATTCAACGTACCCGAGCCAGTCACACTGCAAACTGTCAGTGATGTGTACGTGCCGAATGTTTTATTAAATTATGGGCATAATGAAATGTCAGTTTGCGTAGTGAAACTGTGTAAAAATATAATAAAACTGTGTAAAAAGTGATAAATAGTGACGATGTTTTACACACACTACAATAAAAAGTTGCCACATTAACGGAGCTATCACTTCTGTATAGCGCTCTATCTAGTCGAGCGCAGCGAGACCAATCAAATATCATTGGGTTTAAATTTTTTTTAAATGAAGTACAAAACAATCAAAAATATGTAATGAGGTCGAAATAAAAAACTCAAAATATTATATTTACCTTCTTCATCACTTCCAATCATCCTGTATCTGTCGTAACCACTCAAATCCCTATGCAACCCTAACCCAAAGTCGTCCTTAGTCCATTGTAGTTGGCCAGATTTCTTTTCCACTCGGCAAGGCAGAGTTACTCTTGATCCTATAACTGCAGTCTGAAAAAGAAATTATGTATTACTACCTGTTGCACGCGACTTAGCCCATGAAACTTTATAAAATATAGCCTATGGTAACATAGGAGCGACATAGTAACATAATAAGTACATTCAAAAACAAAATACAACAGTAAACGAAATTTGTGTCCTAGATATTTTCGGTACTAATCAATTTTGTGTCAGTAGATTTGAGTGCTGACTTGTAGTAGTCAATTCAAGCTCTAGGCAAAAATGAAATGTAGTCAGATTGTGTTCTTAGACAGTTCAAGACCAACCCCTCATAACAAATCACAATAACAGCATTATGCTCACAATAACTTGCTTCGATTCATCGAGCACCTATTCAATCCAGTGCAAAGCAAACACGACCGGATCCATGTTTGCCTACGGAGGAAATACTAATGTTTCAATCGACTAAGTAATGCCGTAGACTATTTGCTACGTTCAACTATTTAACGCTCCTGTGTTCACTAGTTTCACGAGCTCGCTTCATATGATATTCATAAGCTCAGTCAACAGCAGGTACCTACCTACTTTGTACGTGAGCTTCCTACTCGTATTTGTAGTGTTAAAATTTCCACTTTAAACTTTTCGTTGCGCAAATAGCTTGTACATAGCTACTAATGATGGGAGCTTAGTTTATCGATAGTTTTGACAGCCTCATAATATTCATCATTGTGAATATATTAATAAATTAACTGCTAGTTAAGGTTGTATAATAATTACAGTTGTAATGTATCGATAACTTCAGTCTCATAACACATTTGGTCTAGTGGCTAGTAACACTAGCTGTTAACCAAGCGGTCGCGGGTTCGAATCCCGCTAGGGGCAAATGTTTATATGTTAACATTACCTTTGTACCTGAGTAATGGATGTTTTGTATTTATATTATGTATGTATTTAAAAAAAAAGTAATGTATGTAGTATATTAACTGTCTGGTATCCATAATACAAGCATTAAGTTGCTTACTTTGGAAGTAGATGGTGCTGTGTGGAATGTGTGAATATATTTATTTTATTTATTAACTAAATTATTACTAACAGTAAAAGGTCAGCTTAATATGACTTATGTCTGAAGGTCAAATTTAGAAGTTTATGAATGTTTATGAAACTTCTGTGTATAAGACGTTATGCTATTATAGTATATCAGTAAATGCATACAAATTATGATTGTAAAACTTTTTCTAGACACTTATCTATACTATACTAATATAATAAAGTTGAATAGTTCGTTTGTTTGATTGAATGCTTTAAACTCTGGAACTAGCAGTGGCAACTTAAAAATATATTTTTTCTTTTAATTGATTTTTTTTATAAATCATTACGTTCCATCCTCTTAAAAAAAATCGAGACAAGCGCTAAGGGCACAACTCCTATATAAATAATTTTTTTAATAAAAAAAAAATTAAAAAAATCACGCTTTGATCCTTTAGTCTTAAACTTGTAGCCAATCGCCTGTAATGTCGATAAAGTTATCTTGAGTTGCGCCCATCCCTATTGTACATCGTTTCTGATAGTATGTGTTATTAAGTCTTAGATTGGCGTGTAATGTGGCTGCATTCAGTAGTCTCACACAGAATATGGAACGCTTAGATCCCCTATTTCGCAAGTCTTAACATCTCGTGATAACATGTTCTACATTTAACTAAACATAATCATGTTACATATCTAAACATAGGAATATTCTCTACTGAAGCGGTATGGCACACCGGATTTGAAATGATACTTTAAACATTGTCTTCGTACCTCTAGTAATCTATACTAATATTATAAAGCTGAAGAGTTGGTTTGTTTGTTTGTTTGTTTGAACGCGCTAATCTCAGGAACTAAGTACTGGTTCGAATTGAAAAATTCTTTTTGTGTTGGATAGATCATTTATCGAGGAAGGCTTTAGGCTATATAACATCACGTTGCGACTAATAGGAGCGAAGAAACAGTCGAAAATGTGGAAAAAACGGGGAAAATTATTCATCTTTGAGGGCTTCCGTGCGTGCGCTGCGAAAACCGTTCGAGATACCCAAATGATTCCCAAAATAACTATTCCACGCGGACGAAGTCGCGAGCACCAGCTAGTGTTTAATATATATACATGTGGACACATAATATTATGGACTTTTCATCAATCTGTGACAGCTTTGAGTGACAGTATCTATTCTATATCTATATATCCTTCTATGGTCGGGAGCATACTTGCAGCGCCTATGGCGTCGCTTGTGTTACTGGCGACGGTAGCCACCTACCACCTACCAAGTGGCCCGTCAGCCTGTCAGTCAATCTTTACATTAAAAATATCTTGGAAAGTGTGTGCAAAATTTCATGATTATCGGTTGAATAGTCAGAGCGTGAAAACGTAACAAACAAGCTCTCTTTCGCATTTTTAATAATATCTAGGCGAGGATCGTCCGCTAGTCTTGCTGCCTATCATCATCATCATCATCATCATCATCATCTCAGCCGTAGGACGTCCACTGCTGGACATAGGCCTCCCCCATAATTTTCCAATAGGACCGGTCAGAAGCAGCCTGAATCCACCGCTGACCCGCGGCATTTATTAGGTCGTCTGTCCACCTTGTGGGTGGACGTCCTACGCTGCGCTTGCTGGTCCGTGACCTCCACTCGAGAACCTTCCGGCCCCAGCGGCCGTCGGCTCTCCGTACTATATGCCTTGCCCACTGCCACTTCAATTTATTAATCCGCCGGCTTAAGTCGGTAACTTTCGTACGTCTGCGGATCTCCTCATTTCTGATCCGATCTCGCAGTGTAACATATGCCCCGTGGTGTAACACCGAGCATAGGCCTTTCCATAGCTCGTTGAGCGACATTGAGCTTCCTTACGAGGCCCATAGTTAGAGACTACTACCTATCATACTAAAATAAAACATAAAATTACCTGATCCTGAGGCTCCATGGCGAACTTCTGTTCGTGATAAGCACCACACACACCAAAACACAAAACAAATATGCACACAATCTGTCGAGTCCGCAGTAACAGAAACAGAGGTGTCACTCCCCTACTTGTTGTGCGCCATCTACATTTGAAGTTCCACATTTTTCACTCACAACACTACACAGTTCCGTTTCCGTTGGCCAACATAACACGGATATCCGGATGTATTTTTAGTGTCACATTTTCAAACGGATGTTCAACTTCCCCCGGTCAATATATGCTGTATTTTTGTGCGCGCACCGCAATGGTTCATGTCTAAATTTAGTTATCTCTTTTACTGCTTCGAAGTTTCGGTGAACGGGAACTATCTGTAACAAAGATAAAATTACTGTTTTAACTATTTGAAAAAAAATTTTTTTTAAGTTAAGATCGCCAGACAAGCTGACGGTTCACTTAAAATGGTTAGTCCCGCACATAGATGAATGATTGGTCTTGCTGCGCTCGACTAGATACCGCCGTTGTAATCGTACTTGTAAAATGCGGAAAAAAAATACTACGCCGAATTCGGTGTACCCGAGCCAGTCACACTGCAAACTGTCTGTCATGTGTACGTGCCGAATGTTTTATTAAATTTTGAGCATAATAAAATACCAGTTTGCGTAGTGAAACTGTGTAAAAATATTATAAAACTGTGTAAAAAGTGATAAAAAGTGACGATGTTTTACACACAATACAATAAAAAGTTGCCGCATTCACGGAGCTCTCGCTTTTGTATAGCGCTCTATATAGTCGAGCGCAGCGAGACCAATCAATTATCTTTGGTTCCGCACTTGATGGTTATGTTATTACGTAATGTGCCAAATTTCATCAGTAGTTTTTACGTGAATGTGTAACAAATATACATTTATATAATTATGTCGTCCGCACATCGTTGAATTGGGCATATCATGATATTCCTGGGCAGATCATATTTCTGTTAAAACTGAGAGGGTCGCCTCACTCCGCTCCGCTTTGCTCGGCTTCCCAAATTTATTTCCATGTAAACCTAACACGCTCCTCCTTCCTCGCTTTGCTTCGCTCCGCTCCTCGTCGCACCTATTTTTGACTTTTGATGAAATATTTTTGATTTCATACTTTACGATTTGCCCAATTCTACGATCTGCCCACGACATATACATCTATCCATATCCTTCCATCCTCACAAATTTCGCATTTTAGGAGTTGGCAGTACCATAATATTAGTAGGTACATTTGCAAAACCTGACATTTTTTTTGTGACACAATATTGCAAGATGAAACCAACTTAACAAGTATTGACGAAAATTTTCATTAACCAAGCAAAAAAAAATACAATTTCTTATTAAATTGTTTGTCGAAATAAAGTATCCGGATATTAATAAAGCCATCACGTAACGCTCTATTAAGTGCGCTTAAATTAAAAAAAAAAATTAAAAAAATCTCAATTTAGCTCGAGCGAAGGTTGTTTTTACTGAAACTCACTCTGCCACAATTCACAAATACCTTATTTACTTTTTATAAAATACTAGCTGTTGCACGCGACTTTGTCCGCGTAACTTTAAAAAATATGGCCTACTCGTATGTTACTCGCTGATAATTTAGCTATCTATAGGTGAAAAAATTTTCACAATTGGTCCAGTAGTTTTTGTGTTTATTTATTACAAAAAAAATCAAATCAAAAATACAAATCTTGTCTCTTTATAATATTAACTAGCTATTGCCCGCGACTTCGTCCGAGTTGAAAAAGCAATATATCGCCTGACATCGTTATTGCTATTACACTTAGCCAGGAGTTAGTTTCCTTAATTTTAGATGATCCCTCGGGAGCAGTACTTTTTTTCTGGATGAAAGGTAGCCTATGTCCTTTCTGGTGTCCCAGACAACGTGTATGCAAAATTTCACGGTTATCGGTTCAGTAGTTTTTGCGTGAAAGAGTTACAAACATCCATACATACATCCATACAAACTTTCGCATTTATAATATACTAGCTGTGCTCGCGACTTCGTCCGCGTGGAACAGTTATTTTGGGAATCACTTGGGTATCTCGAACGGTTTTCGAGTTATAATTTTCCCCGTTTTTTTCACATTTTCGACTGTTTCTTCGCTTCTATTAGTCGCAACGTGATATTATATAGCCTAAAGCCTTCCTCGATAAATGATCTATCCAACACAAAAATAATTTTTCAATTCGAACAAGTAGTTCCTGAGATTAACGCGTTCAAACAAACAAACAAACAAACTCTTCAGTTTTATAATATTAGTATAGATATAGTACGGATATAGACTCTTGAAAAACTTCCCGCAAGTATAGACTTTATAAATTGAAATTTAAGTACAACTGTTCAAAGTTACGCCAGTGGAAAACTGCAAATTACATTTTAAACGGATTGAAACTGATTAAGTTTGCATCCCACAGAGAACTGAGACTAAAAGTAGAATAACAGACACCATTTTAAATTTTAAATAGCGTTTAAACATTGTTTTAGTTATAAAAATGTATATATGACGACACGTTTGGTCTAGTGGCTAGTAACCCTAGCTGTTAACCAAACGGTCGCGGGTACATTTACCTTTGTACCTGAGTCATGGATGTTTTGTATTTACAAAAAAAAAGTAATGTATGTGTATATCAAGTGTCTGGTATCCATAATACAAGCATTAAGTTGCTTACTTTGGAACTAGATGGTGCTGTGTGGAATGTGTGAATGTATCTTTTGGAGGGGAGATAGGCATGCTATTTTTTTTTTAAATTTATTTATTTAATTAATTGAGACTAAAAGTAGAATAACAGACACAATAATTTAAAATAGGTTGTAAACATGTTTAAAATAGGGTGTTTTAGTTTTAAAAATGTATATTTTGAAGGGGAAATAGGCATGCTATGTAAAGCAGACAAGAAAAGTGCTTTATCAGTTTCGATTACAAATCCCATTCATTTCAAAATTCGCTAAGGCTTAGATTTGAAATAGGTATTGATTACTGATTGACATAATTTGTCATCGCTAATAAAGATAGCAATAGAAATTGTCACTTTGAATTTTCAAAGGAAAACAGACCTTATCATTCTACAACATACAAAGAATGTTCAATCTTAGGGTGATAAAAGCACTTTATTTGTCGAGTTTACATACACTCTACTTGTATGTAAAGCAGACCAGAAAAGTGCTTTATCAGTTTCGATTACAAATTCCATTCATTTCAAAATTCGCTAAGGCTTAGATTTGAAATAGGTATTGATTACTGATTGATACCATAAGGTATATTTCATTTATATTGGTGTTAATCCGGCAGTTCGTGACCCAGCCGAGAATCGAACCGGGTACCACTAAAACAGAACGCTCTTAATACCACTCGACCTATTGGCTCATTTAGAACAAATCATAAGAATAGGTCGTTATGACACACCGAGTTTAAGTTATCGCTTTAAACTAATAAATACCGTTTTCTCCCGCCTTAATTAGTTAAATCTACTTTATAATAATTATTATTTTATCTACAAAGCGGCGAGGGTTAAACTTTTTAGTTCTCTCGAATTTAATTTTATTGCTGATAAGCTAATTGATCGTTCAATACGAAAGTTCATAAAGATTATTTTGATATTTTAGTGTTGTGTTGAGTTTTGGAAACTTTTAAAATAATGTTCTTACTTTTTTTAAAAAACAATTATTTTAATTTTTTGTATTTTTTTTATAAAAAAATTTATTAATTTTTAGTTGCTTGAAAATTAATGATTTTTTGAGGCTATGCCGGCCCGACTATACATATGTATAGCAACCCTTAGACTCATGTCTAAAATAATAGAAGTTTTTTATGTCTAAATAATGTTCTTACTTTTTTTTTAAACATTGATTTTAATTTTATTGTATTTTTTTTATAAAAAAAATATTAATTTTTTTGCAATTAAAAATTAATGTTTTTTTGAGTCTATGTCGGCCCGACTATACATATGTATAGCAACCCTTAGACTCATGTCTAAAAGAATAGAAGAAGCAAAGAAAAGGAAGAAAAAATTTACGATAATCTCGTAAAAAATGTGACAAGAAAAAAAACAGCAATTTAAATTTAAAAATAATTACTTAACTTACCTACCTAATAATAAAACACTATAAACAAACACTTCTTCATTCAAAATTTATATATATGAGTTTTAGAAATTGAAGTTAAATTTTTAGAACAATCAGACATTAAATTTGTTTCGTAAACCAGTCAACCCAAGCCGATGTACGCCACTGACTGCTGAGTAAGAATATCGAACCATTGTGGGTATTTTTATCCGGCATCCCCTTGTATGTTTCTGTCTGTGACTGAACTGTCTCAGTCTTCTGCCATTAACTTCGGTGTAGGATTTTATATTTAGAATGAATAATAATACTGGCTGGCTACTTGCTAATGGCGAAGTTTATAGTAACATTTTTATTTTTATTTAGTACCTACTAGCTGTTTGGTTTATTTAGTCGCCCGCGTAACTTTTTATAAAATAACCACTAACTGGTGCCTGCAACTTTGTCCGCGTTCTGGATGAAAGGTACCCTATGTCCTTTCTGGTGTCCCAGACAACGTGTATGCAAAATTTCATGGTGATCGGTTGAGTAATTTTTGCGTGAAAGAGTTACAAAGTGGACCGTTAGTCTGACTTCCCACCTTAACTTAACTAAACTTAAGTTATTAATAAATTAATAAATATTTAATAAAGCCTTTTTTATAAGATTTCAAAGAGTCCGTCGTTCTCATAGTTGAAAATAATCGTAAATTTTTAAATTAAATCCAGATTCATTAACTTGTTATATTATGGATAATGAAACCCGAACAGTTTTTATATGTACACTAATTCCCATTGGCAGCCCGGAAATGGAGCGCATTCTATTCGTATGTACAGTCAACAAAGAATTATTTAAATATTTTTTTAAACAAATAATTATTTAAGTAAATAAATTACTTTTGAAAATTTTAAACTAACTTAAACTAGGTACACATACGTCAATTATAATATTTACCGGTAGGTGTAAATTTAATAATAATAATAGAATTGAACAATGATATCACGAAAATTAACATTGCAAGTTGAAATTAATATGTTACCTTCTCTTTAAAAATATTTATGTAGATATTTTTGTATAAAAAAAATATTATCTTTAAGTATAGTGCTTTATGGTGTTTGCCTCACCGCTATGTTCTCGAGTTCCCTGGTTCGATTCCCGATTCCTGGTGAGCGTACGCAAACTAGACGATATTTGAGGACTTTCAGTACAATGTCCTTAGTAAAATTGTCAGTCTATTTATAAATGGCCCATAAGTCCATATAAGTTCATATAAGTCCATAGCTTTTAAATGCCCTTTAAGGTCATTTCTATTATCATGCTGTATACCCAATATTAAAACACATATTTCATATCAGTATTTTATGAGGTCGACTGTACACTGTTGTCAATCCAGTTTCTCTGATCGCTTTTTCTTTTAATAGCTCTCAACATATGTGGCGTCGTTTCTCAGTACCATAGACTAGACAAACGGCGTGTATTTAATTATTTTAATTAACTTTAATAAACGATGGACAATTTAACTTAAGATCTTACGTGATTGCATTCAATTTCCTTATACATTTTCTTTATTCTGAGAAAAAGTTTCAAATTTTTTTTTCTCCAAATAATCCTAGATTAGGTATTACTACTAATATTAAAATAGCATAGGAAATTGTTCAGCCGTATATTATACAGTCAAATGTAATATAAAATCAACGATATTGTTTAGACAAATATTATTTATCTACTGAATACTATAATTAGATTTGTTTGTTTGTTTGCATTGAATACGCTCGGAAACTATTGGACCGATTCGAAAAATTCTGTCACTGTTGCGAAGTTATATTATCAGCGAGTAACATAGGCTATATTTTATAAAGTTACGCGGGCGAAGTCGCGTGCAACATCTAGTTATTAATATTTTTAGTTCGCCTAAGACATCTCCAATCTGTTTGCAACAAGTTTGGGTGTTAGAGAAAATCGTCAATCACCATCATTCAACCCTAAAATGTGGCGGATATCGAAATTGACCCTCTGTAATGAAATTTCCCAACCCGACCGTAACATCGTTCAATTTATCGACTTTCAACACGATTGTATCGAAATATAAGGTAAACATGGATCGGACGAAGCGTCAAGTGGAACTAATCGAGACATAATCGGTATCGCGCCTCATCGACTTTATTGTACCCGAGACAATCGTCATTCGTTAAGTGTCTTATTTATTTATTTATTTATTAATGACAAAATCTACAGCTCTCAAAAAAGAATTTACACACAAAAAAGATACAAAAAAACATAGAGCCATTTACAGATTTTACATTTATAAAAATAACAAGTAAAATTGTACATAAAAATATAATATATACTCATATATATAAAATATAACAAAACTATACAATTATATAAATCACATATTAAAAAAGTAAAATAAAAATACATACATATATACATTATACATACATACAACATATACACAAGTTTATCCCAACTGCCAGTGCACATTATCTTAAAAAATTGTAACAAACAAACATAATTAATAATCGCTAGCCTGCAAGAATGTTGACAATGCTATTCCTGAATGAAACCAACGACAAACAGAACAAGTCTGCTGAGTACAATACAAGCGACTATTAGCTGGTGCCGTGCCCGCGACTTCGTCTGCGTTCTGAATGAAAGGTACCCTATGTTCTTTCTGGTTTCTCAGACAACGTGTATGCAAAATTTTATGGTGATCGGTGCAGTAGATTATGCGTGAAAGAGTTACAAACATCAATACATACTTTCGCATTTATAATATTAGTATGGATGCAACATTAGGATGTTTTTTTTTATATTTAATTTAAAGGGTGGCAGACAGGCTGACGGTCCACTTTTGATGGTAGGTAGTAGTTACCGTCCTAAGGACACAAGCAATACCAGTGCTGGTGAGTATGTCAAAAATATTACGTGAGATATATGAGTAAGCGTGACAGATGATACAGAACGTATGATACGGAAAGAGATAGCTGTCTGTAAAGAGTTGCGTTTGAAGTACGCTAGCCAAACAAAGCTGAGCGATGCAAACAGAAGCGTCACATCATTGATATTAGAGTCTGTGCGGAAAGAGAATGGACGTAATAATTGAGGGCGCTACTGCGTATTTCTTATTTTGAAAAATCTGTTACGTTATTATAGTTCGACTGTAAACATCTTGATACTTTTATAAATTAGTTAATTTTTTTACTATAGTTATACTAGTTATATTATATTATATTATATTATATTATATTATATTATATTATATTATATTATATTATATTATATTATATTATATTATATTATATTATATTATATTATATTATATTATATTATATTATATTATATTATATTATATTATATTATATTATATTATATTATATTATATTATATTATATTATATTATATTATATTATATTATATTATATTATATTAGAATTACAATATAATATAATATTTATATAATGGAATAGTATTTCATATAATTCGAAATGAAATCGCCCATCACCAGTTTATAGTTACAGAGCGCGGTAAATTGTGCCTACGGTTTCGCTTCTGACTGTTAATCTATGACGCTCGGTATCTGTCCCTATTGCACTGGATCGCCCAATTTTGTATAAAATTTATGTGATTTTTATGTACTTACGTGTGGTATGTAACTCCTTTATCCTTTCTTACTTTGGAACCATAGTTTTTACACTTTCGAAATACACAACTCGGCATTTTAAACTGTCTTTTAATAATTATGACACAGAGTCAACACAGAGCAGCACACGTGTTCTTTCACTCGCTGTTATTAAGCGACTAAATCAAATTACAACAATTGTCTTAATTTGAACGCCTCCGTTCCAGGGCACTAGTCCCATATCTACCTCGTTTTATATATTAATATCATTGCGCGTAACTTTATAAAATATAGCCTGAAGCTTTCTATATAAAGAGTTTTTCAAATCGGTCCAGTAGTTTCGAAGCCTATTTAATTCAAACAAACAAATCTTTCCTCTTTATACCTAATATAGAAGATAAAATTAATTTCAGTTTTTTGTTTTTATATTATGTCCCAAACATGGTTTTTTAATGAATGCTACGACCCATAACTATACGATAGAATTACGTAGAATGGAATTGGTAAAGCTGCTCGAGTTGGAAAGTGCCCTTACTTAAGATCACATAATAACTCACAAAATAATTTTACCAAATGTAATATTATATTATATTTCTATTATTCTGTTTATATAATGTAAATTGTTCGGCTTGTACATATATATTTTTCTATAATTTACGATGTTATGAAGATAATAATGGCAGCCATAGATAAATGATTGGTCTCGCTGCGCTCGATTAGATACCCCCGTCGTACTTGTAAAATGCGGCATAAAATAGTACGCCGAATTCGGCGTACCCGAGCCAGCCACACTGCAAACTGTCTGTGAGTGATGTGTACGTGCCGAATGTTTTATTAAATTTTAGGCATAATAAAATAGCAGTTTGCGTAGTGAAACTGTGTAAAAATATAATAAATCTGGGTGAAAAGTGATAAAAAGTGACGATTTTTTACACACTACAATAAAAAGTTGCCACATTTTCGGAACTATTGCTTTTGTATAGCGCTCTATCTAGTCGAGCGCAGCGAGACCAATCAATCTTTGTTAAGTAGGTATATAATATAAGTATATTCGAATATATTCCAAAAATAAAAAAAAAATCCCAAGTGTAAACTATCGTGTAGAGTAGACAATTCATCAGAACAAATATACCTCTTTTCCTCAATAACACTTAAATTATTAACTGTATTTTGATCATATGTTATGTTTGGTCCACTAGACATGTGATTAAAGCTATTAAAACCCGTTCGAATTTGTTTAAAGACCGGAAAAAACAAAACAAATTTCAATCTTATTCAATACATCATAAGACACAAAAACGTTCAACACATTAGTAGCGGACAGTACGATTCAGCGGATGCCAGTAACATCCGTTCCCAGAAGATTGGAGATTTAAAAAGGGAACAAAAAAATCTCGATACACACAGACGGCTCGTTCAACAAACAATCTTTGTTTTTGTCACCAACTGATTGATAAAAATAAACGATTATCAGATTTGCTTTTTGCTCGCTTTGTAGTAACTTGTTTTTTTTTTTAGCATTATAGCGTTGTTTAAATTCATTTAGCTGATGCTTTACTTCCGCTAATTGAAGTTAGAACTTTTAAATTAAATTCGTGGCAAGTTTTTGAATTGTTTTTGACATGAATATGTCTTTTCTCTGGGGTCTATTCGAAAGAATGTGTGTCACGAAAATCGTTACCATGACGTAAATGAATTAATTCGAAAGAATGTGTGTCACGAAAATCGTTACCATGACGTAAATGAATTAATTATAATTTGTTCGTTTGTTTATATATATATTTTATCCCTGTTGACCATAGAAGGATTAAGGATAAGGGGAAAGAATAAGGATAAGGATAAGGATAGGGATAGGGATGGGGATGGGGATAGGGATAGTTTGTTCGTTTGTTTATATATATATTATCCCTGTTGACCATAGAAGGCTTAAGGATAAGGGGAAAGAATAAGGATAAGGATAAGGATAGGGATGGGGATAGGGATAGGGATAGGGATGGGGATAGGGATAGGGATAGGGATAGGGATAGGGATAGGGATAGGGATAGGGATAGGGATAGGGACCATTTAAATCTTTCTTTTCATTTATGATATGAGACATATTCATGTCTACTGTGCCATCGAGAAGCCATGGCACTTTTTGTTAGTTAAGTGATTAGAACAAGCAAAAACTGTCTGTCTATCTTTTCTTAATGTGAAAGAAATCGTGTGTTTGTTTAATGATTAAAATGTATCTGAATTTTTTTTTCATGTCGAAGTCGTCAGTTCTATTGATGATATGTGACTATCGTCGCCTAAGACAAGCAACACAACTGCAAATTAGCTGCCGAACTTAGCAGGATTGAGGATTAGTGATTAGGAATGAATAGGAAATGACTGGCTGAATACTGAAATAACAGTATAACAGTAATAAAACAGCACACATACTGTTTTATTTCACTGTGGTCTTCTGTAAGATTTGTTTATAGATTGTTAGAGGTGTACCTGGGAAAATAAAAAAAAATAGGATTACAACCCTAAAAATAAGACAAATGGAGCAATTTTAATTTAATCTGGATTACTAAATTTTTGATTGCTTATGTTAATAAGCCCTTCAAGTGGACCGTCAACCTGTCTGAGGACTTTTACAATAAATATATATATATAGAGTTGTGTGCTTAAGAAGAAAATATTGTAAAATTCTTTTAAGTTAGCCCACTGTACTTTCGTTGCGACATAAATGATTTCAAACTCTCTCCCGAGTCTAAGGTACTCGTAGCTTGGTATACATTGCTGTCAGTTAACACCGAAGCGCGACACGAAGCGACGCGGCGTACACGTATTAAGGTAGTAATTTATTTACTACACAAAAGGGTACGCCGTCACGCATCGCGCCGTTGGGATGCGACCCTTAAGACTTAAGACACTTAAGACCTCACTTCCCAACTCAGGCAGCTTATAATAACTATAAGTGCCAGGAATGTGTTGCGTCCTCAAGTCGCGTCGCATTATGTCATCGGGTTATATCCAATACTAGCTGGTGCTCGCGACTTCGTCCGCGTGGAATAATTATTTTGGGAATCATTTGGGTATCTCGAACGGTTTTCGCAGCGCACGCAACGGAAGCCCTCAAAGATGAATAATTTTCCCCGTTTTTTTCCACATTTTCGACTGTTTCTTCGCTCCTATTAGTCGCAACGTGATGTTATATAGCCTAAAGCCTTCCTCGATAAATGATCTATCCAACACAAAAATAATTTTTCAATTCGAACAAGTAGTTCCTGAGATTAGCGCGTTCAAACAAACAAACAAACAAACTCTTCAGCTTTATAATATTAGTATAGATAGTCTTACAAGATATGTCATTTCGATGAATATAGTAAGTTGAGAAAACAAATTCTCCCAAATACCTATTACTGTGATTTCCCACAACATGTGAGCCGAACTGAGAAGCAGCGTGTAAAGAAAACCGATATTCTTCATATACGTCAGAATAAGGATAATTGTTTTCTCTTCATGCCGCTCAGATATTTAATTTTGTAATGGGTGCCCAATTTCATTTATTATTGTTCTTTGAAATGATTTTCCCCTTTTCTTAGTATTGTTGGAATTCCTCTAGGCCATGGTGAATAATACTCCACATGCTTAGTAGGGCACTTATTTATTTGTTCTTGCTAATGATTATTTACTTATTATAAAATATCGACTAGGTAAAGAGAACGTCTACACATTTTGACGACCCAGCGCAGAATGGCTGTCGCTTGTGTTGCCAATTTCTACCAACTGGTAGTGGTAAGTGCTACCACTACCGAAGTAGTGTTGCCAATTGTTTTTTTCAAATAAGTATTTTAAATGCCCTGCTCGTTTAGTTTTCTAACAGACGGCCATTCTGTTCTAGGAATGTCCTCATTCCGGAGCCAAGCTCGGTCATCCGAAATAAGTAAGTAGGTCCTCATACTTAGTTCGGAGTAAGAGTAAAAATACATCAGTTTGAAATATATCACTATCTAACATAATAACAATGAATAATAACAGCTATTTACATAATCTTCTGATATACGTCAGTTTGAAATACATCACTATGCAACATAATAACAATGAATAATAACAGCTATTTACATAATTTTCTGATATACGTCAGTTTGAAATACATCCCTATCTAACATAATAACAATGAATGATAACAGATATCTACATAATTTTCAGATAACATCAGTTTGAAATACATCACTATGCAACATAATAACAATGAATAATAACAGCTATTTACATAATTTTCTGATATACGTCAGTTTGAAATACATCCCTATCTAACATAATAACAATGAATGATAACAGATATCTACATAATTTTCAGATAACATCAGTTTGAAATACATCACTATGCAACATAATAACAATGAATAATAACAGTTATTTACATAATTTTCTGATATACGTCAGTTTGAAATACATCCCTATCTAACATAATAACAATGAATGATAACAGATATCTACATAATTTTCAGATAACATCAGTTTGAAATACATCACTATGCAACATAATAACAATGAATAATAACAGCTATTTACATAATTTTCTGATATACGTCAGTTTGAAATACAGCGAATAATGCTGCATATATTTTTGTATAAATAAGTGACTAAATTATTATTGGGTTTACAATGCACATAAACTTTATATTCTATGTGTATCTTAATAGCACTATTATATAGATTCTAGCTAAGTTATAATTACACAAAACACAATTTTGATCATAATTATTATAGCAAATGGGTATTATAGCAAGTATTTTGAATGCAGAGATTATCTTAATCAATTAATCTGTTACTATAACAGTAATTAATTTTTATTTTAATTGCACTAGTCTATAGTTATTAGTCACATTATATCAAACTGTATTTAATTAATCACATACAACGAGGTAATTCAGCCAGCATGCTTAAGACCCTGCACCAAAGGGACCGATGCTTTTTATTATAATTATTGTGTAAATTTATTGTGATTTATAAGTTTAATTTATTATATAACTATTAGGATTAGATTTTATTTTCAATAAGCCTTAGCAGTTTAAAATCTACAGAGTATATACAGAGAGAATCTACAATACTTAAATCGTACTCAGGTACTTTTATAAAATCATTGATCACATTATATCAATTCAATTAGTTTATTTTACTTGATTACATAAAATACCTCACAGTATAATTATTGTATAATACAGTATAATCACAGTATAATTAAGTGCTAAACGTCTTAATTCCTTAATGAAAACCTTCTCTGGTTAGGTACATTATAACTACTTAAACTTAATTTTCTTGCATATTTCTAGATTTAACACGCTTACACATTTCACCACTATTTGACACATTTGACACTCCACTATTACACACAATAAAAAACTCAGCCTAGCTCAGCTCAGCCCAGCTTAGCCCAGCTCAGCTTAGCTCAACTCAGCTCAGCCTAGCTCAGCTCAGCTCAGCCCAGCTCAGCCCAGCTCAGCCAGCGCAGCGCAGCTCAGCTCAGCCCATCTCAGCTCAGTTCTCTTCTCAATTCAATAGCCTGCTCATTATCCAGCTATAGCCCCTTAGCCACCATTTTTCCACCCGAGGGAGTATGGTCCGCTCTACACTGAAACTGCTCGCTATCGTTGCCCACCCGAGGGGCTCTCTTTACAATTTTATTATAGCTACCGTTTGCCACCCGAGGGACACGGCCTGCCATTACCAATACTCGTAGCTGCCCGAGACCGATGTTGTCATGTCTCCTTTTCAAGCAGCTGGTGCCCGTCCCGATCAATATCAGACTGCACTCACTTCGTAACCAAACTGCAAATTTAGGGATAGAAAAGTAGATTTTAGAATTTAGGACTAACAGTCCAACCCTGCACTTCATTATTACTCGTGTCATGTCCTTGACCCAAACGTTCCAGGACCCATTGCTTCCGCTTACTACTAGTCTCGTTATCACCTCTCAGTGGTGTCACCCACGCCTTAAGTCTATCGTTGGAAACATAATTTTGTATTTCCTATGGGATGACCTTCAATATTAGACACTATTGGTGTCTGTCTTTATCTAAAATTATAATTAGTTTGTAGGGACCATTATTTTACGACACCGATTCAAGACTGCAGCGAAATTGCTTGGGTTTGACAATGGAGCCGCTATTCCAAACTACTATTATTTTATTTTTTTTTTTAATCCTATTTGTACTGTACATAGATAAACTTTATACCTTATTTTTGTATACACTTTAGATATTAGTTTGTAAATACTGTAAAATTCTTTTTGTTATCTTTATAATAAAAATGTATATATTTATTTTGTGGACCATCTAAAATCGTAGTAGAATAGAAAACATTTACTTGTATACACAATACACATGACATACAGAACACATCCAAACATAACAAGACAAAAATAAAATACATACAAATCTTTCCCATATACACAACGAAATTTCCTTTGAGTGTGTGCCATTGCTCAGTATAAGCCGATGCAAAGCACAGCGCCGATCCCACGTCAGCCCACTTGACAGACTCACGCCGGCGGAACACAGGTCGCCAGTGTCGCCACTGTAGTACGGTTACTTGTAGGAATTAAAAGCCGTGACTCTGTTTAGGGTGCAACTAATCATATTTTTTAAAATGACAGTACACCACCTCTTATTAGGTTGTCTTTAGTTATTGCTCATACTATTACTCATTTATTGCTCAGTTATTGCTCAAAATGAATCACTTGGCTCAAGATCTCATTCACCCCTCTGTCCCTCAATTAGTAATGAATTATATTTCATTACTAATCGAAGATTAGCGTTGCATAACAAAGTTATTGCCTGGCATTCATATGCTAAATATTATATTTATTTAGGAAAGGCTTTATGTGCGATCTAGGAGGCACCTCCATTAACTATTATTTAATCTGTGCCTCCACGCAGAAACACAACTTTGCAATTTATGTGTTTTCTTAAATAAAAGTTACCATATAGAACTAAAAGAATAATTCACCTTAGATAATCGTTTCGCAAAGTTTAAGTTTAACCTAAAATCAGTAGGTACTTAAGACATCGTATAATTTTGTACAAGACTTTCAAGCTTTCAAGCGGCAAAAGCAGTTTTGGACTAGTTCAAGCGCTTGTTTCTCAAAACGCAAATTACCGTTCATCACAAATCCGAGGTTGTGCGCTTCACTCACTCTAACAACCATAGATTTAGTATTGCTACCGTTCCGTCAGGTTCACCATTAATGGTCATATCAGAGTTAAACGCGGCTAAGCTTTCTATATAAGTATTCTCTTTTTTTTTTTTTAAACCTTATAACATAAATTTAGATTTATTTGGGTTAAGGATTAACCACTTTTTTTTTTTACCAAACAGTTATAGTTCCTAGGTATCCATTTTATTTTGTTTTATTTTTATTACATCTTGTATTTGTTCACTTTTACAACTCATATAATTAAAATTGCAAATCATCGGCATATAAATGGTAAAACAGTTCTTACAAACTACTATCGCGAACATAATATCTCCAAGTACCTTTATTCTATTATGAACTTACTGACCCATCAATGACATCTAGAATTGTTACGTTTACTTTGTATGTGGCGACATTGTTTTTTTTTACATGTTATTTTCGGAAACCAAATTCCGCGCTTATTACTTATTATTATTTGAAAAATGTCCTGCCAATATAATAATCTGACATCGAGATCTATCTGACATACTCGTCTTCGTTCACCATCTGATACCACCCGTTTTAATCTGCCTTAGTTAGTTTAGTAAGGAATCTTAGCGCAAAGTTCAACACGAAGCGCCGAAAGAAACTTGCCAAGCCAACGAACCGCCGCACCTGGTGTACATTTGTGTGCCCAGGATTTTCCGCCTGTAAGTATTTTCTTTGCTCCAGGCCTTATGCTTGCCTTGGAGATTTGATATCCAAGAAAATCAGATTCTAAAAAGAAGCACTTCCTCAAATCTGTAAGCCTGGTTGCGGCAAGTAATTGTAGTATCCGTATTTCATCTAGCCACCAGTGATGTGCCTTTTTTTATTTTTGACGGGTCTCTTACGAATCCTTTGTCTTATTAATTTTCAATTCATTGATGAAATTCTATATAATTATAGGTAATTGAGTAGCAACGAAGAACTATTAAATTATATTCAGATATTGTTATTGTTATCTGTAAAATACCCCGATAGTGCTATATCACTCGTTATCTCACACACCACAGACACGTCTAACCCCACATCGCGGTTCTCTCCACCGGCATGGCCGATACCCAACAATGTTGCGTGTGCGCGCGTGCGCAAGAGAGACAGAGCGAAACACGCATACACTACATTATCATTTAATTCTTAAAATCAAATATTTGGCACCTTTATATTGCAAACATTTATCGTAGTGAGTTACCATACCAATAGTACCTACACTCAAAGGTACTAACTAAACTATCTTTATAATCACAAATATTTGTGTCAGCTTATTAAAATAATAAAATATTTAAAAATTATAGCAACTTATAAGATTACTTTTACAATGAGAAAACCAAGACCTTAGTCTTTTTTTAAATTCTAATGAAATGATTAGAAAGAATGACCTGGCACAATGCAGGTCAAAACATGTCTTGCCTGTCACCTAAAGCGTCAAGTGGCGGGCTTCAACTATAGTTTCAAGGTCACGCTCGCCGACACCGATTGAGTAAGAAAGTTACGGTCCGTATCCGGATCGTATCCGGATCGTATCCGCGGATATACGTTCTTAATGATCCGGCGCATCACTACTACCTTTTTAATGCCATCTTTATTCCTCCCTCACGAGTACAATACGGCTGACGTACGCGAAATGGGACTCTCTAATTACATTATTATCTAGCAACTCGCCTACTATCCTCCTGACTACATTTCGTTCGCTGTAGAGAAGACGATACGGTTTGAAGAAATCGGTAACGCTGAGTCATTTTGTTAATAAATCTGTGGTATACATCGATAATCTGTGGCAACCTCTTTTTAGCAGACTTTTGGTTTTCTGCTTTCGCAGGAAATATGAAAACGTAAAAGTGTACAACCGACGTGGCATCCGAAAGCACGCGCTTTCTCGTCACATGTCACATGGTAAATACGTGCGCTTGTATTTATTTGTACATAATGTATATTGTGATTATCCATATAACGTTATAAATATGTATTATATATAATAAATGTGGTGTTATTTCTTTCATTCTACCCAACTCATTCTAACTCGTGTAGGCCGAAAGCAAGTGATTTCTATGTTAGTTTAGTTAGAAGATTAAAAATTTAAGCCATCTAAGGCAACAACTTCAAACTTACTTATGACCCGCTCAAGTCCCGAATTGTCGCAGTATAGAACTAAGTCCAAATGATTCCTGTGAAGGATCGACTCATTTAAACCTCCGTCGTGAGAAGCTCGTCCCTCACCACTTAAGCCTCAATGTCAACCTGAACAGCGTCAACACCCAAAGCCACCAATACCTGGGTGACGGTGGGATACCACGCGACGCAAAACCTTTGAGGGTGTGGAGGTTCCACTTATCAAGAATTAGATTGAAATATTTTTTTTTTTTTTTTTTTTTATTTTTTTTTAGCTACTTCCCTGATCAGAGCACACGACCACTAAAATCAATGCGTCTGGACTTCTCCACTCCGCTAAGCTTACCAAACTTCATGGAAATACCTCGCAGATATTTCAGTAGAAATTAGACCCTTGTGCATTGATTGGAATAATATTATTAAGTTTATTATGCAATCGACCGCATTCGTACCTTTAAATTTGCACATGTTTACCAGTCTTTCTTTGTCATGAGTGAAGGAGTACAATAGCTAGAATACGATGTATCAAGCGGGGACAGAAAAGGACAGAGGATTCCACAAAATAGCACAATTCTTATGTTCGTTTCTTCTTTTTTTTTGTTTCCTTTTTTTTTTACTACCCTATCACAATATTATCAGTGCAAGTAATAACTAGGTAATCGTACCTGCCTATCGAAATAAGGCCTTTACTTTCAAAAGGTCAGACTTTCAGATGGTCGTTAGGTATTTTACCAAACGAAAATTGAGTAAACTTTTTATGAATTCAAGTAAAGTAAACAAATTCTTTTATTTTGTTGAAAGTGAAGTGTATAAGTAGGTTGGTAATTATCTCGTAGTACAGTAAAGAAGAACATTTCTTTTTAAGTTTATATAACACTACCTTATCTATACCAATATTATAAAGAGGTAGATTTGATTGTTAATTTGTTTGCATTGAATAGGCTCCGAAACTACTGGACCAATTTGAAAAATTCCTACACTGTTAGGTAGCCTCATCATCAGCGACATAAGCCACGCGGACGCAGTCGTGTGCAACAGCTAGACATAGATAAAAGAAACACGCATATGTTCCATGCGAAACTCATAGTTAAAATATACGTAAGTAAACTCAGAGCTATAATTTATGATATCTCAAATAAATATTCATACCAGTCACTTAAATATTAATAAAACAATACAATACATGAAGTATAGTCATAATACAACAATAATACGATATTGTTAAAAAAAAGTATATTTCCTTAGTATTATTTTAAAAAGAAAGTAGCGTGCTCTCACAGACCAACTAGGAAATGTACAAAAGCTACTGTCCGTTTTGTAATGTAATCTTTGTAAACAATAAGTCTTACAATACCTACTTGTGAAACAATTTGAATGTAAACCATCACTAATCTAAGTAATTTAGCAGGTAGGTTCGTATTGTAATGTTTACAATACGATGTTATATAATTAGGTATCATTCGAGTCTTTCATAGATATTATAAATATATCTATAATTATATACAATTATACATACAGAAATTCGTGAACAGAAAAGTTACAAGTACATACCTCAAGGGCCCGCTTACCGCACTTCTGAAATTGTTGGAATTCCTCTAGGCCATGGTGAATAATACTCCACATGCTTAGTAGGGCACTTATTTATTTGTTCTTGCTAATGATTATTTACTTATTATAAAATATCGACTAGGTAAAGAGAACGTCTACACATTTTGACGACCCAGCGCAGAATGGCTGTCGCTTGTGTTGCCAATTTCTACCAACTGGTAGTGGTAAGTGCTACCACTACCGAAGTAGTGTTGCCAATTGTTTTTTTCAAATAAGTATTTTAAATGCCCTGCTCGTTTAGTTTTCTAACAGTATGCTATGGAAAGTATTATTATCTAGTTACGAGTTATAAATAAAGGTATAATAGCAATTCCGAAAGTCTTTCAATTATGTTGTGTGTAGAAATGATTATTGCTATTATCTCATTACAAAATGGAAGGTAGAATGCGTTTCCTGTCAAGAGGATTTTGTTGTTTTGATTTTCATTGTGGATTTTGTAAGCTGCTATAAGATATTTTAAAATAAAAGCTGGTTGGTAGTTCCATCTGGGGTTCCAACAGTAACTAGTGTAAGTTTAGGTTTTGCATGTAAGTTAGTTTGCCTTGGTTTTTTTTTTATTTTTTTTTATAAAAGTCAAGGCAGCGCTTGACTTATAAAATATAGCCTATGTTACTCCCTGATAATGTAGCTTCCCAACAGTGAAAGAATTTTTCAAATAGGTCCAGTATTAGTTTCGGAGCCTATTCAATGCAAACAAACAAACAAACAGTCATAATATTAGCACACATTAGTATAGATGGAGCGCTCGTGAGAAAATGCCTACTATACACGATGAACCTTTAAAATAATTGTATAATTTTAACAAACGTACATACCTAATTTTCTACATTTAGGGAATTTTTGTTTTCCGCGAACAAGAGTTCCACGTCTGCGCAGGCCTTAAAGGTCAATGTTAAGTTTTAGTTACTAAGAAACATGTTACTTATGCATGACTTTTTATAGTGGATTCTAGGCTTCATCTTCCACATTGATGGAATACTTCCTCGTTAAAAATAGATGCGTCTAAAGTTCGGATGTCGTCTAAAAATTATGATGAATTTTTAAAAAAATATTTCAGGCTGTTTTTTCTTTAAAATACTAAAGACTATGCTTTATAAAAAGGGATGGTTAAGACATATGCGCGACTGAACTTGCATAATAGAATCTATTCTCACCCCTCTTTCAGATTTCAACACTTTGCTTTTAATATTTCGCTTTTGTTACGGAGTTCAATAGCGCTGTACTCGCCACATACAAATCTGTATGCTGCATCTAACAATTTCATATTCTAACTAGTATTCCATCCTGGCTTCGCGTGGATTTAAATGCCTAAAAGGAAAAGGGTTATTTTTTACGAGGATTAAGAGCTGATTTAACCATCTTAATCTACATTTAACATCTGTAGCCAGAGCAAGACGTTGCTGATTGGTCGTTGGCTAGTGTCGTCGGCACATCGTAGAATTATTGGGCATATCATGATTTCCTGGGCAGATCCACTTTCTGTTAAAACTGAAAGTTAACAAAAAAAAAATTAAAATTTAGCTAAAATTAAATTTAAATTAAAAATTAAAATTAGTGTTAAATTTAGTTCCATGTAAACCTAACACGGTTCTCCTCGCTTTGCTTCGCTCCGCTCCTCGTCGCACCTATTTTTGACTTGGTGAAAGATTTTTGATCTGCTTTACGATCTGCCCAATTATTATTTCTTATTTCCTACAGTAGGCGTCGGCCTACTGTAGGAAATAAGTATGCTGTGGTAGTAGAACGTGTTACTTACTGCTATTACAATCTTATTTGAACACTGACTGTACCCAACTTTTGATATATTGATAGCACATTGAATGATGTGTTTTGATCTAGTGACAGCGGGAGGTCAGCCACCGAAAAGCATTTCAATCAATATTTTAATATGCTAATGAACCATTGGTTTATTCAGTGAACGAATGCACTTACGTTAATGTACTCGAGAAAAAAAAATGTATCCATTTAATATTTGAAGCCATGTTTGATGACTGTTAATTTCATTTGAATAACTACTGTCTATTTGTTTATGTGAATGTTGTTACGGATTTTTTTTGACGAGGAGAAATCCGCTTACAGATTCCCTACCGCTGGCTAGGCGATAGGTATAGGGATATGTGGGGGTCGCCCAGCACCTGATGTTAGCGGCACTGGGAATACCCACTAAAACTCCCCGGTGCCTCCTTGCCCTGTGAGCGGGGTGAACCGGGCTCTGCCGAGGCACCTAACTCCGATCCACCCCCAGGGCAGCCTAGCCATTATTGGCTAGGCTATCGCCAAAGAAAGGGATTGCCCGGAGACACCCAGGCAATACCTACGCGAAGAGGGGGACCTTGTGCAGGGACACACAGCTAGCCAACCATGTGCGCAAGGAACCTACCTTCAAAGCGACAGTAATTATTTGGCTATATATTAAGTTCTAAAAACATATCCGATCTATTTGTAATACACCTTTAAGGTGTCCAAGGTTTTAATGGATTAAAAAACTTTTTTAAATTCCAAACATTTTCCCCCAACGGAATCAAATAAGTAAGTATGTAAATTTGCCCAAAAGTCGCTAATCCCACGCCACGAGGTGTCAATCTAAATAACTTGATAAAATTCCATTATGAAACATTATTGACATTATTACGTATTTACTTAAAAAAAACCTTCCGGATTTAATTTATGAACGAGAGTTAATAAATAGTGATTTTGAATTTTTTAGCAATAGAAAACAGTTTCTACTTACTCAAATGTATTGGATGTCATTTTACTAGACACTCATACTTGTCTTTACAAGATGCCTCTAGCTAAAAGTATACCTAATGCCGATTGGACTTCATCTTGTATGACTGCCGTTTTCTAAACAATAACGGTTATTGACAAATTTGTAACTGCCATTTTTAGTACCAGGGGCTGTTCTTTATCTTGATTTATAATTATACTAGCTGGTGCCCGCGACTTCATCCGCGTTCTGGATGAAAGGTACCCTTTTTTTGACGAGGAGAAATCCGCTTACAGATTCCCCAGTTTTAGCGGCACTGGGAATACCCACTAAAACTCCCCGATGCCTCCTTGCCCTGTGAGCGAGGTGAACCGGGCTCTGCCGAGGCAACTAACTCCGATCCACCCCCAGGGCAGCCTCGCCATTACTGGCTAGGCTATCGCCAAAGAAAGGGATTGCCAGGAGACACCCAGGCAATACCTACGCGAAGGGGGGGACCTTGTGGGATGAAAGGTACCCTATGTTTTTACTGGTGTCCCAGTAAGAACATAGGGTGACTATTATTTAATCTGTGCCGAGGCTATGAAATGACACATTCATTAGTACTACTAATCAATATTTTCTCCTTAAATAAATTTCAATTAAAAAAATATATGAAACAATCCCAGCACCCAACAACTTTCGGGTCACTGAACTCGAACGGCTACCGGATTTTTTTAATTAATTAAACATTCCATTTTCGAATTGGAATCAGTTAAACGAACATTTAAATCGGACCGTGAAAAGTTACACTTTTAAACTCAGGTTGAATCGATTTATTTTTTCGACACCAACAACCAGTAACTTGTACTCAATAAATACAGACTCAAAACGAACCAGTTACTTCGATTTCTCTTTTATTATTATTTTTTGAAAACTAAATCACCAAATTATTTGAACTTACTGAACCCCACTTCGCTCCGGATATTACTTTTTCTAAAACAAAAGTAGCCTAAGTTACTCCATAATTATCTGCCAGTAAAAGCCGTCAAAATCGGTCCCTCCGTTTCGGAGATTATAGCCGGAACAAACAGAGAGATTGACAGACATTTTTTTTAAATACCAGGTATAAAATATAATAAATATATTCAATAATAAATATATTCACACATACTACACAGCACCATCTAGATCCAAAGTAAGCAACTTAATGCTTGTATTATGGATACCAGACAGTTGATATACCTACTATATAGATTACTATTTTTTGTAAATACATACATATTATAAATGCAAAACATCCATGACTCAGGTACAAAGGTAAATGTTAACACATAAACATTTGCCCCTAGCGGGATTCGAACCCGCGACCGCTTGGTTAATAGCTAGGGTTACTAGCCACTAGACCAAACGTGTCGTCTAAACCAAAACCACTGACAAGATGTATACTTTTAATACATCTTGTCAGAGTGGTCGTATTTGTGCCGATAAATTACAATGAGGGTAGTCGTGTTCGCCCTCTCTGGTGCGCATGCGCATTGCCGCCCCAAAAATGCTTCTCCACTTTTTTCTGTTGATTCTTTCTGTCACGAGCACATTGTACCACAGTATAGTCACAGAATACTTATTTCGTACAGTAGGCCGACGGAGACGTCTAGACAGGGCAATCGTGCGGGGCGTGAGGGGTGAGGCGCGAGTGGGACGTGCCCAAGCTGCATACTTCGTCGGTCTTAGTAGCTTGGGATAAATATTCCAGGGCTATCGCGTCTTTCAGATTTTAATTTATTATATAAATCAAAATGGTGCATACGGCATGTGCTGTAAGTGCGTGCAAATCTTTATCTCGCATAAATAAGGAACTAAGCTTTCATCAATTTCTGCACGATGAAAAAAGGTACTTAAGCACATTTTATATTACTTAATTTGTGTCAACCCTTCCGTAATTTTTAAATACCTACACAGGCGGCGATATCGCCCAACATCATAGGCGTCGGCCTACTGTAGGAAATAAGTATTGCTGTGGTATAGTTATCTAGTTGTGGATTTTATTAGGTCTGTATAGCGGGTAGACAATCTAGCTCTTGGGCGATCTACCTCTTGGGCTGAACTATAAGCCGTTCCATCGATTTTTTCCGTTGTAAAGATATGGCCAAAGAACTTTAGTATTCGTAATAGCACAACACAAAGAGACAGTGAAAATTTTGTTATTTTGTTTAAATCGTTCGAAAATTAATCGCTTTATTACCAAAAATGTTGCTAAGCATGCTCCACGACTGGTTTACATTTTTATCGTTCGCAAAATAAATTAATAACTATTAAATACGAATATTTAGATAAAGTTATCTTTGTTTTAATTAGCCGAACCGCGAAAATGTTTGAATTGAGGGTAATTACTATTCCTGATTTATTGCTAATTTATTAGTTTAATAAATATTTAAATGAGACAATTCTTTAGATTACTGAGAAAATCGATTACAAACATCCGGTGGAATATATTTCGATATATTTAAATTTAGACTTTATTTTTCTTGTCTTCTCTCAGTGCCATCTTCTGTCGGAGGTCCGCTACCGTAACTCTCGAGGCGGGAGCGGGCGGTTCAACCGTTCAAAACATCGAGAGGGCCTAGTGCGAGTTGTACTCGATCAAACGAGTCGAACGCGTAAACGTCAATTTGTATGGGAATGAAGCAGCGCCACCTAGTTGCTAACTTGTGGCGCGGTTTCCCATACAAATTGACGTTTACGCGTTCGACGCGTTTGATCGAGAAACTCGCACTAGGCCCTCAGGTGATTGTATTTATTATTCAATCTGTGCCTCAGCAGGTACTTCGGCCGTACCATTCGCGGAGATTCTTGAGCCAGGAAGTAAGTCGTCTGCCCGGCTTGCTTTCTTGTACTGCTACATGATAAGCTGCAGTAGATTATACTTAAGTATGTAACGTTTTTCTGACTTTTATATTTTATACTTGACACATTTTTTTAAACGTTATCATATAATATGGCGATACTTGTATTATAGGCGACGGTAGCCAAGTCGACCTTAACATTAAAAATAACACTACTCGTTTCAACATATTTTGTCTCTTGAGTAGTGTCTTCATATTTTGGAAAATAAGTGGTCTTGTGCCACTTGATAGGTGTATATAGGTTTATCTATTATTTAAAAAAAAATAGTATTTTTCAACTTGTATGATGAAGTTTACTGTGTGTTTGAACAAATTGAATATATATACTTAGACGTGCATTAGAAATTGTTTTAGTGAACTAAGTTAGCCTCCCGTAGAGAAGTCAGTAAGTAAGTATACGACAGGTGCATAAGCGGATATGCAACCGGTTGCATTGATCTCGCAACAAGTTCTAAATAAAGATGGCCGCCGCATTTTTTAATTAATATTTCTTATTTATGACGTAAGTACTCTTATTCCTAGGTATACATTTTTTTTATTAGTGGGTTTACAGTTTATGATTCCAAAATAAATATCTAACAGAAATCCCTTACTCACTCACTGACCAACACAACATCACATATTTATGCTATTATTTCACGATCTTATGTAAGAGGATGGTTACTGCCACCATATGACTTCAATATTTAAAAAAAAATCAAAACCAATTCTCAGCACTGCTCCGAGTTATGATTATGAAACACTAGCTGCTGCCCGCGACTTCGCCTACGTAACTTTGTAAATTACATACTAAAACCATCCTCGAGAACTACTCTATCCATTAGTGAAAACCGCATTAAAATCCGTTGCGTAGTTTTAAAGATCTAAGCATACATAGGGACAGACAGACAGCGGGAAGCTATGTAGTGTTATATTGATGCATTTATATTTTACTAGCTGGTGCCCGCGACTTCGTCCGCGTTCTGGATGAAAGGTACCCTATATGTCCTTTCTGGTGTCCCAGACAACGTGTGTGCAAAATTTCATGGTGATCGTTTCAGTAGTTTTTGCGTGAAAGAGTTACAAACATCCATACATACATCCATACAAAGTTTCGCATTTATAATATTAGTACGGATATAATTCTATAAAATACATTATCTCCAGACTATTCCCACGCTTTACGAATGACACTTTCAACTGATAAAAATAATCTTCTTTATTTTTATATCCCTTAACACGCACTGGCTATGGCTATATGCTCTTTAGTAATGAAGATAGAGACGCGGCGACTAAAAAAAGCAAAACCCACAGAGAGTACATTGCGCGTGGCTGCATCACGCCAAGCTCCAAATGTATTAAACGACATTAATCAATTTGAAACCTAACCGATTAGCAATAAGGTTTAGATTACATTGAAGTCAAGTGCGGGTTGTTCGCGTGGCGCAGTGATACCTCCTCTATATCAACATACACAATCTAATATGAACCAAATGAAGTGTGCAATAAGGTGTTGTTTCGATTGAAAGTTACATTGGATTGATTCAGGACATCGGCTACCAGTTTTGCTGGAGTGCGTTAAACTCGTTTCACAATGAAATTCAATTCCTGGCAATATTTCTTAAGAAATATAAAACTAAGTAGCTATCGAATGATTGTCTCTGTGTTAAGATTGTATGAAATGTTCAGGAGCTGCATGAGATCATACCGCCTTCCCCTTTCTTCCATCGGACATACAGACGTACTACTGGTTATCAACCTCATCTTGTCGAAATCTTTCTTTTTTCGGGCCAAGCGCTTTAAAACATCCTTTATAATGCGCACTGCCAAGGTTTGGAACTCCTTGCCAGCGTCTATATTTCCGAGCTCATATAAATATCCCAAATCTTTTCAATGTTCGTGTGAAGAGGCATCTTCTGGGAATTTCCATCATATTATATGTATAGTTAAACCTCGCTAGACACGAGTGCATCCTGGCCAAGAGCAAACCCCTCTTTAATAAAAAATAAAATAAAATAAATCTGAACTAATAAATAAATAAATAATAAATAAATATATTCACACATTCCACACAGCACCATCTAATTCCAAAGTAAGCAACTTAATGCTTGTATTATGGATACCAGACAGTTGATATATTACATACCTACAATACTTTTTTCTTTGTAAATACATGACATACATATTATAAATACAAAACTAATCCATGACTCAGGTACAAAGGCAAATGTTAACACATAAACATTTGCCCCTAGCGGGATTCGAACCCGCGACCGCTTGGTTAACAGCTAGGGTTACTAGCCACTAGACCAAACGTGTTGTCAACTAAGTATGTATCGCTTTTAGTAATTTCAATTTCAAATTTAGGCGAGAATTTCCATTAGAAAAGCAATTCCTTCGACGGCCTAACTTAAAATAAACTGAAAGGATGGCATCTCACCGCTATTAGCAGGTAAATGCCTCCGGTCATATGGCATGCTCTATAGAAATTCGTTAGGAGAGGCATAGGGGACTAAGCTATGATTTTATCTTTCATTACTAGACTAACAATCTTTATAGAGATTATTATCATACTAGGTGCTGTCCGCAAATTCGTGCGCGTTAAAAAATAAAAATAAATCCGTATCTACTAATATTACAAACGCGAAAGTTTGTATGAATGTATATGTATGTATGTTTGTAACTCTTTCACGCAAAAACTACCGAACCGATCACCATGAAATTTTGCATACACGTTGTCTGGGACACCAGAAAGGACATAGGTTACCTTTCATCTAGAAAAAAAATACTGCTCCCGAGAGATTATCTAAAATTAATTAACTTTTTAACTGAATTAAGTTAAGGCTATATGAAAAGGCACTAGTAAAGCTTAATTAAACAGCAAACTCTTTATAGACAGAAAAGAGAGCAAACAAAAAAATAATAAATCCAACTACAATATCAAATGAAAACGAATATTGTCACTTCAAAAAAAAATATATAAGTTGTATCATATCCGCAGCGCATTGTTTACCATTTTAATTCGGATTTACTTTATATTTGTCAATGTTTTAATTAAACTAAAAAAAAAAAACTAAATAAAAAATATGTTATTCACTCGAACAAAATTAAATAAAATAAATTCCACATAACACGTTCGTTCGACGGTGACTCATCGCAACCAAAATAAAATAAATAATTTCAATTTAAAAATGCAGATTTAAATTAATTCCGAGCCGCAAAAGGCATAAATTCTCTCAATGAACGTTGCGTGGGTTTTGGACGGGAATAAAAAAAATCGCAACTGGTCACACTCGTTTAAAAAGGGGAACGTCCGATCAGAGACAAACAGGAAAGAGTGCATGTTTTAAACATGACTATACTTCTTTATCATACACTAGCTGGTGCTCGCGACTTCGTCCGCGTGGAATAGTTATTTTGGGAATCATTTGGGTATCTCGAACGGTTTTCGCAGCGCACGCACCGGAAGCCCTCAAAGATGAATAATTTTCCCCGTTTTTTCCACATTTTCGACTGTTCTTCGCTCCTATTAGTTGCAACGTGATGTTATACAGCCTAAAGCCTTCCTCGATAAATGATCTATCCAACACAAAAAGAATTTTTCAATTCGAACCAGTAGTTCCTGAGATTAGCGCGTTCAAACAAACAAACAAGAAACGAACAAACAAACTCTTCAGCTTTATAATATTAGTATATTGAAACTGTCAGTTTCTTGTTTAAATTTGAATTATCCGATGGACCACTGAAGAAAGTTTAACATGAATGCACTTTTTAACGCCCGACGCAAAAACAGAGTGTCGATTTGAAAAATTATTTCACCTATAAAAAGCTACGTTATCAGGGACTAACATAGGATATATCTCATAAATTTACGCGGACGAAGTCGCGTGCAACAGCTAGTGTTACATATTTTGTTAGGCGTTATATATTTTATTTTACACGCGGACAAAGTCGCGATGAAAAAGCTAGTTAATAAGTAGATAATATTAAAAATGTAAAATCAAAAATATTGAGTAATTAATTATTCATTATTCCGTCATAATTATTTCAACTGTGACAAAGTTTATAACTGTTAGACAATTATTCCTGAATTAAAGACAATTATTATAAAAAGTTTATTTTTCAAGGTTCTCAACAACCTTGTCTCTGACTTTTTGAACTCAACTGGCGACCGATCGATGATGTTTCGAATATTACTATTTATCATTAATAAATCGTATAAGCTTCGTTCATATATAGATTATCTATACCTATGTCTATACATCTATTTCTGTAGGTACTAATATTATAAAGAAAGTATATATTTGTATTTTTGTATGTTTTTATTTTTAAACTCAAAAACTACTGGACCGATTTTAAAAATTCTTTAACCTATAGAAAGCTATAGTATCAGCGAGTATTATCTATACTATAATAATATTATAAAGCTGAAGAGTTTGTTTATTTATTTGTTTGTTTGTTTGAACGCGCTAATCTCAGGAACTACTGGTTCGATCATTTATCGAGGAAGGCTTTAGGCTACATAACAAATCACGTTGCGACTAATAGGAGCGAAGGAACAGTCGAAAATGTGGAAAAAAAACGGGGAAAATTATTCATCTTTGAGGGCTTCCGTTGCGTGCGCTGCGAAAACCGTTCGAGATACCCAAATGATTCCCAAAATAACTATTCCACGCGGACGAAGTCGCGAGCACCAGATAGTAGGCTATAAATTGGAAGTCGATGCCCGCGTCTGTCTGTCCGCGTTTTTCTGTTTCTCATTATACAATTGAAAGCATCATATCATAAGTCATATAATATCATCATCATAAGTTGCCCAATGACATTGTATACATAAGAATAAGACAATAAATAATATGAGTTATTTTACATTTTATTTTAGTGTATTGTGTGGGTAGGTGATTGAATAAAAATTTTACTGGCTTGTAAAAGTTGTTTTAACAATGCTTCATAAATAAACAGTTTTGTAACATTCACTAACTTTTACCTTTTTTAGAAGGGAAGATGATACAGTCTATGTTCACTAAGAAATAAGTGACTTATCATCGGAAATACCCACTAACCAGTAACATTAGGTCAGAGGTTCTCAGACTTTTTTTCTCATAGACCACTTTCAAAATTTAACTGGTTTCGGTGGACACTGCAGCGACATTTCTACCATATTCCCAAAACTCGTCAAAAGAGGGAAGATTAGATCTAACTATTAGATCTAACTCCACCTGGGGGTCCACCTGGACCACTTTGGGAACCAACGCACTAAGTGGTGCCCGCGACCACCTAGTGCAAATATCTAGACCACCTAGACGAGTCATCAAATATGTCTCTATTTTATATTTTTCAATGAATTTATTGTTAAGAAAAAAATAATATTACACAGACTTTTCAATTTCATATTATATCATAATACACTGGACTGCAAAGAAAAAGGGTCGGTTAGAAAATCTTCGATATCTTCAAAAATACCTGACCTAGCTTTTATAAAATAAAAACTATACTTTACTAAACTAAATAAATTTTATATTAGTCTTTATTTCATAAATCTAGGTCAGGTAAGTACCTGCTTTTGAAGATATTGAAGATTTTCTACCCGACCCTTTTACTTTGCGGTCCAGTGTAGTAGAACATTCTATTATAGAGGGAAACTTGTTTATATAATAGATTTCACATATTTTTTTCTGTAAAGCTATTTCTCCCCGAAATGGTATGGACGACGATAACTCATTTATACGACCAATAAACGTCGAAGTTTTTCTAAAAAATAAACGCGGTCTTGCGGTTTTTTTTGTGTGTTCTAACCTCTCAGAAGATAGCGTGTGATATTTATTATTATGTATATTATTTATTATTTATTATTATATATTTATTAATGTGTACGATAAATTCGGATGATTTAGAACTGATTGAAAATAAATGACTGACGTGATCGGGATTGATTCTTAGCTGTAATTTATGAAGGTCTGTTGAGGCATTCGAAGATCATCAACCCATTGCCTAGTAGTAGTTCCACTTGCGAGACACGAGGCGCGGGCGGAGGTTTCATCCCTTCGTGGTTGAAATTCCTCGGGCACGCACGAAGCGTTACAGTTCCACCTTCCTTGTCCGAACTGCTAAGGAGTTGAACTCATTGCCTGCGTCTGTGTTTCCCCAAAATTACAACCTCGGGGTCTTCAAACGTAGGGTAAATGGGCATCTACTAGGTAAGCGTGGTCCACCTTCGGCCGCATCTGAACCTAACATCAAGTGAGATCGCGGCCAAGCGCTGCCTTGACTTATATAAAAAAAGTAATTTAATTTGTTTATTTAAAGGTACATAATTTTAACATTTTTAAGGCTAATCTCCATAGCCACAAAAGCTCCAGGTCACAAAAGTAACTATTTTTTTCAAACGACGCTAATGGCCTCTTTCACCACAACCTGATTTTACAGTAGGCTAACCGAAAATAATAAAAAAAACGCCTATCGAAGGATACACTAAACCGAGTGATTTTATGTATTAATAAAACATAAAATTATTTCTGAAAGTAACTAATCAACACTTTACTTGTAATTGGTGAAAGAGGCCCTAAGACGGTATTTTAACTGGTTTGGATTTCATTTTTACCAACTGCGGAAAACACTTCTTATGGTCACAAAAGTAACTATTCTTTTCAAACAACGCTAACTCTGACAAATACAAATGGGTAATAATAAGCGTCTAAATGATCTTGCCTAGGCGAAAAGGTAACAAATCCAAAAAGTGTTGACCTCTGACACTTGAAGATACTATCATTTTTATAGAGCTCTTTTTATGTTGGACAGTAAAACAATACAAATGACGGAGAAGGCGTTATATTAATTATGGCGCTTGTTTCTAATAGGTGAGCGTATATTTTGCGTAATATTGTGACACACAGACTTTACGGATGTATGAAATTGCAATTAAATCTTTCATTGCTTCCCATAATCCAGTAGAACTTAATATCGGATATTTTCATATCTTTACGTCTTATACATAATATCTTAAGTTGGCTTTTTGCGTCTGTCACGCACGAATTTGTGATGCGGAGAATTCAATCAGTTAGATAATTTTTCAGAGAAAGTTTCTTTTCTTTATTTATAGGCTAAACCGTAAGAGATACATGTAAGTGTTATACTAGCACTAGCTAGAGAATTGTAGTAAATAAATCCCCGCGATGACGATACCTAGCCGATTAAAACATGTACAAAACTAAAGTTAAAATAAGCTTAATAACAAATGAAAATTTTTATAATTATGACAAGAAAGGTTTTTTTTGGGCAATAATTTACTTTTTTTGCTCGTATTTTTTTATATATTTTTTTTATATTTTTTTAATATAAATCTGGCCTATTCAATTTTTGTAAATATAGTTTATTATTATTCATTGTATTTTTATCTAAGTTTTAATTTAACTCTAAGAAGTCAAATTAAGCGACGAAAATTCTGCTAAGTTCTTCTGGCTGCTAAGTCACGGCTGAAAAGTAAAACAATAATTAAAACAAATACATTGTTGTAAATGTTTGCCGAACCAACAGACAGTGTGTCGCAATTTCGGCCACATAAGAATTTGCGTGGGTAAAAGTCGACTATAATAAATAACTGTCGTTTTATCGTCCTTTAATAGTTTTTTTTTATTCTTTTAAGGCCGATATATCATTATTATTTTATGTATAAATTACATACATTTTATGGGTATACCTACCGCAAATAACCCTTTAGTCAATAACTAATTAGTCAAAGTTTTCTGCAAACACAATCGCTGCTGTTAAACTAAAGGGCTATAAACCAAAAAAATCCAAAAATGATTTTATTGCAAAAATACAATCACAATCATTCATATTATATGTTGCAAAAAGACTCATAGTTGTTTTATTCCATATTTAGTATATTTTGATCATTTTTTATATATTCAAAAGTAACTTATATGCTTATATCTATTCAAGTATTCAGTTTATAATATAAGTACTTAAAACATTAAATGATACTTAAAAAGACGCTTCTAACGATGTATAATATGCATATATTTGATAAATATTTAATAAGAAAAAAAAATGGACAAAAATAATTTATTTATTTTTTCGATTAGCTCTACTGTAAAAAATTTCTTTATCTTTAAATCTTCTTCTTTACATAACTAGTATCTATAATTTGAAGTCTGAATTCTCTACAATATTTGTCTGAAACTTTTTGAGGACTTTTTTCCATCCCTTCTACAAGTTGTATTCGAAAATTTCTTTTACCCATCGATATTACATAATATATTCTAGAAACTTATATCAAAATTTTCCCTAAGGATCTATTAAGGATGGTATAAAATTTTTATTCGTGAGTAAACTTTCCTGGACTAAAAATAATCTTTCAACTAAGTTTCAGGTAGTTCAACTTTCCTACAGATTTAGCTACAAACAGAGTACGAGTACATAGTTCACGCCTACTTTCTTTGATGCTAGCGCTGTGTGGGCATATAAGTAATGTAAGCTAGCATAGTCGTATGGTTTTCAAGTCTCATCTGCGTAGTCGTCAACTTGTTGGTCGCTATAAAAGAGTTCTATATATTCATTCGACGTAGCATTGCAAAAGACGGCCCCGTTAGCTGCGCGTCGAGTGAAAACATCTCGTCCGCCCACGCTCACAATATGTTCACGGGATTGGGGTTCCGTGACAAAAATACCAAGCAAAGATGAACCAATTCTCCTTTTTACTAGTCTCGCTGGTGTTAGATGAGAAGTAGTTTACTCATTGATTGTAACACATATAAATTAGTATTTACGTGCTTTAAAAATCATAAATAAATCAGGTCATTCCTTTTAATTTTCCTAAAGTATTTAAAATATATGTTCTTATAGTGTATATTCAGTATATTATATAATCAAAATAACCATAATGTGCATTGTATTATATTTTTAATATATTAGGAAACAATGATGAATAAATAGTAAATAGCGATATGAATCAATTTGTTATATTTGAATAAATGCATTCCTACCTTATTCAATAGACAAATGTATTCAAATCTACTAAAAAAAATAGTTTTTGTGTTAATTTGTTTTTCCTGTATAAACAAGTGAAAAAAACATTAAGAAAATGGATTTGAACGTATTGAATGAAACATGTTATTTGATGTAGCACAACGTTTTTAAACATTCATCAGCATCACTATTGTCTTAAAAAACTATTTAATATTCAAAAACATATTTTTTTCTAATTAAAAAAAAAATGATAAATAACCGCATAATAAAATGATTTCACAGCGGTGAAAATTTTAAATTTTAAAATAAATGTATATTAATAATTTATTATTATACGGAACGACTACCACACAAAAGTATCACGCTTCACTTGGTAATCTCAAACAATTCCACGAAGCAACAGAAGCGATGTTGATTCAAAGATACATCAAGTTTGTGTCGAATTGTGCGAGTATTTTAGAAAGGCAGCCATTTTGATGATAATTATGGTCATAAACCATAGATTTCACCATTGTCGCCTTTTATTTCTTAATCACATTATTTTTGTACAAATTTATGAATACAATTTCTTGGTGATTTTTCACAAATGCATAAGGACATTGTTAGGAAATATTTTACAACCCTCATTAGAGTGATACATGCTACTAATATTATAAATATGCAAAAAATTGTGAGAACGGATGTATGGATGCTTTTTACTCTTTCACGCAAAAACGGCTCAACAGATTTAGATGGAATTCATGACACAGATAGTTTATTGCTTGGATTGACATATAGGATTCTGGAAAAATTTAGGTTCTCGAGGGATCGTCTAAAAATATAAAAAATGGCGCGTTATAGATGTCAGGCGTTACTTTAATCATTCAAAACTGGCGCATAGTCTGCATTTAAAATGTCAAGATAGTATTTGCTAAGGTGCGGAGCTGACAGGCAAATTTAAGGCAAATTATAGTGTGACCCGCTAATTAGAGGTCTCAAGCTATATTTCCAACAATCATCGATTGTTTTTGTATCCTCGAAACATGATGTTCGTTTGAGTTGTTAAGGCGTGAAATCGTAACAAATATACAAACCTACAGTTGTCAACAATACTCTGTCTGTCTGTTACGTTTTCACGTTGTCAGTGATACAAAAAAGGAGATAGGGTATACCTTTCATCCAGAAAAAAAGCACTCTTCCCGAGGGATCATTTATTAGCGCAAATTAACAGACTTATCTGTACTTTTGATGTTTAGTTAATCTGGTATTTTGGGAATCTGGTATTTTGCGAATTTAGTATTTTGCGAATTTGTTATTTTGCGAATTTGGTATTTAGCGAGTCTGATTTTATGCGATCGAGACAAAATAAAACAAAAACTAACACCTAGCCAAATTGTTACAGCTACAAGAGGTCAAGCGTTATATTGCTTACTTGCATATCTTTTTATTTTTCAACACGGATGAAGTTGCGGGCACCAGCTACGGGTCAAGCGTTATTTTGCTTACTAACATATTTTTTTATTTTTCAACATGGTAGGGGAGCCCAGCTACCACTACATAAGCTAGCGGCCCGCTCCGGCTTCGAACGTTTGAAATGCAGCAGTAAACAACACTGCTGTTAGGATAAAGCAAATCCATCCGGTTTTCATCGTAGCACAAAACTAAGCAGAAGCAGGCTTCACACGAATTACAACCTAACAAGGTCATAATAATATGATGAGAAAATGACGCCAGAGTTCTACACGTTCTTGTACTAGAATTACAAGTCGTTACGTGGAATGCATAAGCAATTTTCTCGTATCACAGGAGCGGAATATCTTGAAAATTATGCAAAAAAAGTAATAGATTCACTAGATGAGAATGTGGTTAAATACGTATTGAAAAATAGATTAATTATGTAACGAATATGTACCTAAGATGCTATTTGGATTTTACACAACGTTACAAGCTAATTAAATATTATAAAATAACTAAATTGTAAATTTTAAAAACTAATATGCAGAGTTTAGCACATAGACGCTAAATTGCCAGTCTATGTCTCTTTTATAAGATGTAAAATTATCACCCTAAGATTGAACATTGTTTGTATGTTATAGAATGACAAGGTCTGTTTTCCTTTGAAAATTCAAAGTGACAATTCCTATTGCTATCTTTATTAGCGATGACAAATTATGTCAATCAGTAATCAATACCTATTTCAAATCTAAGCCTTAGCGAATCTTGAAATGAATGGAATTTGTAATCGAAACTGATAAAGCACTTTTCTTGTCTGCTTTACTTCGGAGAGTGTGCTCAGGAGCTGCATGAGCTCATACCGCCTTCCCTTTTCTTCCATCGGACATACAGACGTACAGTCAAGGGCAAAAATATATGTACGTTTCCAAGCGGCAAAAATATCTGTACAATTGAGAGGCCAGTAGGGAGTAAAATCAAATTTCAAATGTCACACGTTACGCGTTACAGGCTACAATATGCTTCACATATTAATGTAATATAATACCTACATATAATATATTATATTACCTAATATGTTTTAAATATATTTATTAAATTATTTATTTATCGTTATTTATTAGGAGTATATATATTTTAAATTATGTACATAATATTTTATATTACTTATAATATAATTTATGTCAATAATAAAATTTTAAAAATACACACTCATGGGTATTCAGACACCATCAGGTATTCTAATAAAAAGCAAACAATCACGACGTGTGAACAAAACAACGTAATCAATATCACTTTTTAAAACACTTAAGTAATTGAACTCTAACGTCATTGTAATAGATGCGAAAGTTAATGTGACTTTCGCATTTACCAACGTCACGTGACCGATAACTCGTTGGGCTCAGGTAACAACAATTTATGAAGTAATTTTACCTTATCAAAAGTGCATGGCGCATATTAAATTGTATAGTGCATTGTTTGCAGTTGTGGGTTAATAAACTCATTCAGTGGTAAGTACTATAATGATAAATAATGAGTGGTCTCTTCGTTGGACTGAATAAAAAGTTATATGAGAAAAATTTATAAGGATGTCTTACATAAATTTATAATAATCGTTTTTCAAAATATCGTTAAATTGATACTCAAAATATCATTAACCTGAAAAACGCCTGAAATTTTAAATCCTATTACTTGTGTATTAAAATTTTCATAGCTTTTCTATTGTGTTAATCTTGCAATAAAAACTTAATAACTCAGATTTAATGTTTCCTTATTACTTACTGATATGATTTATTATTTCAATTTACGCCATTATGTTTCCTTTCTTATTACTTGTTTACAGAGTTCCAGTCTTTATTTTTAAAGCCGTCTTAAAAACGGTGTTTCATAAGTTCGACGTGTGACCGACGGAGACGTCTAGACAGGGCAATCGTGCGGGGCGTGAGGGGTGAGGCGCGAGTGGAACGTGCCCAAGCTGCATACTTCGTCGTTTTTAGTAGCTTGGGATAAATATTCTAGGGCTATCGCGACTTTCAGATTTTAATTTATTATATAAATGAAAATGGTGCATACGGCATGTGCTGTAAGTGCGTGCAAATCTTTATCTCGCATAAATAAAGAACTAAGCTTTCATCAATATCCGCACGATGAAGAAAGGTACTTAAGTACATTTTATATTACTTAATGTGTGTCAACCCTTCCGTAATTTTTAAATACCTACTCAGGCGGCGGTATCTTCCAACATCAAAGGCGTCGGCCTACTGTAGGAAATAAGTATGCTGTGGTATAGCTGTGTATCTGTGTATGACGGGTGTATTTGTGGTTTTGTTTATTTCCATCTCTTTCAAACAGCTTTAAAAAAATCAGATCAAAATCGGGCCATCCGTTTGGGAACAATGATGTCACTGATACACACTTATGGTTAAACTTATAATAACTCTCCTTTGCGTCGGGCGTCGGAGGTTATTTTTATATTGTGTGCAGTGTTGTATGAGTTATCCCTTTAGCTGTATAAATTTATGATCCAATACATGAGTTATTTACATACCTACTTTGGTTCTAGACATTATCTAAAAAAAACCTAGATTTTCTACAGCTTCGAATTAACAAACAATTTTCCTATAATGTAGGTACATTTATAAAGGCTTCTATTATTAACATGTAAGCCTACACAGACACTCAAATAACGTTTGTAGTGTTCAAAAATAGATAAGTTAAATATTTAGGCGTAAAATTATTATAAGTTAAGCTTGTTACAGCCTACCTATACCTACATACACCCACGCATTGCTCTCGGCGAAAATAAACTGTGTGGTACGAAGATAAACTTAAATATAAATTAAAGACATCTCAGTCACCATTATATGTATGTCGTCGGCACATCGTAGAATTGGGCATATCATGATATTCCTGGGCAGATCATATTTTTGTTAAAACTGAGAGAGTCGTCTCGCTCTGCCCCGCTTCGCTCGGCTTCCCAAATCCATTTCCATGTAAACCTAACACAGCTCTCCTCCTCGCTTTGCTTCGCTCCGCTCCTCGTCGCACCTATTTTTGACTATTGATGAAAGATTTTTGGTTTCACACTTTACGATCTGCCCAATTCTACGATCTGCCCACGACATGTATATCACGAAATCGTCACTGGCTGAACAAGTATCAAAATAACTCGATGCGTTACTAGCGTTAATCGAAAATAAATCTATGTATTTTAACATGTCGTGTATTAGATAGATACACAGATACACAGACTGTGTAGTGGGTGTGTAGTCACTATATATTATAAAGAAAAGTCCTCCGCCGCGTCTGTCTGTCTGTCTGTCTGTCTGTCTGTCTGTCTGTCTGTCTGTCTGTCTGTCTGTCTGTCTGTCTGTCCCTATGTATGTTTAGATCTTTAAAACTACGCAACGGATTTTAATGCAGTTTTCACTAATGGATAGAGTGGTTCTCGAGGGAGGTTTTAGTATATAATTTACAAAGTTACGCGGGCGAAGTCGCAGGAAGCATCTAGTTTTTATATAATAAGTATAGAGATATGAATTTTTTGTTATGAGCTGTCATTGCAAATCTCAAAAATGATGAAAGGTCCACTTAATGTGTAATGGCCACTTTCGCCTTATTAGAGTCTTTATTTAACTACAAACTCTTTGCATGTTTACTTTGCAAAATTTACTATATAATAAATATTCATTAAAATATAATTATACAATTACAACAACAACCCCTTGAAATCATATCCTTACTAGGTATTATGCAGGCAAAAATATATTTCATTCAAACGCAGGGAAAACCGCATAAAGTAACCAGTTTCACTATATACCTACATTTGTTATTTAAAGGACTGGTGTGGTGCTTTGAAAAAAAAAAAAAGAAAATCATTTTTTCACATGGTAACACAGACGACTCGAAACGGGTTTCGTCGAGAGCCAGTCGGAGATAATTTGTCCAACAGGTGGTGTGGGCTACCGTTGTTTATTTGGTTCACCCAAGGGCAAGGTTTGGGATTTTTTTGTGTATCCTTCACGGGATACATGTTGCTTTTTATTTTTAGACATTTAACTGTACCTATTACTTATATGTAAATGTTGTGAACTGGTTTCGTTAATCCTAATCTAGATTAGGATACTTAGATTAGGATGTATTAGGGTATATAGATTAGGATAAATATGGGATACATTTTATACAGGAAAAATGTTAAGTTAACCCTAGGGATCGTCTAAAAATATAAAAAAATGAGCGCCACTGTCGCCGTAGCGGTACCATTGTCGTCACACGTAGGTAGGTGTTAGTTATATTTCATTTTTTCGCGGGCATCGGCTAGTGTAAAGCAGACAAGAAAAGTGCTTTATCAGTTTCGATTACAAATTCCATTCATTTCATTCGCTAAGGCTTAGATTTGAAATAGGTATTGATTACTGATTGACATAATTTGTCATCGCTAATAAAGATAGCAATAGAAATTGTCACTTTGAATTTTCAAAGGAAAACAGACCTTACCATTCTACAACATACAAACAATGTTCAATCTTAGGGGGGATTTTTGGGGTGGACCACCCTAAACATTTAGGGTGGTCTATAATTTATTTTACTTAACACCTATTTAAAAAACTTATTAAAATCGGCCCAACTATTCGTTTCGAAGCAATTATGCCTCAGACAGAACAAAGATACGTCGTGTGACATGTCAAACTTATAACACCCCTCTTTTGCGTCGGCGGCTAAAAAATAATACTAAGCATAGAACTTCTGTATATATGAACGAAGTATATTATGTATGTCTGTGTGTCGTTTGTGTAAAATTACTTTGTGGAAGATAATTTCTTTCCGTGACTAGCGGAATGTGTTGTCGGCTTCGCGTCATAGGTATTCCCGCCTGTTCATGCTAATGAACAGGCGGGAATTTTCAACTAACGCATTTCACATGGTTTCGTGTGGCTTTTAATTTTTATTTTCTTGGAAAAAATCATCAAATTACTATCGAATCCGCGTTCCATACAAAACACTACGAACTTTATGTATGGAACACTAGCTGACCGCGGCAAACGTTCTTTTGCGAAAAAATAATAAATAAATTTTTGGGGTGAAACACCCTTAACATTTAGGGGTATAAAAAATAGATGGTGGCCGATTCTCAGACCTATCCGATAAGCACACAAAATTTCATCAAAATTGGTCCAGCCGTTTCGGAGGAGTTTGGCAACAAACACCGCGACACGAGAATTTTATATATTAGATTTAAAACCAACCAAACATGAAAATGTCATTTAAAGAAAATGTGACTTTACGTCAACACATTGGAGTTTAAAATGAATATAACCAGTAGAAGTTGGTCGTTACTACCTTTTACCACAGCATACTAATAGTATGCTAACTAATAGCATACTAATAGTATACTAATAGTATACTAATAGTATAATAACAGCATACTAATAGTATACTAATAGTAACAGCATACTAATAGTATGCTGTTAGTATGCTGTGGTAATTCCACTTTTAGTGAAGCAACCCAGAATCTAGTGTAATAATGATCTAAGCTAAGAACCATCTCGATCACATCAGCTTTCAAAGGATAAGAACAGGATCAAAATAAATATATCCTTTTGGGAGCTACGATGACACAGACAGACATACAGATATTACTTACATCTTATTTAACAAGCCTTTTTTTCGTAGGACGTCGGGACACAGATTATAAATAATAGTTACTATCGTACCTAGTCGGGAGTTAAAAATTTACCGTAAGTACATATCGAATTATAAACTTTTCGTAATTATCATTTAAAATTACTTCAGTAGAAACTTCATAGAAAATAAATAAAATAATGATATACCACCGTCTATAAATTCGTCAAAATTCAAATTACTAGAATTAAAAAAATAAAACTTCCCATCTATATAGGTAATTCGTTTTTGAAAAGAATTCATTGCCAGAAGAAAAAATTTCAGCCATTGTTTTGCTTTTTAATTCAAGCGTGGCTTCAGTAAAATAAAAACGGCTCTAAGTAATTGGGTATTTTTAATAATACTCAAAATTACTTAACATCCACTAAGTATAGTTAGTAGAATTATTTTTCCGAAGTAAATTTTGTTGAGTGAAATTAATTGGAAAATTGAGGAATGTGAGGAAAATTAATATGCCGAAACTGGCTGAAATCGCATTAAAAAAGCTTTTACAGTATCTCTGGTATGAGCTTAATAATGCCCGCACTCGCTAGCGAGGTCGTAAAATATTTGTATGAAAAATTGACAATGTCAAACTGAAAATTTTCCAAATTAAAATTTTACGCTCTCGCTAGCAGGCTTTATAAACTCACACTAAGTAGGTAGTTAGAGCCACAGAAAATCTAAGATAAATAACGACATAGAAAAAGCGTATAATTTAATAATTACGACCTAACATTACTTACCTAGAAACGTGTATTGTTAGCAGGTAATTGGCTGGCACAGGCCGGCGCGCAATTCGTCCAAATAAACCTTGCAACACACCCTTTGCACTAAATTAAAAAAAGAACTAACTAGTCACGGAATCACACCTACAAATCCTTTCAGGTCAATATCAAAAGCACTGTAAGTCTAGCGTTTCAAATGGCAACACTGTATCAATCAACAGAATAACGACATATCATTCAAAAGTAATAACACCTCTTTTCGATTTAATTCCTTTTTTAAATCACGCTTTTGCTGAACATAGATTTTTACTTTACATTCGAGTTAGTATAATGAAACGCGTCGCGTAAGAAAGGCGCGTGGCAAACAAGAAATTCAGGCGTCACCACACGCAAAGCCCGTCAGTAGGTAACTGAGGGATGTATGAAGCTCCGTTCGCTTCGCCCGGCCAGCCTGGTGGTCAAAGATTATGCTATAAACAGAACAGATTCATTTGCTACTATTAGAATTTCAATTACCCGTATAGCAGTAAAAGTATTTTGTTCCGTTATAGATGACGCGTAATATATTTTTTCAAAAGTTTTTTTTTAGTTTTTTCATAAGATAAATATTGCCCATTGCCCCATCCCTTTCCTCTTATCGTTAATCCTTCTATGATCGGCAGCGTACTTACAGCACCTGTGGCGTTGCTTGTGCTATATGCGACGGTAGCCACCTACCATCAAGTGGACAGTTAGCCTTAACATAAAAAAAAGATAACAAGATACTTATCGCTCTAAAACAACAAGCATATAAAAACTCGAAACATTTCTAAATTTAACTGATAAATGGAAATACTGTCGACAAATGTAATAAAGGCGCCAATGGTTATCCGTGTCTGATTTTTTAATATTGTACATGAATATAATTTATGAGAAGCCTATCTACTAATAGTATATTACACTAAAACACGCTTCTTATTCTTAAAATAAAATCATTATACCTATATTCCATAAAAAATTATAATTTTTAAACTTTAGTCTACGCTTAGATTAATGATTGGTCTCGCTGCGCTGTTCTTGGCACCGTGCTCCGTGAATGCGGCAACTTTTTATTGTAGTGTGTATAAGACATCATCACTTTTTATAACTTTTCACTACGGCATTTTATTATGCCCAAAATTTAATAAAACATTCGACACGAACACATCACATACAGCTTGGGTACACCGAATTCGGGCTCGGGTACACCGAATTCGGCGTAGTATTTGTTGCCGTATATGGTAAGTACTACGGCGGTATCTTGTCGAGCGTAGCGAGACCAATTATTTATTAATCTAAGAGTCTACGATATAATATATTTTTTCTGATTATTCTTCATAATTTCAAATAAAAGTTAGCAACTTGTCTGAAATTTCAGCGTTATCGAATCTTTGACTCGACAACGACCTTAATCTGAAATCCCTTTTCAACTCCTCGTGCCTCTCATTATTGATCTCTTTCACTCCTCACTACCGGTGCAATAATACTTCTGTCTCTTTCAGGTCCACGATAGCCTCATCTATCTATCACTTTCACACCTTCACTGCAGAGCTTCAAAAACGAGGCTCTAGCGTTGTGTATTCGTTGTGAACGTTCGGTATTGGAATTTTATCCTTACACTCCGTTACAGAACAACGAAACGTGTACCGTTACTCAAACGCGCTGTGAATTTTCCATGTTTGTTTGCAAGAAGTTTTGTTGCTCTGTGTGCTTTGGCGCTATTACAGCGCGAACGTTTTCGACGTCTTTCTTATGAATTTCTTCGCAACTAAAGAAAACTGAAGGGAAAACAAATGCTCTGACGGTGTCTTTTTATACAACTGACAGTACATACTGCAATCGGTTTATGCTGAATAAAACATGAAATAATATTGAGATCAATTGGAAATGATTTTTTCCCAATTAGCGCGGTTTTCCAGTTAACGAAATTCGTTCGTTGTTCGTTTTTTTTTTATTTGAATTTTGCCGAGTGTTTTATGATTCTTCGAACAGTATTCAATAACCAATATCGAAAGTTTTCTCGAATTTATTTGCACTTGCAAAATAAAATACTTTTTATATGGAGATAATCCGTACTAATATTATAAATGCGAAAGTTTGTATGTATGTATGTATGGATGTTTGTAACTTTCACGCAAAAACTACTGAACCGATCACTATGAAATTTTGCATACACGTTGTCTGGTACACCAGAAAGGACACAGGGTACCTTTCATCCAGCCGCGTTCTGGAAGTCGCGGGCACCAGCAAATGCTATATAGGTAATTATGTAGAGGATTTTTCATGTAAGGGTATTTTTAGGGGAATTTCAGGGGGCTATGGCATCCCTTACTCACTTACCGAAACACACACATACTGTTACTTCACGCTAGTCTTCTGTAAGGGGATGGTTACTGCCGCCAGACGGCTGCCACTACTTGGCTGTTAAATGATACAACATTAAATATAAATAAATATAAATATATTCACACATTCCACACAGCACCATTTAGTTCCAAAGTAAGCAACTTAATGCTTGTATTATGGATACCAAACAGTTGATATATTACATACAATACTTTTTTTTGTTGTAAATACATACATATTATAAATATACAATATCCATGACTCAGGTACAAAGGTAAATGTTAACACATAAACATTCGCCCCTAGCGGGATTCGAACCCGCGACCGCTTGGTTAACAGCTACCGTTACTAGCCACTAGACCAAACGTGTCGTCATTTGAACACTTACAACATTTTAGCCCGGAATATGTAGAGCAGCGTGACGGGTTGCGTAAAACGCGGAAATTTCATAATTATTTGTAATAATTTGATATGGGGTCCCGTAAAGTACGAGGGATTTTGGTTAATGTTCAGTTATATTAAAAGTTTGAGAACCCCTGGGATAAAGGTTATGGGGTTATGGTAATTTTATAAATTTTATTCATTAAATTTGTTATCAGTGTTTGAAACTTCATTAGGATAAAAAAAATGTGTCAGCTCCGACACACGAGCGACTGAAGTTTAGATACTCCTTACGAACGATTATAAAATTTAAATTTTTACAATTCGAACACGCCGAAAGAACAACATTGTTCTTTTTTTAAATAATATTTGAGATATACTATATATTTCGTTGGTGTAGATGGTCCACTCCAAAAATTTATTTATTATTTTTTCGCAAAACAACGTTTGCCTGGTCAGCTAGCTGTTGCATGTGACTTCGTCCGCTTTATAAAAAAAAATTAAAAATTTTAAATATAGCCTATGTTACTCGCTGATAATCAAAGATTGCTGATAATATACTTAGCTTCCCAACAAGGAAAAAAATTTTCTGATTGGTCCAGTAGTTTCGGAGCCTTTTGATTGTATTGGCAACACCGGTCGCGCCATGGAGTGTACGCAGGCGGAAGGGTTGGTTGCCGGGAGTTACGAATAACGAAAAGAAGAAAATGGAAGCACTTTTATATTACTACTGGATAACTTATAATTATGTTTGGAATAACTTGTGGCAGTAATGTTTATCATTAAATAATTATTCATTGTATTTCAGTACACGATCTGGTTTGATTCTACAATTGTTTAAAAAAAAACAATCAAAATATCGTTCCTCTTCATAATATTAGAATAGATTTAATATTAATAAGATTAAATAGCATTTGTGACTATATTAAAAGCATTTGTAACTAAAGTTATCTATAGTATAAGAGCTGTTGGCCTGTCCGCTACATAAAACATTATAAATTGTAATTGATAGCTATGCCAAATGACATAAATCAGTTTGGCAAATTGTTCATAACATCACAGTTTGTATAATTGACAAAAAAAAATCGCTGTAAACCATTAAACCGACTCGAATGAATGCAATTTGTATAAGCGCTCGTTTTTGCTGCCACTACACCGGTGTCTTCATAATCCATACGCGATAATTACTTGAGACAAGTATGGAAAAGTTAACATCGAGTTTTTGCAGCCACGCGACCTCTCGTGTCTCTCTCTACCGCGCCACTTTCTATAGTGCTGTCTCTTTTCAACTGGTCACTCGAAACCTGATTTAAAAGCCGGTCTGAGAATCGAGATAAAAATAAAACCGATACGCAGAAGTTTGCAGCAAAGAAAACATTGATATCTTATACATATAATATCAACTGATACAAAGATTTTGTTACATGAATATGCCTTTAGTGGGAGACAATTTAGAAAAGTGAAGGTAACAAAATCGGGGTACAAAACCCGTCTTTGTCTTTGGTAACAAAGACGGGCTGGGCTGCCCAAATGACTGCGAAATTAAGTTCATTTACTAAATTCATTTAAGGGTCGACACTCCAGCTGTCTTACAGATACTACAGATGTAGATTTACGAGTAAGAGGAGATAAAGGTATCTGCGGATCCATATGTAGAGCCAAGCTGTGGATCCAAGTGGAAGGAGAAAAAAATTTAATTTATAAAAAACTTGAAATCCGTATACGCAGATGTTGAAAATTCTGCATTCGCAAAGAACCCTCCTTGTCCTCTTGGATCCTCTTGGATACTCGGCAGCGAAGGGGACACTGCGGAGTTATGCCGGATTCGTAGCGGCTAAAACCGAACGACTTTCTTGGGCGGCCGTTGATGGGCGGGGTCGCGGTAACGCGTTATGAGATGACACGACCTCGGTGCCCCGCCACTCCTTGTAACTCCTACGCTCTCTGACCTATTGCATAATTTACAATATTACTGACACTCTTCCTTTTCATCCCCTTACCTCACCAATTGGCTACGTAACACTCCGTTACGTTACTCTAACTTCGTAACAACAATATCATCGTAATCATCGTGATACTAACGGCCCGCCCCAGGCTTCGCACTATTTTTTCTGCAAATAATATACACAAATCTAACTTTCTCGTTTATAGCTCTTTCTATGAGTGAAAACTGTATCGAAATCCGTTGGGTGTTTTAAAAGAAGTTAGCGAAGACACAGACTAAATAATAATAATAGCTACTTAATTAATAATAATAGCGACTTATTAAATAATAATAATAATGACTTAATAAATAATAATAGCGACTTAATAAATAATAATAGCGACTTAATAATTAATAATAGCGAGGTTAATAGTGACTTTATTTAATAATAATATGTACTAGCGACTCGTCCCCGTTTTCACAGAGAAGTAATTTTTTTTCTGCAAATTATAAACAACAACCTTCCTCGCTTATCGATTGCACTTTCCATTAGTGAAAACCGTATCAAATTGAAAATACCCCCAAAAAAATATTTTTTTTGGGTGGCCCACCCCAAAAATTTTTTTTGCAAAACAACGTTTGTCGGGTCAGCTAGTAACTATAGATATAGATTAAAATCTAATGCTAGTCTTATTCTATGTAATCTATTTATTCGCTTAGTTTCTTCTCTTCAAACGCTGCTGAAAAGCTTGTTAAGCTCGGTAAATATTTGCCAGGTAAACTATTTAAACGCAGTTTAACACAAACCTCACTTGTCAATACCTACTTACTGGTTTAATAGGTATAAAATGAAACATTTATCCCAGTAAAATTGTCCTCACACACATCTCTATCCTGATATTGCAATATTACAGACAAAGTAAGTATTCCACAGGATATTAAAATAAACGCAACTTACATCTGTTTACTTACCTAATCTTTATGCAAAATCTCTTTGAACATGCTTCAACGTAACTTGACGATATTATCGAATGCGATACGGGAATTATTACACTTGGGGACATTTTTTTTTTTAGATTTCACTATCATTTTAATATATTGGTATTTTTTTAATTTTTAATATATTAATTTTATAATATGATACAATAAAAATTAAAAAGATCTGCTTAGAATGGTGACTGTAGAATCAGTGTGCTCTGCAGCTACTAAAAAAGCTCCTGAGGCGGAATAATCTTCCTTCCGATGTATCCACCTGGCTACAGTGTTAGCTTCTTCAAGCGTGCTGTAAACAAATTCTTACAAGTCAGTAGCGCACTTGTGTTGCCTTTTTTCTTAGGCGATGATGACCACCTGCCTTCAAGTGGACCGTCAGCCTACTTGCTACCCTTTATAATAGAGGGAGAATCCTGTTAAGAAAAAAAATCTACTTTTATTTTATTTATACCTTTTATTCGAATGTAAGGTGTACAAAGTAGATGGACCACGGGCACTACCTGAAACGAGCGACCTATCAGGAAGTAATTGTAATAGAAGAACTAAGTGGACAAGTAGACATGCATAAAATTAAAAAACCGTAAATAAATAAAATAAATACCATTTGGATAGCACTGAAAATGATAGATAACCAAAGTATTACTATGTTTGTTGGCAAGTTTGTATTTAATAAACAAAACAATTATTTCTAGCAAGCGCAAAAACATTTATATTTTTTTGTCCCCAAGTGTAAACGGGTTAGTTTTAGCGATACATTTGCTATATCAAAGCCTCAGACGTGTCAAAGGAAACGGGCCGAGGCGAGGTCTTTAAAGAATTTACCCCTTCACTTTGAGAGGCAATTTATGCAGGTTTAAAAACAAAATCACTTAGATTCTCAATTAAGATTGAACACCAATTATTCTTCTTGTTTTTAGTGGCATCTTATTTAATTATCACTAGATGTTTGTTTTGAATTCTTGTCATCTGTCATTTTCACATTTAAGTCGGTTCGATTTCCAGACGAAGCAAGTAATTTTTAGAAAATTTTAAAATTAACATAAAGTCTTCTTTTAGAAAAATATCCTATCTACCATAGATGAATACCATAGATAGCGCCGTTGTGATTGTAAATACTACACCGAATTCGGCGTACCCGAGCCAGTCACACCGCAAACTGTCTGTGATGTGTACGTGCCGAATGTTTTATTAAATTTTGAGCATAATAAAATGTCAGTTTGCGTAATGAAACTGTGTAAAAAGCGAATAAAAAGTGATGATGTTTTACACACACTACAATAAAAAGTTGCCGCATTCACGGAGCTATTCGAGCGCAAAGAGACCAATCAATTATCTTTGCCTATCTACGATAATTAAGGTAATACTTTCCCTTCATATCTCATAGTCTTGGGACGTCCTATATATACTTATATCGTAGGTAAATAAAATTACCAACGATCAGTTTTTCTAACAGCTTGACTTTCGGCAAAGTATATCATACTGATTGTTAAATGCAAAATATGTGTAAAACGCTACAAAAACTCATAACCAATTAACGAAATGACGCCATTTTATAAATTCACGTCGTGCACAAAATGGCCGCCATATTTGTGATACGAGTATTGCTCTTCTTAATGCCACAATAAATGTCAATTTCGCAATCGTTACTTATAAAAATTACGGTGTACATTTTGCACGGGAGCGTGTTCGGAAAAAGTAATTAGGGGAGCTTTATCCAACCCTCTACTCTAATATTTTGTTGTTGGCGAATTGCTTCATAATTTCATTATTAAAGGAATGAATTATACTTATTGGTAACTTTAATTTAACTGTAGCTATTTTTTTTTTAAATCTACGAATCATATTTTCACGAGTTTTTTTGAGTTTAAGTACTCCTTAAGAATCAATTTGCATGATTATTATCCTATCCTACTAGTCCTACTAATTCCTACTAGTATTATAAATGCGAAAATTTGTTTGGCTGTATGGATGTATGTATAGATGTTTGTAACTCATTCACGCCAAAACTACTGAACCGATCACCATGAAATTTTGCATACACGTTGTCAGGGACACCAGAAAGGACATAGGGTACCTTTCATCCAGAATAAAAGTACCTACTGCTCCCGAGAGATTATCTAAAATTAAGGAAACTAACTCCTGGCTAAGTGTAATAGCAATAACTATGTCAGGCGATATATTGCTTTTTCAACGCGGACGACGTCGCGGGCACCAGCTAGTTATAAAATAATTTTGCATTTACGAAAGTTAAAAGTAGGAAAGTTATATGGCCAGTCAGAGTTAAACGGCAATGTAATTCAGTAAGTATAATTATCGGAAAACACAGGAAAACACCAATCGAAAATTGTTGACGAGAGCTCGGTTCAATTTTGTTTAATGTTCCGTATATTTTAGGTCAATAATCATGGCGGATTGATTCCGAATAGTGTTAAAATACATAATGAAATTTAAATGGATTTCCATTTGAGTTTCAACGTTTAATACATATCTACTAATAGAAAGTATTTAAATGTAGGAATTAGTGTCAACTTGCAAATTGAATTTAAGAATATTTGATTTTCGTTTTAGTTTTTCATGTGATAAATAATCACACCAAGTAAATATATACTAAGAGCTGCGTGGTGCCAGACTTACTCCATTTTGGAATGGCTGGTATTTCAGGTATGAATGCTGTTTTATATGCTTATTATCGTATGGGTATTGGCTAGTTTGGGTAGGCGGCCAATACTCCGGTATCAGGTGGTAAAGGTACAAAAAATTCGTATCTACTTACCTTAAATTGGAATGGCTAATTTTTATATACTTAATGTTATACAAAATAGTGTTAGAAAACAATATTCATTGGTGCCAGACTCTTTCCGTGGGCTCAGACCTAAGCCAGACTCTTCAAAGTTGGTCAAAAAAAAATGGAATGGCACTTCGGAATGGCTGGAATGGCATACCAGCCATTCCGAAATGGGGTAAGTCTGGCACCACGTAGCTCTTAAATCAATATGATTTCATGTGATGTATGTAAATATGATTCCCTAACTACCGTTGGGAGGACGAGGTGCAGAGAGACCTGCGCGAGCTAGAACAGCTGACTGGCGCGAGATAGCTCTTGGCCGGGATCGCTGGAGACTTGTGGTGTCGGAGGCCATCATCCACTACGGGTCGCTGAGCCAGAAGAGTAAGTATGTGATTATTTTGTCAATAAGTACGTCAAATGAACAATTTATATATTGCAAATTTCAATTCGTAGACATATTCTTAAAAATCAAGACATCTCAAAAAAAAAGAAAAAAAAAAAAAAAGAAAAAAAAAAAACAGTATAGTTGAAAGGCTTCAACTGCAGCCACCTTCGCCAAAAAAAGCCACCTTCGATACTTGAAACTATTATGTAGTTTTATATCAGTGTATCATAATGTCATAAACAAAAAAAAATAATGTTAGTCACCAATAAAATTTTGAATTGGATACATGTTTATCCAATCAACCTTAGCAATTACTGCATTTGAAGCAATTCTTCTTATATCATCATCACTACAAAGTAAACAAAGTCTCTTAACGCTGTCTGTCTGTCTGTCCCTATGTATGCTTAGATCTTAAAAACTACGCAACGGATTTTAATGCGGTTTTCACTAATGGATAGAGTGGTTCTCGAGAAAGGTTTTAGTATATAATTTACAAAGTGACGCGGGCGAAGTCGCGGGCACCAGCTAGTTTCATAATTATAATCAAAGTAACATAATTTGCTGTAGTCACTGTACTATGGATATGGAAGTCTCGTAAAAGCAAAAAAATGTATGCGTCAGTCCAAAACTAACAGCGTCAAAAGTGAAACTTTTTATGTAATTCAAAAACTGTCAATGAGTGTACAAAAAAATACATTGCAGCAAAGAAAAATTGACTGGAAATTATAATAAAAATGATTTATAATAAAAATCAAGAAAAATCTACAGACTATCCCGAATTAATTACTACGGAAGTTTCACTCGTACGTACTATTATTTACATATACATAAAACTATATACATATACGTACAAGTGAAACTTCCATAGTAATTAATTCGGGATAGTCTGTAGATTTTTCTTGATTTTTATTATAAATCATTTTTATTATAATTTCCAGTCAATTTTTCTTTGCTGCAATGTATTTTTTTGTACACTCATTGACAGTTTTTGAATTACATAAAAAGTTTCACTTTTGACGCTGTTAGTTTTGGACTGACGCATACATTTTTTGTATCTTCATTGACAATAACTGAGAATAAAAACAATATTAATAAAGCTACAGGGTAGCCGTAGCATATAGAGAATGAACTATGTCTGTGTAGTACTCATTTTATTCCATAATATTAATTAGTTGTTCTGTATTTATCCAATTTATCCGACACAGACTGTCAATGTCAACAGTGTCACTGTCAGTCAACATCAACAATTTTCTTTGTTTGGAACTTCAAACTTGGAACATGGACTGGAACACATTTTTTCCGCCTCTCTCACTCTGCTAGAGTAAATGGTAATAAGAAAGAGACAAGGAGTTTAACAGTTTTGTTAGCTCGACGAGTTAACTCTCATGACAATAGTGTCCCATAAAAAGTTTCACTTCAATTAATATGACTTATGTTAATGAATCACAGATTCAAATATCTCATGACAAAACGCTAGTGTCCCATAAAAAGTTTCACTTCAAAAAAGATAAAATGGAATATTATAAAAGTCAAATATAAACATTTGACAAAAAAAATAATTAAATTTTGAATACATATCTCAAAAAGCGCCATCTGCCGCATTAGTGTCGAACTACAACGAATCGTGTCAAAGGTTATCGATTATTTATTTATTTATTTTTAAAGCGCCCTCTGCCGTATTGGAATTGAACTAGAACAAATCCTGTCAAAGATCAAGTTAAGTAAAGGTCGGATGCAATGTGTATGTATTCTGCAGTTATGTATTGTGAGACAAGATAACGATGCAATTCATTGAAAAATTCATGCAATTCATGCAATTATTCATGCTTTGTACGGGGATGAAATTTTTAAATTTATCAATTTGTAAACAAACAATCAAATATTCTGTCTAACGAGTGAGAGAGAGAGAGTTGCTAGAGTAAATGGTAATAAGAAAGAGACAAGGAGTTTAACAGTTTTGTTAGCTCGACGAGTTAACTCTCATGACAAAACGCTAGTGTCCCATAAAAAGTTTCACTTCAATAATTAAATTTTGAATACATATCTCAAAAAGCGCCATCTGCCGCATTAGTGTCGAACTACAACGAACGAATCACGAATCGAGTGAGAGAGAGAGAGAGTTGCTAGAGTAAATGGTAATAAGAAAGAGACAAGGAGTTTAACAGTTTTGTTAGCTAGGAGTTTAACAGTTTTGTTAGCTAGGAGTTTAACAGTTTTGTTAGCTCGACGAGTTAACTCTCATGACAAAATAGTGTCCCATAAAAAGTTTCACTTCAATAAAAAATAAATAAATATCTTCACACATTTCACACAACACCATCTAGTTCCACAGTAAGGAACTAATGCTTGTATTATGGACACCAGACAGTTGATATACTACATAGATTACTTTTTTTTATAGCACCCTAACAAAAAAAAAAATTAAAAAGTATGCTCAAAACAACATTCCACACAGGCGTTCGTCAGTACACTAATAAAAACCGCTTCTATTTGATGTGTGGTGTAACTCGATAGTGTACAACTAATCGATATATTTCAATAATAACATACTTCATTATAAAATGCAAGTGATGGTAGCGCCACCGGTCGCCACACCTGCGGTTCTTACTAGAGATGTGACTTTGATTTGTCGATGAAAAATATGATTTAATGTAAATAAAATGAAATATTTCATCGATAAGCGCTTCGTGATTATTTTCGGCAAAAAATTATCAATACACACTAATATAAATAAACATAAACACATTCCATTAATGAAGAAAACAAAAAGAAAGAATTTACTATATAAAAAATATATTCAAAATTCAAATTTGAAAACATTTTATTCGAAATAGGATTTACAAAATCGCTTTTCAACGTCAGAGAGTGAGGGAGATGTAAGGCGACATCTCCCTCACTCAATCGTCTTTGCATCGCTTTAAGAGGTGAATAGTAACAAGCCCAGTAATGGTCGAAACAACTGTAATTAATTTATAGAAAACAAAACTTGCACGAGGGTATTGAAATGTATCAGATTTTTGAACTACCTATTTGCCAAATTATATCTCTTAGGGCCTCTTTCACAAACTACAAGTAAAGTGTTGATTAGTTAGCTACTTTTAGAAATAATTTTATGTTTTATTAAATTATGCACTCGGTTTAGTGCATCCTTCGATAGGCGTTTTTTTTTTAAATTATATCAGCTAAATTGTTCCCGGTTAGCCTACTTGACAGATGCTGAAAGAGGCCCTTAGTATTTTACACTTTTCAAAAAGGCAAATAAGTTATTACTTATAGCTTTCTTTCTCACGGAATCTGCATTAAGCAGGGAATTTCCATCTTTTAGAATAAGGCTATAGCATTTTCAGTTTTACTTTTTAGTGTACGTTTATTATATAAATTATATTGTATGTTAGCATAAAACATACATATTTTTAAAACTCACAATGAAAAATTCAGACTTGTATGTATGTACTCGCTACGAACTATGATCATTAGGTATGACATGAAATTTTACATTATTTTTATCTTAATGAACTACCAATAGTCAGTTATATGCACAACCAGAAAGTATGTAGGTACATCACTAATATGCAATTACTTGGGAGTGGCTAATAGCTAATGTACGTGTTCCACTTGCATTTTTCATACTCATTTGAATACGCTGACAGTGACCTAACAGCAAATTAGATCTTTGAAAGTTATCAAATTCAACTAATAAAGGCCGTACGAAGTCTATAACATTACTAGCTGACCTGGCAAACGTTGTTTTGCTATATTTCATCACACACACACAAAATTTCATCAAAATCGGTCCAGCCGTTTCGGAGGAGTTTGGCAACAAACACCGCGACACGAGAATTTTATATATTAGATTATTTGACGCAGCAATTGCGAGTGATAGCTTTTGTTTTTGGATTTTAGTATAAGTAGATTGACCAAGCTCAAGAACCATTCGTCGATAAAGCCACGAACATCACTAAGAAGTCTGAACACTTGTGACTGTTTGAAATAGTCACGACTATAACCTTAACGGAAGGTGCTCCTAAAATGTCAACAGCTGTGCAAAATTGTTCAAGTTCTCACGGTGCCCTATATTTTGAGTTAGTCCAACTGTTTCTTAGTGAATTTATAATGACGTATGTTATTATTTATTAAATAAAAAAAAAATGTAGTGATTCAAATAGGAACGAACAAATTGTTGAGACCTGACCTGAATCTTCTTATAATTTTCATCAACTTTTTATGTTTTAATTGATATAATTATAGTATGTAAAAATATCTTTATTCAAGAAACATCTTAGAAACATCTACAATAATTAGATTATACCTAACATTAATATAAAAACGTAAAACGTAATTTTATTGGAATAAATATGTACTTTATAAAAAAATATCTTTTTTGACGACACGTTTGGTCTAGTGGCTAGTAACCCTAGCTGTTAACCAAACGGTCGCAGGTTCGAATCCCGCTAGGGGCAAATGTTTATGTGTTAACATTTTACCTTTGTACCTGAGTACAACTCAACTCAACTACAAACTCAAAAACTACTAGACCATTTTGAAAATTCTTTCACCTATAGAAAGCTGCACCTGCTATGATCAGGTCGCCCAGCACCTGATCATAGCGGCACTGGGAATACCCACTAAAACTCCCCGGTGCCTCCTTGCCCTGTGAGCGGGGTGAACCGGGCTCTGCCAAGGCAACAACTCCAATCCCAAACACCCCCCTCCCTCCCCAGAGCAGCCTAGCCATTGCTGGCTAGACTAACGGAGGATTGACCGGAAACACCCAAGCAATCCCCAGACGGTGGGACCTTGTGCAGGCACACACAGTTAGCCAACCATGTGCGCAGGTAGCCTAGGACATTTGAAAACGAGCTAGATATGCCCGCCTTCTCCTGCCCAGCCGTTTGCGTCTGAGGGACGCGAGACCTGCCTCTTCCTCTCGCTCCCCCTCAGCTGCCTCCTTCTGTGACATTATAGATTCGCAGAAGGAGGCAACCGCTTTCCAGGTGCTCAATGTCAATCATGGCTTCAACCATGCTTGGCAATGAGACGTCTCCACCACCCAGCGCCACCTCCAGCTCCCGGCGCTGAGACAATATGCAACCTAGAAATGTTATTCTCATCGCTCGTAATGAAATTTCACTTTAAAAATATAGACATAACTATCCAGTAAGACCCCATAATGAATTCTCTCTATAAACGACTCACAATCTAAAATAATATCCTTAAAGGGCACTGGATTAACTACATTGGACGAAGGCACTTGTGACATAGATTTGTACAAGACCTAATGTACCTAAAGGCATCGAACTGGGCGAGGCAATACGTTAAGGTCAAACGAGGCGCATTAATATTGCCTATAATTTATGTGGGAACTACGTCGACCCAATTTACTTTCAATTCAAGTAAACATTACAGTACCTATTAATAGGAAATTTAAAACCATTGGCGCGAGCGTAGATCAAACTAAACGGTGTTTCTTGCCTAAGTCGTCGGCACATCGTAGAATTGGGCATATCATGATATTCCTGGGCAGATCATATTTCTGTTAAAATTGAGAGGATCGTCTCGATCCGCCCCGCTTCGCTCGGCTCCCCAAATTCATTTCCATGTTAGGTTAACACGCTCCTCCTCGCTTTGCTTCGCTCCGCTCCTCGTCGCACCTATTTTTGACTTTTGGTGAAAGATTTTTGATTTCATACTTTACGATCAGTCCAATTTTACGATCTGCGCACATCTACATAACCGCGCGGTATCACGCGGCGCGCTGCGATCCGCGCGCAAGATCTTTTACCACGCGTCAGTGCGCAGTCACGCGTGGTACAAGTTCTACAAACTGTATTGACCAGTTCAGTTGATCCGCGCGGTTGAGACAGACAGACGCATAATTGATGCTAGACTGCAGCGCGTACATATGCTGTCATGTGAAGCTTCCACTGCGCGTTGCTGCGCAGTACCAGTCTTCTGAACTTAGCCTTAATCTGACTATTATTTATAGAATTTATTTGGAGAATTAGAACGCATGTAGACACTGATCCCACCGCTGAAAAGAGAAACATCATATAACCTTTTTTCTTCATACCCTCTAATCTTCAAAATCTACGCTCACGGTCTTCACGACGCTCGAGTAACCCCACATTTAGCATGGCGGGCTCCCCTACCATAAACGCGCATTCTGATATATCATAATATGTATTCTAGTTATGTATCATACATAGAGCGAGCGATTATGAGTTGGATCACATGCAAAATTATGTGTCTTTATAGTAGATCAGAAAACCTTCAAAATGCAATGTTGTCGCTGACTAGAAATCTTTGTTTATTCAAAGCCACAATCCATTTGGTCTAATTCAATCTAGTATAAATCCATGTTTAAATATCGCCATGAATACGCTTCCAATTTCCACCGCTAATGGCTATAAATGTAATAGTGTTTGCATACGGATTCTAAACGCGAGCATTTCGCTAGAATGCAATTTCCGACTATTGAAATCAATATCGCATATACTGTGTTACGGTATTGATTCTTCGCATAGAGTTGGCTCCGCGAATGCTAACAGATTAATGCTGGCTAAATATTGTGCCAAAACGCGAGCAAATTATTAAAGTCACCTTTAATCATTAGTTAACAAACAGTCAGTTAATCAAACAGTGGACGAAGAGATGGTTGGATAGAGATAAATTCGATTTTTGGACTTTACTCCTTAACGCTTGTGTAATGGATACCAGGGGCCCTAGCCAAGAACATACCAATGCAAACATTTCGTTGCGTTCTGACGAATAGAAACGAAATAAAGCCCGGTGATTGGTTGTTGTAACGCCCACATAAACATTTTTGACCAATCAGCGGGCTTTATTTCAACGGAACGCAACGAAACGTTTGCATTGGTATGCTCTTGGCTAGGGCCCCTGACAGTTGATATACTACATACATATTATAAATACAAAACATCCATGACTCAGGTACAAAGATAAATGTTAACACATCAACTTTTTGCCGCTAGCGAGATTCGAACCCGCAACCGCTTGGTTAACAGCTAGAGTTATTAGCCACTAGACCAAACGTGTGTCGTAGTTGACAACGATATATTTACGTACAATTTTATAAAAGTAGCAGTAATATTAAAAACTTTGCCAGAAATGACAAAAGTTCGCGAAACACATTTTACCTTCATTTATCCCTATTTAATGAAAAAAAAAAAAAAAAATGTCATTTGCGACAGTAAAGCCAGAATCAGGCAAGGCTTAAACGCGGAAGGGGTATAATTTGCACCAAATTACCTCCGGCCGACCACAAACATCCAAAATGTGAACGGATTTATTTAACTTTTTCTTTCGCGAGGCCTTAAATGCACATTGCATTTACTTGGCTGTATTTTTAACTTTACTCTTCCTCTTCCAATAGTAAAATAGTATAAGTAGTAGTTGGAGTTCTTATGACTAAAATATCATTTTCACCTCTCCAGCACGAAAAGGGTGGGTTTGGTGCCTAAAAACTCGCAGAAAAATCGATTTTTGATGCGAGCGTGATTCGAAATTCGAACACGCTATTTAACTCACAGGAATAAACTTTTGATTTTATAGTATGTCCAGCCATAGCCAACTAGATTCGGCCGGCCATAGCCGACTAGATTTGGACCGCCATACTCGCTGTTGAGGTGAAAAGTTGTATGTTTAACACGAGAGCAAATTTTTTTATGTCTCGTGATTTAAAGTCTGCATCGCAGCAAAAAATGATTTTGCTCTCTAGTTGAACAATGTACTATTTTCCTGACCAGCAAAAGGATAAATGATGATGATAGGGCCATTATAAGAACTACTAAATCTACATGAAGATGTCAATGATGATGATGATGAATGATGAATGATGAATGATGAATGATGAATGATGAATGATGAATGATGAATGATGAATGATGAACGATGAACGATGAACGATGAACGATGAACGATTAACGATGAACGATGAACGATGAATTATGAATTATGAATGATGAATGATGAATGATGATTGATGAATGATAAATGATGAAGCCAACAATATACAACTTAAGTCTCTGTTAACTTATACAGCCTGTAGCTCCTAAAGTATTGATCGGATAGTAAAAATGAATATATCCATATTTGTAGAAAATTTTATGTAGAAACTTTTCTCAGAAGTAATCATAATGCTATTCGTAGAGATATTCGCGATTTGAGCAAAAAACTGAAAAGGGGCACCTTCAAGCCTTCAGCACAGCCTTCACCTAGAATACAAGCATATTTGTCATCCAGTATTGAAGCCAGTAACGCGTAACGTGTGACATGTGACATTTGATTTTACTCCCATAAATTTCATACTCCGAGTTAGTAATCTGTGCTCTGGGCTTATCTATACTAATATTATAAAACTGAAGAGTTTGTTTGTTTGTTTGTTTGTTTGTTAGAACACGCTAATCTCAGGAACTACTGGTTTGAATTGAAAAATTCTTTTTGTGTTGGATAGATCATTTATCGAGGAAGGCTTTAGGCAATATAACATCACGTTGCGACTAATAGGAGCGAAGAAACAGTCGAAAATGTGGAAAAAATGGGGGAAATTATTCATCTTTTAGGGCTTCCGTTGCGTGCGCTGCGAAAACCGTTCGAGATACCCAAATGGTTCCCAAAATAACTATTCCATGTGGACGAAGTCGCGAGCACCAGCTAGTAATTTATAATATGAAAATCGATTCTTATAAAGGAGTAAACTCCAATAAACAAGATTAATTTTTCATGGCCTTTTTAGAGCGCATAGCCTTTTATTCTCTCGTTTCACTTTAAACTAGACCATTATTTCAATAGTTAAAAATATCATACTGGGATCGCAACAATGCATAAGAACAAAAGAATTTTAATAGTCCCACAAAAAGCTCACTAAGTGGCCTCTATTCAGAATAATGCGAGTTCTATTTAAAAATTAATGAATCGTATATCAATCAGAATATCGTTACAATATTGTATCGATAAAATATTATACGAAAACAAAGCGCCAGTACTTGAATTCATTAAAAAAAATCACTTAAGTCACAATACTGCAGTACCGTGAAAACTTCGGGCACAGTATAAAGAAAAGAACAGTATACAATTCAAACATGATGCCAGTTTAAACTTTAAACGTGTATTATTTCTTCGTAGCTTTAAACTAACTTTATATTAGCTCACATAAGCTTTATTAGCATTATATTAGCTTTTTTATAGTAGCTGTACACCATGGTCTTATCTGCCTAGAAATTTTGCAGCATAAAATATTTTTTGATTGATGAATGATTGATGAATATTTTTTGCGCCAATTGAAACAAACAAAGAAAAAATATTTTAATCCAAATTTCCAATAAGTGAAATGTAACATTTCCAACAAGTACAATATTTACTTAGGTAAAACAAGGAAATACTAGATTTTGTATTTTTGACAATATTTTTGTCAGTCGTTAATTTTTTTTTTATTTTAACTTTTTTTGTATTTTTTTTAAAATTATCACTAGTTATTGAGGCTCATCAAAATACTAGTACAACAATGAAATAGAACTAAATTCATAATATTAGTTCTAGTTTACATACTGTTTAATAACTATTGTTGTGTCAACACACGAATAACGTCTTAAATCATTAATCTAACCAGTAATGGGACTGATCATAGACCACAAAGAAGGATCGGATAACTAATCAGGCCATCTAAGACAATGTTGTACTTGAGATACAAATTTACAATTTTAAAATTTATGAATCAGCTTTATTGTCTTGCTGATAGAGCTCAAATTTAAATGACACTTCACATTTTTAAAGTTTCCTAACATAATCTCCTAATAAAAGATACAATCGATATATCGTTCCAATTTTTAATTGATAGCGACATGTCGTACAGGTTGAACTGAATTAACCTTTACTGTCGAAGTAATAGGGTCTATTTTGTAATGACAGTAGATCGTTCCTGGCGGTATATTGACGTAGACAGTCAGATGTCTGTCAAGTTATCTATTAACAGTTCTCAACGGAGTAGGTAGTATCATATAATTATACATCAGTGTGTCCCCAGTCCCGCCAACGTATATACCTACACTAGTGAATATGCATTTCACATAACAAACACTTAGATCAAATAAGAACTACTCAATTCGGCATTTTCACTAGTAAATATTTTAACAAGGCATAGTTTGATAGCATTTGTGTGCGTTTAACCGTATAATATGTAGAAATTCCCTTTCTTAATGAGCACTGTACGACCATTTCCTTCAAAGTTACAGCCTGTTCAAAATCACCTAAAATTTGGAACTTTTTTATATCCTTTAATTGTTGCGTTTAGTATATACAATACATGAAACTGTTACAGATCTTAGACAGAAACACAAAAGTAGGTATTTTATTAATGACTAGGTAATATATTGCAATCAATTATAATCTTAGTATTGGTAGCAGTGTAACAATTAAAGTTAAATTATTACCCTGCACGTATCTCACGATATCTTTGGCGCCCGGGGACATCATTTTTAATGCTGCAATCAAGTGTCATTAATTTTTAACAAACACATTCCGGTGATAATAAACACGCTCTGTGGCAGGAAATAGGTGATTTAGTACAGACTCGTATTCAATTCGCAAGAGCTATGTACATTTTCTTTAATCTATTTATGGACTAGAGACTAAAGACTAGAATTTATTTAAAGACGACACGTTTGGTCTAGTGACTAGTAATAGTAACGCTAGCTGTTAACCAAACGGTCGCGGGTTCGAATCCCGCTAGGTTAACATAATGTTAATGTGCTAACATTTACCTTTGTACCTGAGTCATGGATGTTTGTATTTATAATATGTATGTATTTACAAAAAAAGTAATGTACCTATGTATTCCCTATAAGGTACTTAAATACTTACTTAAATTGGATTTTGATAAAAAAAATTCAAACCGAAAATGTTGGCCGAAAAAAAGGTAAAAAAAACTGCAAATTTAGGGATATTTGGATAACTTGTAATATTTTTTGCAAAAATCGCCTCACGTAATTTGTGGACACCCCTTACCTCGGTCAACAGCTCTCACCGGGTCACCAGCTCTAGAATTGGTTACCGACGGACCCAATTAACTTAATTTAATTTCTAGTTAATTCTAAGCATTACTTAGGAGGCATCATCTCAACATTTCTGTTAATAACGTGAAAACAAACAGATAACAAGTTGGCGAGGGCTTTAATATAGACGTCATCAAATTTAGTAAAGTCAACGAACAAAATTGAAACCATGTCGAAATCCTTACAAGAGTCTAATTTAAGTTTTAGAATCGTCAAACTCAAATTTTAGTCCACAAGATTGATGTAAAATAATTTTGGGCAGTAAATTATGTTTGAATAAAGTTATTTGACTAAGTTTCACCTTTATGTACAGTAAAACTTTTAATGTGGATTAAAATGCTTATTAAAATTTCCATCGTTACCAACTAAGATTCATTTCTTGTTGGGAGTTTTACGTATAATTAACGCCTCCAAACCGTGGAGTATTAAAATCGATAAAATCCGTACTTACTAAATGCGTAAGTTTGTATGGATGTTTGTAACTCTTTCACGCAAAAACTACTGAACCGATCACCATGAAATATTGCATACGCGTTGTCTGGGACACCAGAAAGGACATAGGGTACCTTTCATCCAGAACGCGGACGAAGTCGCGGGGACCAGCTAGTGTTTTAATATTTAGTGAAGCATTCCCTTATTTTATGGCCGAATTCCTAAACTTTTTTGTTGAACAAAATTCTAATGCTGATAAAATATATTTTTTCTATTTAATCCTACTAATATTATAAATGCGAAAGTTTGTAAGTATTTAAAGTTGACGATCCTCTGGATGAGTGGTAAGAGTACTTGCCTAAAGTTTCAGGGGTCTCGGGTTCGATTCCCTGCGGGGTAAACTTTGGTAATGAACTTTTCAAAGTTGGCTCTGGTCTCGATTAGATGTTTGTAACTCTTTCACGCAAAAACTACTGAACCGTTCACCATATCCATCCATACATCCATACAAATTTTCGCATTTATAATATTAGTACTGATCAAGCACATCTTGTTTCTAGCAACAGAGAACGCTATGAAATCATATTAAGAACACAAAAAATCTGTAATCGGCTGAGAAAGTCTAGTCAATTTTCGGTTTTCTTCGAATTGAATTTCCATGAACGGAGAGATCATAAATACTACCCCACACGTATTCCATTATTTTCACACCCCCTACACAGATCCTAGGATAATATTAATTTCTCCTGACAATATTTATGCTATTACACCCAACCACATTTAGCCGGCTCCCAACGCTTTTCACCAGTAATTTCCGCTGCACAAGCTTTGAATGCTAATATTACGGAATTGATTAATCTGTTTGTATATTCGGCTAAGTCGAGGCTTAATTTATGGTGTTTAGTACGAACAAAGCAAATTATTACGACAAATGTTAGGTCCATTTTGAGCGTTGTTAGTGTAGAAACACAAAAATTGTACCTAAATATACTCCCCACAAAAATTAAAGGAGCAAAAAAAATATCGAAATTTTTAGGTTATTTTCAACAGGCTGTAACTTGAAGACGAATTGTCGTACAGTAAATTTAAAAAAAAGCCAATTGTAGCACCAAGTGTCTAGTTTTTGGATCTGCACTACAAAATTGTTATTTTTTAATTTTTCTTCGAGTAATCTTGAGCTCCTTTAATTTTTGTGGGGAGTGTATTTTTTGTCGAAAGAGGGTCAAATACAAATACAAAATACTCTTAAGCCTAGATACAAAAAAGGTGTAGGGGCACTCCTATTAAGTATAAAAAATACTTGCACCAGGAGACCCCGCTCCTCCATCACCGCACTTAAAATGCTAAATTAAAAGAGAAATTATGCTTATGCTAAATAAGAAAAAGCTATCTGTAGAAAAATAAAATTTAGATTTAAAATTTAATTCAAAAAATAGTTTTTTTTTGTCCTAATTTTTATATCCTAATTTTAAGTATACCTAAACCTAACAGTTTTTATTAGACTTTAAGTTGTGTTGTTTAATATTACAAAGAAATCTCTGACTTATTTCTTTCAAAAGTTATCAGTCATTATTCTTTCAAAAGTCTTTAAAACAATAATTTAGTTATATGAAAAGAAATATAACTTTGTTCTGATTTATTTATGTCAAATTATCCCTTTCAAAATAAAATAAATAAATAAAAAAAATGTATGCGTCAGTCCAAAACTAACAGCGTCAAAAGTGAAACTTTTTATGTAATTCAAAAACTGTCAATAAGTGTACAAAAAAATACATTGCAGCAAAGAAAAATTGACTGGAAATTATAATAAAAATGATTTATAATAAAAATCAAGAAAAATCTACAGACTATCCCGAATTAATTACTATGGAAGTTTCACTTGTACGTATATGTATATAGTTTTATGTATATGTAAATAATAGTACGTACGAGTGAAACTTCCGTAGTAATTAATTCGGGATAGTCTGTAGATTTTTCTTGATTTTTATTATAAATCATTTTTATTATAATTTCCAGTCAATTTTTCTTTGCTGCAATGTATTTTTTTGTACACTTATTGACAGTTTTTGAATTACATAAAAAGTTTCACTTTTGACGCTGTTAGTTTTGGACTGACGCATACATTTTTTGTATCTTCATTGACAATAACTGAGAATAAAAACAATATTAAAAAATTTTTAATATGAAATAATTTAATAAACATATACATATATATATATATATATATATATATATATATATATATATATATATTACATATACATAAACATTCTACATTAAGAAAAGAACTATATAAGTAATTAATATGACTTATGTTAATGAATCACAGATTCAAATATCTTTATCTGCACTGTCATTTTTATTTGGCAAAATAGAAATAATTGGCTTAATTTCTTCCATACATTGTGCTATGTACTTGGCCTAAAATCGAATATTATATAAATGACGCTGTTAGTTTTGGACTGACGCATACATTTTTTGTATCTTCATTGACAATAACTGAGAATAAAAACAATATTAAAAATTTTTTAATATGAAATAATTTAATAGACATATACATATATATATATATATATTACATATACATAAACATTCTACATTAAGAAAAGAACTATATAAGTAATTAATATGACTTATGTTAACGAGTTAACTCTCATGACAAAACGCTAGTGTCCCATAAAAAGTTTCACTTCAATAAACTCACCAATGTCATGATATCATTTGCCAAATCTCTTGCTAGATCATGAGATATGAAACAACTCAGTCCACTGAGTGCTAATCCTGCTTCATATTGATTCTGAGCATTTAAATCTTTCCTTATCATATTTGTAGTGAGCATAAGTAACTCTGAGTCTGCATGGAATGATTGACTAGCTGCTAAGTACCCGATTCTTTTGTAAGTGAATTTGTTTGAACTCATCACCTCAATAATATTGAATATAGCCCATGATATGTCATATCCTAACATTTGAAGCTAAAATAAATGTCAATTTAATTAATAATTACAACAGTTACACTTACAAATTCGATCTACTTAAGACCTAAGTACTTACGTATGTCAGCTTAGCGACAGCGTTAGCTTTCTTATGTTATGTTATCTTGTCGTAGTTCCACTTTAATTTCTTCCATACATTGTGCTATGTACTTGGCCTAAAATCGAATATTATATAAAAAAATATAACATTCAAAACTTATTTACATGTTTATTAAGTAAATAGTAACAATTTCTGATGTGTACCTACCTCGTTATCTTTATTATTCCTTATACCACGCACTAAATCGGTGAGATTTTTATCGAACATTCTTTCGAAGTTCCCCTTTACTTTCTTTAGTGCCATTTTATTGAATTATTTTCCATAAACATATAATTAAAAAATAAGGACGTTGAACACTTGAAGCATGACTGTATTATCTTAAAGAAGATAAGTTTTACACAACACTAAATTAAAAATAAAATTCAGGATTCGCCAGGCAGTCATAAAACCAAACTTTGTCATTTGTGATTTGTTAGTTAAACGTCAGACAGATGGATGACAGTAATGTCATCCATCTGTATATAGTATGATAAGATCATACTCTATAATCCGTAGCATATAGAGAATGAACTATGTCTGTGTAGTACTCATTTTTTCCATAATATTAATTAGTTGTTCTGTATTTATCCAATTTATCCGACACAGACTGTCAATGTCAACAGTGTCACTGTCAGTCAACATCAACAATTTTCTTTCCGCCTCTCTCACTCTGCTAGAGTGAGAGAGGCGGTAATAAGAAAGAGACAAGGAGTTTAACATCTGTGAGTTTAACAGTTTAACACTTAACAGTTTGTTAGCTCGACGAGTTCACTCTCATGACAAAAAGTTTCACTTCAATAGTGTCCCATAAAAAGTTTCACTTCAATAATAAAATATTAAATTATATGTAAACTTATTGTATTTTAAACATGATTTTTTTTACAAGAAAGCTGTTTTACAGAACACCATTCTTACAAAGACTATGTAAGTATAATTGGGAGTCATTCTTACCATTTTTCTTCTTATTTTCTTTCGCCGACGAGGGCATTTGGCAGGGTATGTGGGACTCGCCCGGTGACTTCCGCCTGGTTCAGGTACTGTCGCCCAAAAAACCCAGGCGACTCCTGGATTCTTGAGGGTAAGCCCCCTTACCACAAATGTCATGGTTCACCTAACCAAGATGAAGTGAAGATTTTGGAACTTAGTACAAGCACAGATTAAATAATAGTTTGTATAAGAATTTTCTGTAATGTCAAAGGTCGATTAAGATGTTAAATGTTGTGTATACCTGTCATTGGAACTCACTTCAGACATTTTTACATTCGGTCATGAATGTAACTCATTTTTACATTCATGACTGAATGTAAAAATTGTTTTATTGTAGTGTAATGTTGTGTCTTCTGTTGGTGTACCTTAAATAATAATTAAATAAATAAATAAACCACTTTTAATTACGAGAGTGGTTACTGTCGCCACACTTGATGCCTTAGTTTATGACTGCAAAACGTAACGTAACGTGCCGACGTTTTATTATGTTAAAATGAAATTGTGTAAAGTGAAAAATAATTTGAAATAATATGCTTATAATATAATTCGCCCCAACATGTTCTACCTTCATTAGTCTGTGTGTGGAGCTTATTTCCTTTGCCTCGTAACTTTCTATTTGCAAAACAAGAGTTCTGTATTATGTTAAAATTATCGCGCGGGAAAAATTCGACGCCATTTTGTTTCTGACAAGCTGAGATTACCTGAGATCGTTCGAGATACGTTTTCGCGAGGATAATGTGAACAATGTAATGTAATTTTCTTTTAGAGTTCTTTACTGGGTACGTGGATTTTTTTTAAGCGAACACTCGCCGACTCGCTTATTATTAATATATCATCTTATTAATTTTTATACTTACAATGAGGAAATCTTTGTTTGTTACAAAGGCGAGGTAATCTTTGAACTAAACTATAATTAGTGTATGAATTTCATTTAATGAAATTAATAATAAAATAATAATAATAATAAATTAATAATTTATTGTAATGTTTTATTGTTTTGAATATTATGATATTTTAATCTAAAGAATGTTATTATTAATTTTTATTGTGTCATCTTTGTAACGTTAATGAAAAGTAATATGTTTGAATCCTAAATACCCTAAATGTTTACCTCCTAAATACCCAACCGCATGAAAGAAAGAAAATAAAAATAAGTATAGATAGTTTAGAATAGGGATAATAGACGGGCATCCCACGTTGTCTGGGACACCAGAAAGAACATAGGGTACCTTTCATCCAGAACGCGGACGAAGTCGCGGGCACCAGCTAGTAATATTATAAATGCGAAAGTTTGTATGTCTGTCTGGGATGTTTGTTACTCAGTCATCCGAAAATTGGTATTGGATGATTTTTTTTCCCTTATTCACTGTAAACTTTCAAGTTGATGAAAAAAAAAAGGTGTGGCAAGTTTAGTGGACATGTTCAGGATTCCAACATGTGTTGCATCCTGCTAATATCTTTAATAGTTTTGACGACACGTTTGGTCTAGTGGCCAGTAACCCTAGCTGTTAACCATGCGGTCGCGGGTTCGAATCCCGCTAGAGGCAAATGTTTATGTGTTAACATTTACCTTTGTACCTGAGTCATGGATGTTTTGTAATTATAATATGTAAGTATTTACAAGAAAAAAAGTATGTATGTAATATATCAACTGTCTGGTATCCATAATACGAGCATTAAGTTGCTTACTTTGAAACTAGATGGCGCTGTGTGGAATGTGTGAATATATGTATATGTATGTATGTATGTAAAGAGAAGATGGATGAAAGAAAGAAAAAGTATGTGGAATGAAAGTGCGAGAGGCAAGCGAGCGAGAACTGGTATGAATGAGTAATTGTTAACACAGGCTTCAGCGCATGATGCTGGACGGATTACAGTAAAAAATTTTTTTTTGAAAATACTCATCCGATTAAAATAAATCTTTCACAAATACCTAGTTACAATAATATTTCAGAATGGACTTAGTCTACTGGCTAAATATTTTGTGCGAGCGAAGTCGCGGGCATCAATTATCTAAAAACCAACATTTGATAAAAGTATAATGTCAAGCGTCAATGTACAGTCGAGGTAAGAAAAAGGTTCGTTTGACATTTGCTCAGTGCTTTAGTTTAGAAAGGTACTAAGTGTGTACGATTTGATAAGGTTTGCTTACTCGGACTTTATTTTGCCAGGCGTTGTATTAAATTAAATGTACTCGACATTTAATTTTTAAACGCGAAGTCGCGGGCATCAGCTAGTAACGAATCCTACTTAATATTATAAATGCGATAGCTTGTATGGATGTATGTATGGATGTTTGTAACTCTTTCACGCAAAAACTACTGAACCGATCAGCATGAAATTTTGCATACACATTGTCTGGGACACCAGAAAGGACATAGGGTACCTTTCATCCAGAACGCGGACGAAGTCGCGAGCACCAGCTAGTAAGTCAATACATTATAATTATTATTCTTTGTCTTTGCATAGTTTTTTTTTTTCATAGTATTCTGAGTAGCAGGAAGTTTTTCATCAGTAATTTAGTAGTGCAATTTCAAGTAGTATCTCATCAAAGAATTCGTTTGTTCGTTCGTCTAACTAAAGAATCTTTTTCCTCCGAGTACAAGGTCGGTGCTACCTAGCAATTTTTCCCCATCAAATGTTACCTCAGGAGGGTAAATAATTATTATTTAGTACACGAATCACGTATACGCACTGCTCAGAGGAAGCAAGGGGGACCCGCGTGTGAATTTCACTTGAATAACAATGATATTTTTCTTATGTTACAACATTTTATTTTATTTTTTATTTCGGGAGTAAGTATACATATATGTTGTAAAACATTCCGTTTTCACTAGGCTATTCTTAAGGAGAAAAATCTTTGATGAGATCCAAAATAATCCAAAATAATGCTTGTAAGTGCGGACTATGCAAGCAATAAAAGAGATTATTTTCTTTTAAAATGAAGAACTCTAAAAAATTGTATACCTAATAGCTTTGTTTTTTATTTTATTCAATCTATTTAAGCTCGTCTTCAACAAAACAAAACAAGCCTTAAGCCTTAAGGTCACCCATTCAGTCGAGCGAAAACATATTTGAGAGTTACAATTACGTCTGACCGTATGCCCCTTAAGGACAAACCTTTGAAAAAAGAAAAGAATTTTCAAGATTTTCTCTTTGCGTTTCTACATAAACAAGGCCCGAGACGAAATTAAAAAAGGCGTGAAGATTCTTGCGACAGATCCTATTACGTGACATGATAGAAATTGAAAATTAGTTCTCTATTACGTGAGATAGAAGTGGAAGAGTTATTGTTATCATTTTCAAGTATTTTTGACTAAGGATAATATTAAACAGTGTTGGACATTCAAATATATAAATATACCTCAACGACGAGTAATTGAGTTGTGAAAGGTATTTTTCTACATCATTCGCTTACTATATTATATGTATGTTTATTATGAGTATATAGTATTAACTTTTTTTTATTAGATATGGGTTTGTTCTTGGCTAACAACCAGCTATGTATCATGGAAGAGGCCTATTATGGAGCGAGCTCACCCAGAATATGCCTATTCACTTGAACTTTGAAAAGATTAGGGTTATATGAGCTTGAAAATACATAATAAATCAGCGGAACTTCCGCCGATAACCGCTATATGGGTGATTCTACAAAAGTTGGGTAACTTTTGACCATATTTTGTTTACTGTAGTTATTGAATCAAATTTCTACAAATTCGGGTGTTTAGGATAGCTGATCTAATGAATATATTGTTCCAAATCGGGCCAGTCACTTTTCGGTTTTTTTTTTTAATATAATCCTGGTCAATTTTTTTAGCATGCCGCATGATGTTTTAAACTGAAATATGAAATAGAAATGCTTATACACGGTAGCAATTAACATAAAAGTGCTCTAAAACAAATAAAACTGACGCCAACGGACTCACAAAAATACATAAATTTGATGTTATAATTAGAACTAATGTTTCTTTTGGTAATTTCGAGTATCAACAAGCTACATTTTGACAAAACATAGTTAACTATGTATAAATCAAAATAAACCTCAGGTTAACAAGAAAATAACGACTCACCAAGAGACTGATATTTTGACTGGATCAGCACGTGTATTACAAGGTAAACACAACTCTAGCACTGGTACAGCAATAACAGCCATAAAATGGTGCGGTCCGCAGCTAACTTCATTACTAACTTTAAAATTCTAACAGGGATTTCACCTTGAGTTGGTGATATTTGGCGAGAATTTCAAGTTTAAACAACACACAACGGACTGACGAAAAAAACTAAACACAAAGTTTCTTATTTTTTTAAAAATAAAGTGGAGAATATTACATTATGAAAGTTGTAGTATACATTACTATGTACTTCACAGATTGTAGTGAATTAATAAGTTTTCTTAAATCGATGATAATGTTTAACAGACATTCACTTGACTGCTGGTTTTCGGGATTGTGACATGCCAAAGGACTGACTTTTTAAACATTTATTGTGTTTTTTTACTAACTTGTATTTAAAATAAAGAGCTGAAATTGGGTGACCAAATAAGGGACTTTTAATTATTTTAAAATAAAATGTAATAACAATAACATATAATAATACTTCGTATCTATTGGCTGATGACATTGAGTTACCCAATTTTTGAATATTCACCCATATGACGTATTTTCCTCTTACTTTTATACGAGCTATAGTTAGAAATTATGAATTAATCCTAAACTTTCTATTGAGTAAAAACACACTATATGAGCAGTAAGTTACTGTAGCAGTAAGTATCTGTGGGATACCCAACTCGTCAGGCCAAGGTTACCATGTCTCGGAAATACTACCAGTATGCCAAATTTCATTTACCAAAAATGTTACCATGTTTGCCATATTAATAACATAGAACATATACATAGAAATTTCTTTTCTTTCATTTTGTATTATAACTTAGTACTCTAATAGCTATGTATAAAAATATAAAATATGGGTCTAGGTACTTGAAAATAAGTGTCAAATTCAAATTTGAAATTAGTCAAAACATTTATGTTTTCAAAGCATAACATGCTAGTCTATAATTTTCATTAGCTAACAAAATTACTATCAATTCATATGACACGTAATAAGGTCTTACTCCTTTCGCGTAATGTAACGAACCTGTTGAATACAGCCATGTCGAGGACTCTCTGTTATACATAATTCCTAACCTCATCTTCTAATGGAAATTATACAACGGTTTAATTTGAGCAAAATATTTCAACAACTCAAATTAAATCTTTGTTCTGAGTTGATGATATTGTTAAATTGTTTTTGGCTACTTTTATTCCCTCTAACTTGGGTAAATAGTTACTCAGTTATTCTACTAATGTTATAAATGCAAAAAATTGTGAGGATGGATTTATACATATTATTATATAAATTACTAGCTGAAAAAAGTAGAGTATCCTGTGTCCCGTACGTCTACATATACATACATACATTTTTTTATGTCCTTTCTTGTATCCCTGACAACGTGTATGCTATACTAACTATTGCACGCGGCTTCCTACACGTAACTTTATAAAATATAGCCTATGTTACTCGTTGATAATGTAGCTTTCTATAGGTAAAAGAAGAATTTTTCTATAGGAATACAAATCTTTTTCTTTATAATATAATATTTGTATAGTAGACTAGTACCTACCTATAGATTATTATCTTCCCTAACAGAAACAATACGATGTGTAATTAATAATACGCTCATTTAGCCTCATTTAGACTACCTAGTCGAAGTCTGGTGTGCTATTTTATTTATAGATATTTTTTTAACACCTTATGAATATCGACTGGGTTATGACAGCCCAAGACAGGAAGAAGGAGAAGGCCTTTACTTGTCGAGAGATCCTTAATAACTAGAGTAAAAATTTTAATGTTGTTGTTAAGGAAATAAAAGGCTTTATTATTATTATAATAGATAAAATTTGAAGGTTGTTTGTGTCTCTAGTCTAATGACATTCGATGTCAAATTGTTTTACAATAATAAATTTTAAAGACGTCAAACGCAACGTGAGAAAACTAAAGTACCATTAGGCTTACAAATAAAAATGATTACTCCCAAAAGATAATTACGATCTGTACCTGCTCCAGTTAAACGATACACATTAGCTCGACTTACAATACGTTGTAAGTATTCGGCTGTGAGTGATCTCATAATATAGTATAGTGATAGGAGATAGCGGTAAATGAAGCGGTTTTAATTTATTTGTTAATGACTGCATTTAAGAATTTAATCATCAGCTGTAAAAATAATCACACACAAGCTCCAGATATGTTTTAAACATAGATATTTTTCCAAGGAAATAAATCGAGATTTGTATAGCGATAGTGTAAAGAATAGTTATTTTTATTTTTTACTTATATATACGTATATTTTAATATACTTTGGATAATTAACATATGTATCTACTTATTAAAGCTTTTCTATAAAGTATTTTTGATGCTCTTAATAATAAATGAACTTATACCCTTTAAGTTACTAATGTGGTAGTAAATATAACTACTGTGATTAAAAAACTAGATCAAACTTTAATTCTTTAAAGCGGTGCGTTTCCGCTACGCTTCTGCACTAAATCCTCAACCTTATTTCTTTCTGAGCGCCTACGTGTGTGAACCGTATTTATCATTACTTAATTCCAGACGTGCCATATGTTATTATAATAACTTTTAATGTCCATTTACGTCGCACTTAAAATATTCAAATCGTTACATAACTCTTAACTCTGTCAAGTTAACGTAGGTAAGTACAAAACATGGTATGAAAATATATTCAAAACCGGACAATTGTTTTTTTTTTACTTATACTTTGGTAATCAATAACCTGGTTTCATTAATCTGAAACATTTCAGATTAATGACTTAAACTTAAATATACTGTATCTATGGAACCATTACTAAATCAAACGATATTTTTCCAGTAAAATATTAATTCTATTATCAAGTAAACTGTCACTCTGTCTATCGAAGTTAACATTAAAAAAATGTGTGTGTCAGCTCCGACACACGACTGGAGTTTACTGCTTACAAACGATTATAAAATTTAAATTTTCACAATTTTCGAACACGCCGAAAGAACTACATTGTTGTTTTATTAAAAAATATTGTATAAATTGTGTAGAAACTTCAGATATTCTGAAATATTTAAAAAAATAGAACGTAACTATAACGCATAAAATAACGTATTCGTGTGACAATTTTGATTTTTACTCCCATAAATTTTCGTACCACGAGCTTATAACGAAGTTGAGGCGTTAAACTTTCACTTTCAAAAGAAAAATATCTTCCGTTATTTTGTTGTCTAAAACAAATTAATTTGAAAGAAATACCTACCAGTTAGCTGAGCCGCATTTATAGTAATGTCTTCAGAACAATTAAAAAATAGTTTGCTTTCGCTCGGGGCAACAGCAATTAATAAAATTAGAAGTTACATCTGAAATGGCAGACAATTTCGGTAATAAATGGGACTGTCTCAAAGTCAACGTTCTAAATAAGAAAATTAAAGATTTCTTCTAACTCAAGCCAGGTTTCCTAGCCAAGAGCATACCAATGCAAACGGTATGCTCTTGGTCAAAAATTTATGTGGGCGTTACAACAACCAATCACCGGGCTTCAGAACGCAACGAAACGTTTGCATTGGTATGCTCTTGGCTAGGGCCCCAGGTTTTGTATTAGATAATCTAATATAATAAAATTCTCGTGTCGCAGTGTTCGTTGCCAAACTCCTCCGAAACGGCTGGACCGTTTTTGATGAAATTTTGTGTGCTCATCAGGTAGGTCTGAGAATCGGCCAACATCTATTTTTCATACCCCTAAATGTTAAGAGTGGTCCATCCAAACTTTTGGTACTATTTTGGAAATTCTTTCATCTATAGAAAGCTACATTATCAGCGAATAACATACTCGTATAGGCTATATTTTATAAAGTTACGCGGGCGAAGTCGCGTGCAACAGCTAGTCAAAAATATTTGTAATTGTGGAGTTCTGCTTTTTCGAGGGTATGAAAATAAATAATAAAATAAATACTAATCCATACTAATATCGAGTTAATTTTTTGGATTTATTTTTTTGGTCGAGAACCGTATCGAGATGTCAACATTATGCGTATCGTATGACGAGTGAAAGAGACCGCAAACTGTAGGTACAGTCGGGGTAAAAAAAACTTAAAGTCAACATTTACTTGCACCAGGGCAATTATTATTCATCACAAACATTCATTTCATTTCAAACGTCTGCTAGTTATCTGCTTAGTGCTTTAGTTTCAAAAAGTATTAAAAGTCTACGACTTAATATAGAAATGAATTTGAAAACTGAAGAAGGTTTTCATACTTTGGTGCAGTCATTATTATATTTATATTTTAATGATTTCTATGTTTTTTAAAAAAATTATATTTATCTGTATTTATATGATTTTATGTATTTGCATTAGATTCCCACGATACGAGCACTGCTTAGTGTGGTCAACGTCAACTTATGGCTACTGTAAAAATGTTGTGTGGAAATAAATAAAATAAATAAATAAATACTCCGACTGTACTCTGGTAGGAGAAAAATACATAATTTGTCAAACTAGTCGGACAAGTTGTTCGCTACCCGAGCGTGGTCACCGTAGAGTTAAGAAACTTATAGTGAGCTGAGTATATATCTACATAATAATTAAATTATAACTATGTTTGTAACATAAAAACCACTTAATTTACTAAATACCTATATACCTGTATCAAAGTATATATTATAGTACCTACTTATATATAAAAAAAAATTTTTTTGTCTGTCTGTTTGTGACGGCTAATCTCCGAAACGGCTGGAACGATATTGACCAGACTAAAACGGCAAAAGAGCGAGCACATTTCTCTTTGAAGTAGTAATGTTATAACAAAATAATACCAGTAACTCTCTTACTGGTAATAAAAATGGAAAGAAGTCCCAATATTATTACTGGTAGCTCAGATAAAATAAGAACTACAGTACAGATGGAGCGCTGTGGACAGCAAAATAAAGGCGGCAAAACTACGCCCGCGTCGTGTTTTTCCGTGAAAGGGTGTAAAAAACAGTTTTCAAGAAATAAAAATAAACACCTTTCACACGTAAGTAAACTTGGAAACCAATATTTTCAATAAAAATTAAGGTTTTAAGCTCAGTTATATACACGAGTCCGCAAAATTCTGTCTATACTTTTTATTTGGTCTGAGACTGCTAGTAGTGGTGGTTGGTAATAATTCAGGTAGCCTACAATTGCCCTACATTGCCCTAAATTGCCCTACAAATTTTCACTTGTGAAGCAATTTGCCATATCCAAAATTATTTCGTGTGTGCTTGTATGTAAAGATGGTATCGCAGTACGTAGCCCGTTAACGCATATTAGACTGTTGATCGATCTAGTGCGGCGTCCATAACAGGTTACATGTCGATCTGGATATCAGTTATATTAAGGGGGAGTTATGCATTTTTAAGAAGAATAATAATGCAAAAACATTTTGTACATTAAAATACATAATTATACATCATTTGAGTACATTTATTTCAGATAAAAAAATGGACTATTATATAATACTAACTAGTGCCCGCGACTTCGTCCGCTTTGAATTCAAAATGGTATACAGCCTATAAAGCCTTCCTCGATAAATGGACGATCCAACACAAAAAGAATTTTTCAAATCGAACCAGTAGTTCATGAGATTAGAGCATTCAAACAAACAAACTCTTCAGCTTTATAATATTATAAGTATAAGTAGATTAGATTGATATAATGAAAAATGTTAGTTATAATATTTATTTTATGATAAGGTCAACAAACTAGACAAAGATCAACAACAGACTCATATCAATCCACCAGTGCTACACTAGCGCCATTCTGGTCAATTTGTGAACCACTACTTATTTAATGCTTTTAGCTTGCCACTTTTTCAGTTTAACATCCAATGTAAGTTGGTACCTACTCCTTACCCTACCTTTATTCTCAATGACTGCACCTTAAGATATAAATTAAGAGCTGTCATATAATCCGCTTAAAAAGGCATAAGTGGAAACAATAACGGGAGATCCAAAATGGTCGATAATTTCACTGAATTTTGATTTACATAATTAATGCTTACTTCCTTTCAAGATTAAGCCAAAGTCACAGCTAATCAGTTCTTCTTGTTTATTGTGTTTGATCATGCATTATTACTCTTTCTTATAAGTAATCTATAAGTAGGTATATGTAATTAAATCATATACGATAAGTGTCTGTACATTAAATACTAACTGTTGCTCACGAATTCGCCTGCGTGACTTTATAAAATATGGCCTATGTTACTCGCTGATAATGTAGCTTTCTATAGGTAAAATAATTTTTAAAATCGGTCTAGTAGTTTTTGAGTTTATACAATACAAACAAAAATACAAATTTTCTCTTTACAATTCGTACTAATATTAAATTTATAAATGCGAAAGTTTGTATGGATGGATGTATGGATGTTTGTAACTCTTTCACGCAAAAACTACTGAACCGATCACCATGAAATTTTGCATACACGTTGTCAGGGACACCAGAAAAGACATAGGGTACCTTTCATTCAGAACGCGGACGAAGTCGCGAGCACCAGCTAGTATCTACATATAGTACATATAGCTTACAGGTGACCGTCATCAACACTACATATCCAAGATTAACAAAACCCAAACCAAGCCGCAACCATACTAAACTCTCATGGACTATTCCTCGCGACTACGTACAATACAATACAAACTTTCGCATTTATAATATTACTTAGTAGGATTTGCAGTCATAGATACACATAAAACTTAACATAATCGTAGTATGTCACTAACTGTAATACAACCATACAAACACTTGTGCTGTAAAGTCTTTGAACAATGCAATTCGCAACAGTCAATGTATAACGGATACAATTTTTCTATCTGATCGCTCCATGTTTCGCTTTTACTTAATTCTCACAGAAACAAACAGAGCAGAAAGTACCTACATTTGTTCTTTGACGGTGTACAATTGTAAACTCGACAAATAAAGTGCTTTATCACCCTAAGATTGAACATTGTTTGTATGTTGTAGAATGATAATGTCTGTTTTCCTTTGAAAATTCAAAGTGACAATTTCTATTGCTATCTTTATTGGCGATGACAAATTATGTCAATCAGTAATTAATACCTATTTCAAATCTAAGTCTTAGCGAATTTTGAAATGAATGGAATTTGTAATCAAAACTGATAAAGCACTTTTCTTGTCTGCTTTACATTGCTGCGTTTTTTTAGAATTAGTAGTTATTTGAATAATAATAATAGTTATTTGTTTAATTGGAGCCCCTTGTCTTCCCAATCACTGTTTCTTAATCCTATTGTAGTCAGCACTGTTATACTTGGGCGACGGTAGCCACTTACCATCAAGTGGCCTGTCAGCCGTCCCAACCATACAAAAAAATCTAAAATTTTATCTTTATTTTATATATATTTTATTTATTTATTTATTAACTCACTTTTAAGACTATCATTACATGCATGCCTAATGCGATAGCATAGCATTATCAACATAATTATAATTATATAACTAGCTGGTGCCCGCGACTTCGTCCGCGTTGAAAAAGCAATATATCGCTTGACATCGTGTATGCAAAATTTCATGGTGATTGTTCAGTAGTTTTCAAAATTCAAAATTCATAAATATTTTATTCGAAATAGGATTAATTAACAAAATCTCTTTTCGACGTCAAAGAGTGGTACGTTCACTACCAAAGTGTGCATTCCTCTGTGGAGAAGAACGCCCAAAGAAACTCCACAGGAATCGCATCTTTTATCTTTTCTTTTTTACATAAACAAATATTACATTATATTAATTATAAATAAAGTACGTATATACATATGTATATTATTCTTATGCATTATGCTGAGTTGGAGCAACCGTAGACCAGGCGTCATTATCCTCTAAATAATCATTTACCTTGTAATATGCCTTAGAATACAGCTTTTGTATCCATACATCCATACAAACTTTCGCATTTATAATATTAGTACGGAAGTACGCATGTTATATTATATCTACATGTAGCACAAAATGCTTAAAAATATTCACTCATTGAACAGGTAAATAGTTAATTCAAAAGTAAAACTGGGTTAACAAATCTTGTAATTTTGCTCACTAAACAAAATATTCAGTGAACTCTTGACATAATTACAATCCATTAACGGAATAATCATTCCTAAAACAGAAACATTGACTAATGTGTGTGAAAAATTCAAACAATTGTGAGAGTGGACTGAATATCTTTATTTACGCGTTGTTTTGCTCGACCTTGCATTGTTGAACTGATTCGTTCCACTTGGCTCTACATTTGATTTGTTTTTACTAATATAACCTCGACCTTAGTAAATCTATACTAATATTATAAAGCTGAAGAGTTTGTTTGTTTGAACGCGCTAATCTCAGGAACTACTGGTTCGAATTGAAAAATTCTTATCGTGTTGGATAGATCATTTATCGAGGAAGGCTTTAGGCTATATAACATCACGTTGCGACTAATAGGAGCGAAGAAACAGTCGAAAATGTGGAAAAAAATGGGGAAAATTATTCATCTTTGAGGGCTTCCGTTGCGTGCGCTGCGAAAACAGTTCGAGATACCCAAATGATTCCCAAAATAACTATTCCACGCGTACGAAGTCGCGAGCACCAGCTAGTCCTTAATAATAATTTATAAATGCGCTTGTGAGGATATTGTATAATAAATAAATAAATATCTTGACACATTCAACACAGCACCATCTAGTTCCACAGTGAGCAACTAATGCTTGTATTATGGATACCTGACAGTTGATACATAGATACATAGATTACTTTTTTTTTGTAAACACATACACATTATAAATACAAACATCCATGACTCAGGTACAAAGGTAAATGTTAACTCATAAACATTTGCCCCTAGCGAGATTCGAACCCGCGACCGTTTTGTTAACAGCTAGGGTTACTAGCTACTAGAACAAACGTGACAACGAGTGACGTGTGTTGTATGGATGTATTTTTTCACACTTTTTCATGCAAAAAGCCAAAAACGAATTTGGATGAAATTTGGCACCCAGATTGTTTATTACCTGGATTAATATATAGGATACTTTTCTGGAAAAAGTTATGTGTAAATAGACTAAAAATATAAAAAAATGGCGCCACCGTCGTCTTCACAAACGAAAATTCTTAGGGTATAAACTTGCAATAATATTTTGCGTATCATGAACCTCCTAGCTTTGCGAACCGCTCCAAAAAAAAGGACTTTAATGTAATAGTTAAAGATCACAAATAAAAAAAATATAAGACTTATTTCATAAAGGAACTTAATCAAGAGAGCCAAGTGGAATATATCTTGTAAATGGAAGATCTACTGTTAATAGCTATTGTAAAGTCATAAGTTGTGAAACTTTAATGAAAAATAACAGTACTTGGAAAACATACAAATTACGTTGAAGAGTGCAAAGTTTCGAACACTTCAGATTCTCGTTAAAATTCTTTTTTTTAAATGTAGTTAAAACAAGTCTGAGAAATATTGTTTCAATTATATTTGAGTTCAAATTTAATTTTGTTTTACCTTATTAAAAATATTTTTAAAAAAATTCGCAGTTAAAATGAATATAATAAGTACACTTTATTCGAATTTTGAAGGTATGCTGATATTACCGACACCCAAAATTGTTTAATAATTGTTACGGTAAGATATTAATTTAAATTATATATCACTAGCTACACGCTCCCGGCTTCGCCCGGGTTTAAAATAAAAATTGTCCTATCTTTTAAGTTGGCTTTTAAGTCAAACAACGTGACACGAAATTTTTATATATACTTATATAGAGATAGTAGGGCTGTTTTAATGTGTATGAAATGTTTAAGGTAAAAGGTATTTAATTTGATAATTATATTAATAACTGACTGTATCCGTCTAAATAGCTTTTCCAAATACATTTCCAAAGGAAACACATTTCCCATATTATTTAAGCTGATATGGCTGATATGGCTTACCGATATACCGGCGCAAAAGACGATATTTCAAAGCGTGGGAAATGCTATCGACCAATCCACACGCTTCGCGGCCTTTTCCAGTACCGCTATTGGCCACCAACTGCCGCCATGTTATCGTGCGCCGCTTGTAATATTACGCTAGTGCTAGTGAGACAAAACTAACAGCTGCATTGTATTATGAACCTTACAGATATTGTATATAAGGTTAATTGTAAGTTTTAAGCTTTCTTCGTTAATTGTCGAAGATACTTTATTTTCTAGGCGAACGAAAGATTCACGACGCGCTTTATCAAATGTGTAGTATTACGAGTATGTCTCAGATAAATGCAATTTAAAACGTTAAACTAAAAAATCGAAATACCTTCAATCCAATACGAGAAATATAGTAATGAAAGCGCAATTTTGATGAAGCATCCATTAATAGAAACCTCTCGCATTCAAATTGCGGTGAGTGAAAAGAAAAATGAAGCGTGCCACGAATCACGTAGTGTGGAAGTTGGTATCGGTACTCCGTTCATTATTTCCCGATAATTAATTGGAGTTCGTTGGAAAAGTTCGCATTTGCCGATTTTCGGGAGAATTCGGTCACGATAGTGTCACAGATAATATATCGATATTTCTAAAAGAGACTTCTAAGAGCTTTGCTTACTGTTTTTGAGAAAACTCTCTTGTATCTTGTATCAATCCTTAATAATCCGTACTATAGTATTATAAATGCGAAAGTTTGTATGGATGTATGGATGTTTGTAACTCTTTCACGCAAAAACTACTGAACCGATCACCATGAAATTTTGCATACACGTTGTCTGGGACACCAAAAAGGACATAGGGTAACTTTCATCCAGAACGCGGAAGAAGTCGCGGGCACCAGCTAGTAAGCCATATTTTATAAAGTTACGCGGAATGCAATACGCGTACATACAACACTTGTTTCCAGTGAATTCGCGAAACTTCTCCAGTAAGTAAGTAAGTATTTATATTATGTCTATACAACATTTGATAGAATTCAATCTATACTAATATTATAAAGCTGAAGAGTTTGTTTGTTTATTTGTTTGTTTGTTTGTTTGAACGCGCTAATCTCAGAAACTACTGGTTCGAATTGAAAAATTATTTTTGTGTTGTATAGATCATTTATCGAGAAAGAAACAGTCGAAAATGTGGAAAAAACGGGGAAAATTATTCATCTTTGAGGGCTTCCGTTGCGTGCGCTGCGAAAACCGTTCGAGATACCCAAATGATTCCCAAAATAACTATTCCACGCGGACGAAGTCGCGAGCACCAGCTAGTCATTATATAAAATGTCACATCTAGTTAATTTATATGAATCGATATCTCAGTTCGATAAAGAAAGTTCACCTCCAAACTTTTGGTTCACTTCAAGAAGGTCAAAAGGTAACGCTTCATCAACTTGTATTTTTGTGGAAAATTTACTAAGTAATGTGTGTCTACCCACTTAACTTTTAAGTATATCGGTATATTGTGTACTACTAGCTGGTGGCCGCGACTTCGTCCGCGTTCTGGATGAAAGATATCCTATGTCCTTTCTGGTGACAACGTGTATGCAAAATTTCATGGTGATCGGTTCAGTAGTTTTTGCGTGAAAGAGTTACAAACATCCATACACACTTTCGCATTTATAATATTATAATAGTACGGAATATTATATTGTGTATAGGTTAGGTAGGTATATAGTATTGTATGGTGTGTACTCGTACGTGTATTGAATATAATTAAGAGAATCTGAGAAGACGACGATAGTTACGTAAACAAATAAAAGAATTAATTACTGTATTTTTTTCGCAACTTTTGTATCGAAGGCACGATTGAGTAAGTTTCTAGTTTGTATATCATTCAGCGAACGACCTAAATCTTAACACCTACGCAAATTTTAGAGGCTTGCAGGGTAATGTTTTTATCAACGTTAGAATTATATGGATATCCCCATCTATTGAAAAAATTAAAAATATTACTAAAAAATAATAATAATTAATTATTTAAATTAATTAAAATATGGCTAATTTTTATTAATAACATACGTGATACGTGATAACATGTGGATAACATGTGTGAACATTTACGAATATATTTGTACGTTTTCTATGGATACTCTCCTTAGATAATACGATTAGTAAATATAGTGTTAGAGATACTAGATACTAATAAATACAAGAGGAAATTTTATGCAATTTTACTACGCCCAAAATATTAAAAATATGCATTTAATAAGTATTTTTGTACGATAAAATTAGAGCTTTGGAATGAGTTTCTTCAAAATAGCTACAAAAGCCTTTAGTTACAATTTGTTGCTGTTGAATAATTTTGTAAAAGAAACAGTTCACTTTGTAAAGGTTGTCCACTGCTGGACATAGGTCTTCTTCATAATTTTATAATTGAACCGGCCAGAAGTGGTTTACTGGAACCACCGACGATCCGCGTCCATTTGAATTTTACGAATTCTAACGGTCTTACTACAAAAACATTAAACTCACTTTAATCAGGCTTAAAACACGTGTTAAAAAAATACTTTACTACAAAAGAGTGTCTAGGCATTGTTTAGGGTTTAACAATGCTTGAGCATTATTTAAATTTAACCACCGCCATATGCTAGTTTAACGAGTGTCTATCTAGTTAACGGCCTCTCTTCCTCTGACGTATTGTGTCAAATTTCGTTTTGCGTATACTAATATTAAAGATTTCTTTTGATTTTATAAATGAGTATGGATATTTTAAATTTAATTGACATGGAGGATATGGATTACATGGATAATTTTTGAGATGGAATACATCGTGAGAGAATTAATCCATTCGAATATATAACTTTGGTAACAAGATTATTTATTTAATAAAGGATGATCTACCATGTGATGCTAGAGGTGGATCCTCAAATAAAAATTTTATTTAACAATTTTAACAAATCAAACTTTACATTTGACCACATTTGACAATTACGTCAGTGTTAGTTACGTTCCATTATGCTCAATATTTTTTGGTATTACGAAATTTTATAAATAATCTAACGTATTTGTTGTAATTTATTACTTATTCCAATCTTATAATTTGCTGATATCATTAATATAGTCCGCCTATCAGATCTGCGTAAAATGAAAACGACATGAATGCAGGGCGAGTGACTGAATGAATGTTTGCCAAGGTTGCCATAATTCAATAACATTCACGTACTTTAACACTGTCTACCGAAACAAGCGCTAAATAAGGTTTTGTGGTAGGGACATTTTAAACGCTCGCTGACCAATGCTTAAATGCTTAATGCTTGTCTAACTAAGCATGTGTTTGAACAGTGCTTACTGAATCTTTTGTAGTAAGACCGTAAGTATTTAAATATAAAATAAATTACTTCAAATAAAATAGAAAAAACACTTTGAAAATAAAAGGTATTTCAAATTCAAAATAAGAATAGATATTTTGCATTTCGTATTTGCATTTACAAATAATAATATTTCAAATAATTGACATATATCTGGTCTTATCTATATTATGCTAGCCCGTCACTTTTGATAAGCAAGTCCGCGCTCGCCGCATGGCGCCACACAGTCAACTCTTGCGCAACCGGCGCGTCTAACTTACCCAATTTGAATTATTGAATACACTAACCACGTTAACACCTTATTTGGAATGCTACCCATTGTTTATTTTGTTCTTAATTCAAACACTAAATGGTAGGTGTGACTCAGATTAATTTCATTATAAAATAGTTTAAGCTTTATGATATTAGTCATTAAGTCAGATTAATTTTATAATAGGTCTTTTTAAGTTAATTAATAGTTTCTTATGTTTTGAAAAAACGCGTTAATTCTATCTTAAAATGGGCAAGCAGACTGATAGCTGCTATGTAGTGTTATGCCTTTTTTTATAAGAGGAATCCATAATGGATACCCACCGGTCTGTCCCACCCTGGTTATATCGGACTCCCGTTCCGAGATGATATTGGGGTAGACCTACCGACTAAACCTCTTAGCGTCCTTCGCGTCCGCTATAGGTGAAGTTGTGAGGTCGGACCGGACTAACACTCTTCCGCAACACCGCCGCGGGGGTCCGTAATCGGACACTGCTCCGTAATCGGGGTCCGTAATTGGGACGGCGCACCCGAACTGCCAAAGCGCGCCGTGCCACTCAGGATGAAGCGGGCGGTAGAGTCCCCATCTACCGCCTTAGTCCTAGTAGTAGTAGTCAAGGATCCAAGTGGCGAGCGTACGCCAGCATGCTGTTATGCATCCAGCGCGGGGAAGGGTACGCTTCCTGTCAGAACCTCGGCGTACCCGAGAGTGGAAGTACTTACGACGGGATTTAAATAAACCCTACGTGTTGCTAATTTAAGGCTAAAATAACGTTAACGCTAACGTAAAAATACAATGAAATAATTGTCGAAATATATAAAACATCACCTTAATAAGCGTAAAACACAATAACTTTTAAAGTTACTATTAGGTAAATATTATACATTGTCCCTTTCCCCGTTTCAAGTCCATAATCCCCAAAAGACTAAACTCGTTGTAATTTGTACGCTCGCGACTTCTCAACTTTTTGATGTTTACGCGTTTTCTCAAAGTTTTCTAATTTATTCTTGCTCGGCCGGGGCCCTACTTTGCCAATGTTTCATTTGTCTAATTTGGCTTTTAAAATTATTTATTTCTGGCTTAGGCGGCGGTTACGGCGAGGCTAATTAAATCCAAAAACAAAGTGCGAACAAAACAACTTTTGTTCTTCTGAAGACAGAGCAGCATACGTGCTGCTCAGATAAAATATGAACTTAAGATAGAGCGCTGTGGACGGTAAAACTACAACTCGATTACACGCACACAAATGCAATCAAACTACGCTTTGCCTTATTAAAATATTTATTGAAATAACATATTGCATAGTGAAAGGATATGCTTATCTAAAATTCTTGAAAAGGCAGTATGCTCCCAGATAGTAAATTATCTTGAGCTTTATAAGATCTTACCAGATCATCAGTCAGGCTTTCGTAAGGGGCGAAGTACGGTTACAGCCTTGCATGATGTGACCGACAACATACTCTGTGCGCAAGATAGTGGAATGTGTACGCTACTTGTACTGCTCGATTTTTCACGGGCTTTTGACAGCATAAATATAAATTTGCTACTTTCTAAATTGAGATATTACGGCTTCGATAATGCAACTGTGCTGTGGTTTAATAGTTACCTAAGCAACCGTTACCAGAATGTGAAGATCTGCCGAGCTGATGGTAGTGTGTGTGAGTCGAACAGCGTACTTTGTAATAGAGGTGTTCCACAAGGATCCATATTAGGGCCAATTCTTTTTATTTTGTACTCTTCTGATATCGTCAATCATGTTAAACACTGTAAATTTCATATATACGCAGATGATATACAAGTGTATTTATCCTTTAAAGCCAGTGAGATTGACAATGCTATAATGAAAATTAACGAGGACCTTTCCAGCATAGCTGCTTGGTCTTCAGACAACTGTCTGTTGCTTAATCCTGCTAAAACTAAATACATTATATTTGGCACAAAGAAACAGATAGTAACCTTAAATCCACTTGTTAATGTGAGTCTTAATGGTGTTATTTTGGAACGTGTGTACGAGGTGCGTAACCTAGGCCTAGTTATGGATAGCCATCTAAGGTACGAAAAGCATGTTGCAAATACCGTACGAAACAGTTTCTATAAACTTAAAGTATTATACAGAGCAAGACCCTTCCTTAATGAAGAAGTTCGTATTCGACTTACAGAGTCCTTGGTCTTATCCAAGTTTAATTATGTTGATACCATATTGGGTCCGCGAATTTTAGTTAGAACGCAGAAGGTTATTCAGAGGGTGCAGAATGCTTGCGCACGGTTCTGCTTTGACGTACCGTTGAGAGCTCATGTCACACCTTATCTAAACAAGCGTGGTTTATTAAAAATGAAGCATCGTCGAAAACTGCATTTAGCCTGTCTTCTTTTTGATATTATAAAAAATGAAGCTCCACATTATCTTTTTAATAAATTGTCATGGGCAGCGAGCCGTTCTCGGGGTACTCGCCAATGTGCAGCTCAGCTAACGATGCAAGCTCACCGATCAGCAGCATTCCGAGGCAGTTTCAGGTATGCGGCCACTAAGTGTTGGAACAATATTCCACCGCCAATACGGAATAAATGTACTCCGCAGGGTTTTAAAAAAAATTTAAAAATGTTTCTAATAAATAGTCAATTGAAAGAGGAAAATTTAAAAGTTGATAGTAGTTTTTTATAAATTGACAAGCAGTTGTGTTTTTGGCAATGGGATAATAATAATAATAGTAATAATAATTCTTTTTTTTTTATTTTTTTTTTTTTTTTATATAAGTACCTACATTAATTTTTAAGGAGCAATTTGCATTGGTGTATGGCTGTGTGTGTGTTAGGTAGGGTTCCTGCGGAAGATCAGTGCTGGCATATTATATGTCAGCAAATACTGAGTAGGGACCTTTTTATAACAAATAACTTTTCCTTTATACTGTCTCTGTCTTTCTTTTTTTTTTACTGTTTATTTCTGTTATTTGTTATAAATAAATAAATGATTTGATTTGATTTGATTTTGATTTAAAACGAGGTTTGAAGTAAAAAGCAGGATGGAATCACATTTCACACGTATGTAAACTTGGATATCAATATTTTCATTAGAAATAAACAAAAATTGAGGTCGGCTCAGAGACAGCTCAATACTCGTACATTATGTTGTCTGCAAAATTCAATCTCTGAGTTTTGTATATTTATATAATTTTATATTTTTTTATTATTATTTATATTACATTGTTGATCACAAATGTAAACGGAGTCTGATTTATAAGGCTCCGTGAATTTTCTAATTAGTTAAATTAAATTTCGAATTTTGTGTATAAATAGAAACAGTCGAGTAAATTAATTTGAAGCCCATTTCTACTCGACAATCTTTGTCATTTCTTGTTTTCATTATTGGAAATTAAATTTTGTCTTATTAATAAAGAATATCAGATCTATTACTTTGCACACAATTTTTAGTACTTTATTTTATACGAGCTGTTACACGCGACTTCGTCCGCTTAACTTTATAAAATATAGCCTGTGTTACTCGCTGATAATATAGCTTCTAAACAGTGAAAGAATTTTTCAAATCGGTTCAGTAGTTTCGAAGGCAGCAACGCCAACGCCACAGGTGCTGCAAGTACGCTGACGACCATAATAGGATTAAGGATAAGGGAAAAAGAAGGGTATAAGGTATAGGTTAATTCTTGAGGAGACTGCTTCTCGTCGTAAGATCCTCCAATTGTCAGTCAGCGCCGGCCCTAAAGAGTTATTCAGCCCTATTCCGTATTATTCACTTTATGGATAATGCAACCGTTATAGACATATTAAACTTTAAATTCAAAGCGATACTTGTCATTTTAAATGTTAAAAATCACCCTTATTTCTTATCATTCACTTTATGGATAACGCAACCGTTATAGACATTTTTAACCTTTAAAATGACATATTGCTTTGAATTTTAAAGTTAATATGTCTATAACGGTTGCCTTATCGGATAAGGGATAAGGGGGATTTAATTATGCCCCCGAAATGTCTTGATGAGAGATTTCATCATATCTACAACAAATATTTAACACAATAAAGTTTAATACTACTGTTATACAAAAAGTATAAATACTCAAACCATTTAAAAATGGAATTTTAACGAAGCTAACAAGCGGATTGATACTTATTTTCCAAAATGACTCAGTTTTTACAATGTAAGCAATGTAGCAATGTTGCAATTAATTGTAGTAGTTTTAATTAAAATGTTGTCCTGTAGTTCAAGGTCTTCATAAATGCTTAACCATCTCATGGATAGATTTTGTCAAAAAAGCTGCTTTAACAATAGCTTGAATAAAAAAGCTGTGAATAGCTTGAATTCTCAAGTTCCCCCGTTCGCGTGGTTATTGCCTGAGTGTCTCCGGGCAGTCCCTTTCTTTGGCGATAGCCTAGCCAGAAATGGCTAGGCTGCCCTGGGGTGGATCGGAGTTAGGTGCCTCGGCAGAGCCCGGTTCACCCCGCTCACAGGGCAAGGAGGCATCGGGTAGTTTTAGTGGGTATTCCCAGTGCCGCTAACATCAGGTGCTGGGCGACCCCCACATATCCCTATCGCCTAGCCAGCGGTAGGGAATCAGGGGTGTGAACCGCTTATGCAATAATGCAAAGCCTATTTATTCTCAATGGAATAAAAATGGAACATATTCGTTTTAATATGATGTTGAACTGTTAATATTTCATATTATACTTTGTACTAGAAAGTTTTCCAATGCAATACGTTCTCAAGAAGGTGCTATTGCTTCTGCATTGATATTAAAATTGGAATTCCGGAATATAAAATATAACAATATTTTATCGCGTTAACACATACGTGAGGAATAATATCTTTCATTCTATCTGTAAAATTTGTATAATGTACTTTAAGTTAAGATAATAAACTTATATTAAGATGAGTTGGTGTATTATTATCTACTAGAGGTTTTCGTAATTTTGTTCGCTTTGAAAAAAAAAATAATATCATATGTATGTCCGCGAACCTTATAGTTGGAAAATCCGGTATTTGACTAATTTTAGAAAATCGTTTTAAATTATTCCTTATTAAAAAATAAGCACACTCACTACATTGATATTTCCGGGATATCTACTGTATTATTAATAAAAAATCTATGTTAAAGTTTAAATTTCCGAAACCGCGCCAAAAACGCGCTGGTCTTTGATACGTGTGAAGAAGAAGAGGAAAAAAGAAAAAAAGAAGAAGAAAGAACAACATTGTTCTTTTTTTAAATAATATTGTGTAGATGACGCAATATCTCTGAAACTTCAGAGATATTCTAAAATATTCAAAAATAAAGAACGTAACTATAACGCATAAGATAACGCATTCTTGTGACAATTCTGATTTTACTTCCAAAAATTTTCATACAATTGGCTTATATATATACCTGCTAGCTGTTGCTCGCGACTTCGTCCGCGTTCTGAATGAAAGGTACCCTATGTCCTTTCTGATGTCCCAGACAACGTGTATGCAAAATTTCATGATGATCGGTTCAGTAGTTTTGCGTGAAAGAGTTACAAACATCCATACATACATCGATACAAACTTTCGCATTTATAATACTAGCTGGTGCCCGCAACTTCGTCCGCGTTCTGGATGAAAGGTGCCCTACGTCCGTTCTGGTGTCCCAGACAACGTGTATGCAAAATTTCATGATGATCGGTTCAGTAGTTTTGCGTGAAAGAGTTACAAACATCCATACATACATCCATATATCCAAACAAACTTTCGCATTTATAATCTTAATAGGATATATATGCATATCGATTCTTAAGGAATCTAAAAACGCTTATGACGTCACGCCGGGCACTCTTTCTCTTTACATCATCTTTACATACATTGTTTAACAATTAATTAAAAAAACGCAAAAATTCAACTATCGTCATAGTATTGAATGCAATAAAATGCTTAATAACTAATTGATTTATTACTTAGCTATTAAAGTTGTTAAGTTAAAGTTTGCACAAAACAAGTTATGATCCTGTCCGTTTATCACAACTTTGTAGTTCGCTCGCAGTCATGAATTTTCATGTTCTCGCTGGTTTAGTGTTTGTATTATAATTCAATCTTTGCGATAACAAAATATATGTTGTTCAGTCGATTGATTTACTTTACTTATTAGTTTTGAAGCGTTTTAGAAGATATTTTTAGAAGATTTAGAAGCCCCGCGCATTGGGGCCCCGCGTACCAATGCCAGCTTGAGTGTAAAATAATTTTTTCAGCAAAAATCAAATCTCAACAGCTAAATTTTCAATATTTTGAAATGAACATTTAAGAATATATTGTTCAAATTAAAGATAATTGATTGGTCTCGCTGCACTCGACTAGATTCCGCCGTCGTACTTGTAAAATGCGGCATAAAATAGTACGCCGAATTCGGCGTACTTGAGCCAGTCACACTGCAAACTGTCTGTGATGTGTACGTGCCGAATATTTTATTAAATTTTAGGCATAATAAAATACCAGTTAGCGTAGTGAAACTGTGTAAAAATATAATAAAACTGGATAAAAAGTGATAAAAAGTGACGATTTTTTACACACACTACAATAAAAAGTTGCCACATTTTCGGAGCTATTGCTTTTATATAGTGCTCTATCTAGTCAATGGTTCAAATGTTATTTTTTTATGTAGGTACTTAAAAATAAAAAATAAAAAATAAAAATACGTAAAATACCCTCAATCCTAATACAAACCAAGGGCCTCTTGACAGAATTTTCTACAAATCGGATTAGGCGCTAGTTAATAAAATAAGTAAGTAAATAGTTATTTTAGTATCGCTTAATAAATGACATTTTAATATGCAAGCATCAAAGTGTATACAAAAATATATCCAAATCGTATAATAATTTAAGGGAATCACATCTTTTCTTGACCTTAAACGGCTTACAATCATTTGTCATTAGAACCACCAGATGTTGCTGTATAGATACGAACCGATTTAGAAAATGGCGTCCTTCCTTGTTAGAAAAGTCTTTATTAAATTTGAACCTTACGACCTAGTTATTTGAGCTCACTTTTTACTGGCACATCAAACTTTAAGTGGACAGTTCGCGTGACTGTATCACATTTACAAATCCAACGATGCGACAGTTCTTTTTTAACAGTTCGTTATTTTAATTGACCTTGTTTTACATAGACAATTTGGTTTCTCACATTATGTAGTTAAAAGTAACAAAACAAGCAATGGATTCGGTCTAACTTTTGTTAACATTTGCAGTACCTTCACTGACAGATTCCTGTTGCCACCAGCCTTAATGTTTATGTATGGTTGAGACGATATTCCTACGGACTTGTCTTCACTATTATCTTCACAAATTAATGAACTAAATTACACTTTATTATTCATGGAATAAGATTTATTGTTGTTGATATGCTTGCCTTGACTTTATTTTTTATTATCTAAAAGGTGATTTTTGGAGTTGAATCCTTAAGAATCGATTTGCATAATTATATAATATAAGCCCGTGGTATGAAAATTTATGGGAGTAAAATCAGAATGGTCACACGAATGCGTTATGTTATGCGTTATAGTTATGTTCTATTTTTTTTTAATATTTTAGAATATCTGAAGTTTCAGAGATATTGCTGCGCCATGTACATAATATTATTTAAAAAAAGAACAATGTTGTTCTTTCGGTGTGTTCGAATTTTGAAAATTTAAATTTCTTAATCGTTCGTAAGGAGTAAACTCCAGTCGTGTGTTGGAGCTGACTTGGAGCTGACACATACAAATTTTTTTTTGAGTTATCAAGCGTTATTGACGACGAGTAATAGTCGAGTAGTTAAGATGGTTGCTTAAGCGCTCTGACTTAGGGGTCCCGGGTTTATTTCCAACAGGGCCAACTTTGCAAATGGACTTATCCAAGCTGGCTCTGGTCCGGATTTGGAAAGTAGCTGCAGGGCACGCTGCATTACACACACACACACACACACACACACACATGCAGGTCATTATGTCAGTGCGGGTATCGTATCTCTTATTCATTAAAAATATAATATATAAGCAATCCGGACTGGTAGTCGAGTTTAATTTTAAAATTAAATTTCCCAGAGGCGTTAATTTTATATCTGTAAATGACACCGGCACCACCCATAACCGATTGCGGTTGGAGGCATAAATCATATTACTTTTATGCAGTTTCGTCAAAAAAGTGCATAATAAAATAAAAAAAATTACTAAAAAAATTTTAAAATCAAAATCCTTATAGAGATGTATGTTATATAGATGTTATATCATAAGCTCAGCTGTAGAAAGTCCTCTGCGGGATATAGGCCTCCCACGTCATTTTCCGATAGGACTGAAAAGCAGCCTGGATCCACCGTCGACCCGCAGCGGTAGGTTGAGGTTGAGTTTTGGTATCAACTGTTAAGTACTTTGGTGGGCTATATTTATATAACAGCCCAACGAACTATGGAGAGGACTATACTCTGCGAGATCGAATTAGTAATGAGACTAATTAGGAATAAGTAGGACTAATTAGGAATTAGGAATGAGACTAATTAGGAATAATTAGGAATTAGGAGATCTGTAGACGAATGAAGGATCGTCTCCTATGGAGCGCTCCGCCACTAGCTCCGCGGAGACCGCTCCGAGCACACGGGTGTGGGCCTTGTTGGTCCCCAACAAACCAATTCGATTGGACGAACAAAGGCCGGTGGAGGGGACAGAACCACCGACCCCTGCGACCCTTCGGATTGTCGGGGGTAAGCTCGCCCGACCCCCACCATGACAAGGTCAAGGCCCACCTAAATGGGGAACATATCACTTATCACTTTCACTTATGTCTTCCCAACTAAGTTTTCACAACCAGGAAGTAAATTACATACCATTAAGTGTTCGCGAAGAAATTACTTTCCCAGCATATTACGACGACAATCGGATTTTCCTACAATGGAATTAGTGTCAGCTGTACCCGGAAAATGTATGATTTTTCCGTCACGTATAAATGAGATGATTCAATGACTTTTCTTTCATCTTCTTTTGATAGCAAAGAAATCTCATGGTACAGTCGAAAGCAAAAAAAAATCTCATTAGAAGCAATCTGTAACTTGCTATTCTGCTTGGCAAAATTTAAATGTTCAATATTGTAACTTAAAACAATAGTTATTTATAATAAAAATAAGAATAAAAATTAATTTTATTTGAAGGAAAGGATATATAAAAACATAAAAACGTTGCAGGATGCAAAATCCTGCGCTGGTCTTCAGTTAGAGACGATAGTAAAGTCGCTTAACAGTTTTATGCCAACAGAAACTACTTTTAGTTTGTGATTTTTTGGAGTTTTTCATATAATATTTATAATAATAAGCCCGTGGTATGAAAATTTGTGGGAGTAAAAAACAGAGTCGTCACACTAATGCGTTATGTTATGTATTATAGTTACTATCTATTTTGTTGTTCTTCCAGCGTGTTCGAATTGTGAAAATTTAAATTTTATAAACGTTCATAAGGAGTAAACTTCAGTCGTGTGTCCAGTCGCTGACACACACACTTTTTTTAAATCACAATCTAAGTATATCTAACTATAGGTGCATTTCACGAAGGCGAGCGGGATTTACTTGTAGTAAACACTTGTCTGTATGTATATGTGTCACAGTGTGCGTGAGATCGAAAGAGGGTATGGTTAGTATAAAAAAAAAATAGAATCCTACAATGCTCGCTCGCAACTGACCGCTCCGTCAGACACGCACACTATCGCAATGTGCGTGTACACGTTCAACCACAAGCAAAACTCACTCGCCTTCGTGAAATGCAAAGAGTATACCAATAATGAAAGATGTAGTTTTCGCTGTTGCCGACTGTACCTACTGTATATTTTTAATATCGCGGGAGCGGAGTTCACAGCGCGTTAAATTAACCCTTTAGCGCTCGTGTCAGAATGACCCCGCTTGCAATTACGGAGAAACCGCCATCCGCGCTCTAATAAATAACATCCTTTACACATTAAATAAAATGTACATATAAAGCGTTTATTTTTAATTAAATTTTACATTGAACTAAATTTTACAGTAATAGTCCGGTCAATTTAGACAAAGGTTGTATATACTTGTATTTAGTTGTTAGTTAAATATAAAAATTATATTATATTTATTATTATATTTAGTCACATATATTTATTTTATTTCTTAATTTTAATTTTTTTTAAAATAATTATTATAAAAAAACTTAAAACTAGATTGCCGCAGGTAGCGGGGCAATGCCCAAGCTACCGGTGGTTAGGGCTGCAGAGTGAGGAACCTCCTGACAATTCGTGCCGTGTCAAGAAGTACCGCCTTGACTTATATTAGTTTATATTTTTATTATTATTATATTTAGTTAGTTAATTTTTTTTTATTTATTTTTTTTAAATTTTTCCTGTAAAAATGTTTTTGTATTATATATTGTATTTCTTTTTGTATTATATGTGTAGGCTTATAGTTTTGGTTTTGTACTGTTATATTTTTGGAAATTTTCTTGTATTTTTTTTTTTGAGCTTTTGTGTATATTATGTGAATAGTGCGTAACCTCACCATCGGCTCTAACGGAAGACCAGCGCAGGTTTCAACCTGCATTATGCTGAGTTGGAGCCGGTTTGTTGCAGGGGACGTTTGTGTCTGTCTTTTAAGTTTTTTTTATGTACCTTTGTCTATGTACGTCCTTTGTAGCAAATAAAACTTTATTCTATTCTATTCCATTAAAAAGATAAGTTACTTACCAAGTATCACTTAATTTCAATTAAATTTTTATGTGAACTACTGCAACTTAAAAGTGTCATTTGTTCGGTGATTTGTATCAACTTATCAACCGAACTACTGTACTAAAAAGTTGCATTAGTTCGGTCAACCGGACAAACAACCAAACTACTGATACTAGACTACTGTAACGCCTGAAAAAATTAATAAATCAATATACTTAACGCCTAATATTTATATTTTTGGCAGGCGTTCGCACGTAAATCGTATCTAATAAGAAATAACGAACAAATTTGCTAAAATCTAAAATCAAAATGAAGATTATTTTGTTAAGTCCTAATTTACATAGAGATTAAAACGCCATTACGTCGTCAAAATGTGTAAAATTATATTAATCCATAGGATTTTGGTACTGATAGAATAATTAATTCGTGTTATTTCGACAGGCGATTTTACATCCTTTATAATCTATTACTAATATTATAAATGTGAAAGTAACTCTGTCTGTCTGTCTGTTGGTTACCTTTTCACTTGCCTTAGTTAAGGCGTGACAAGATAACAGACAGACAGACGGAGTTACTTTCAAATTTATAATATTAGTATGGAGTATCGAGTATTGATTAGACCCGCATTAGTCAAATGTATTAGCATAAAAATAAAATAAAAAAATCATCACTGATCAATTCATCACTGATTGATCATTGATCAAACACCATGATCAATTGATCAGTGATGAATTTTAAAATGAGACCTTAGATTTTAATGTGCGATAAGGCGAGTAGGTAGTCTATAAAAATAATAAATAAAATAAAACATGACAATTCGCCCGATACCGGCCGGGCATCTCGCCCGGGCGAGATAAATTCGGGCGATTTCACCATCAGCTCAATATAATGATACTTTTTCAAATATACATAAAAATATTTACATTCGCTGATACTTTCAAATCAAATAACTTCGGATCAGTACTTTGCAGCTCTTCTAAAAAAAGTTTCCCTACAACTACTATAAGTATGTGAGATCTTACAAGTTGTTCTAACGAAGTTCTATAGCGCCTTAAGATTTATGAAGGTCCCGAAATCATCTGCGGACCACATAGCTATTTGTCATGCGACATCTGGCCAATAGCAGTTCCCACCGTTCGGTGCCGGTTCGGGCCTGTTATAAGAGGTGTTACATTGGCAAAATTAGAGATATTGTGCGCCAAACTACTTAGTCACAGTTGGAAATGGCGTGGAATCGTAGGTTTTTATTGCTCTTGAGTGTTTTTCGATGGAACCTCTTTTGATTATTGGGTAATTTAATTTGTATAATAAACTGACGGATCGTTTAAGGACGAAACACACGACTTCAAGTCCGTTGGTTTGATGTCAAACACAGGATTTCCAATCGCCAGTTCATTGCGCCTACTGTTATTTTCCTAAATAAAATAAAATAAAATAAATAAAATGAATAAAATAAATAACATGGTGTGCGGAGAAACTCTAATGAGTTTATGTTTACACAAATGTTAATCAAACTGTAACATGTAATATATTAATAAATAAATAAATAAAAAATAAATAAATAAAATAAAACTGATCGTGAGTGTAGAAACACTACGCCGTGGCATAAGGCGCTTCCGAATCAGTAGTACCTTTACCATGAGTTATAATGACCGCATTCGCTAGCGAGAGCGTAAAATATTTATAATATGGAAAATTGTCAATTTGCATTTAATTGACAGTTGACAGTTTTTCATATAAATGTTTTACGCTCTCGCTAGCGAGTGCGGTCATTATAAACTCATGGTAAGGGTACTGAGCTCATGTCAACGTCTCTCGACTCAGTCGAACGCATAAATTAAAAAAAATTGGACTGACCGTGAATGAGCACAATGTTTGATTGATGTCCCTCTATTTGATTTAAGTCGTTTTGGAAACACGTCAAATGACTGATCGTGTATTTCGTCCTTTAGAGGTATAAAACAAAGTAGCTTCCCGCGTCTGTCCAAAAAAAAAATTACAAAAAAAAAGTATTGTATGTAATATATCAACTGTTTCGTATCCACAATACAAGCAGGAACTAGATGGTGATGTGTGGAATGTGTGTGTGTGTGTGTGTGTGTGTGTGTGTGTGTGTGTGTGTGTGTGTGAGGGAGAGAGAGAGAAAGAGTGAGAGAGAGAGATTTTTTTATGCAGTTTTCACTACATAATTTTCACAAAAATCCGTGCGTGTGGTACTAGATGGTGCTGTGTGGAATGTGTGAAGATATTTCGACACCTCCCACGCATTTGGTCGTATCCACAAAAATGCGATTTTTCACTAGAGCGATTATAAGGAACTTTCATTTGTATTTTGCAAGCTGTAAATATTTATTACTAAAAATTTTTGACCTACTATCCGTAGCGGGTTAAATGGCATTAAATGACTAAATATTTATTAAAATAAATACCATAATCGTACTACTTTTTTATACAAATCCAATTTTGTATAAAAAAGTAGTACGACTATTTGCGTTGGAGGTGTCGATTTATTTATTTACCTTAATTTGATTATCATTCTGAAAAGAAGAATAGACGAGGGGTGGTTACCGCAGGCCTTTAATGCACCTTAATTTAAAAATATCGTTTGTACTACATAAATTATGAAAAGGAAAATCTTGCTGCTTTAAAATTCAACACATTTTCTCGTAGAACGGCCCAAAAATTGATTTCAATCAATCACCGAACAAGGGAGAGATCCTCGGATTATAAGGTTTAAAAATGATGTTTAGGCTTCTTATTACAAATCCGTCTTTATTAAAGAAAAAAATGTTTTAATATTGTTACAGCCGTTTTGCAATTTTTTGCAATAATTGAAAAAATACCTTAATTAATACCGGCACATTAAAAAAAACAATTATTCTAGACTTTTGTACAGTACTTACAGCCATAAACTTGCGAGCAACGGTTTGTTACCTAAGCAGTACAACAGTACCTTCCTTACAACAGACCAACTCAAAATAAGAGCATTTGTGCTGGAAATATAATATTTTGATGAGTAAAACTAATTATTTTATTGAGCTTATTGAACATACATAATTTATACTTGCAAATTTATGCAATTGATCGGGATATTTTTCCGTATCTAGCAAGTTTGCAAAACTTTTGGAATTTTTTCGACCAATTTACTAAACAAATATTAATTTTTAACAAAAACAAATGTTCCGTACCTTAAAACTGGTTGCAAATTTGATACGTGATGTAGAATGACATATTATTCAACACCATCTCAAGTTTGCAAAAATTTTTGAATTTTCTTCGCAACAATATTGGTAAATTTCATTTATTGCAATTTTAACAATGTTTCGGACTTCGGAAGAGGTTGCAAAATTTTATAGTTTCTTTTTATACTCCTCCCGACTTTGTATAAAAGTTTCAAAACTTTTTGAATAATTGTTAATTGATTGTCCATAATGACTGGTCTATCGTACCTGGGTAAATTCTGGGTAAAAATATAATAACAAAGACATATTAAACCCATCAAATGTAATATATAAGTAAGTCTCTGTGAGTAACCTTTGTTAAGTTCGCTTGGCAACCTCAACTATTTTGTACGCCTACACGTATGAACAATGTGTCTCATGCTAAACCGTTATTACGTATTTGCGGTTATTACATTGAAACACGTGACGAGCTGGTTATATTAAAATTTAATAATATAAAGGTCTTTTCTTATTCATATCTCCAAAGTGAAAAAAAATATACATTGTTGCTTGCTTAGACGAAATATTTTGTTCGGTAAAAGGTAGACAACCTTTTATTTTGACTTTAGTTACTTAAATAATTTAGTACCTAAGTGTATCTATATCCGTCCGTACTAATATTATAAATGCGAAAGTTTGTATGGATGTATGTATGGATGTTTGTAACTCTTTCACGCAAAAACTACTGAACCGATCCCCACAAAATTTTTCATACACGTTATCTGGGACACCAGAAAGGACATAGGTCTTTCATCCAGAAAAAAAGTACTGCTCTCGAGGGATTATCTAAAATTAAGGAAACTAACTCTTGGCTAAGTGTAATAGCAATAACGATGTCAGGCGATATATCAACGCGGACGAAGTCGCGGGCACCAGCTAGTTGTACATAATTATCTATTATCCATTTACAAACAAATTATAATATACTAGCTGGTGCACGCGACTTCGTTACAGAGTTACAGACTAGAGTTACAAACATCCATACATCCATACAAACTTTCGCATTTACTTCGGTTGTATTTCCATGACATGGTAACCTGATGCTGCATGATGAAGCATCAGGTTACTATGTCATGGACCTGATGAAGCATGATGCTGCAGCATCAAGTAGTCTGCGGGATACTCAACTCCTTAGCAAATTTCAGCAGATATAGCGTGTTTGTGTTCAATAGAATGTCGAGGGTTTGATTATAATTTGTAATTACTTATAACTTGTCTATTTCAGATTTATCCGTTTGTCTATTTCAGGTCCAACATTTTTCTAATATAAATAGTGTGCGTCCATTACTTTCGTACTTAGAAAAAGCCTTACTTCACTTAGATCAGATAAAACACTCAAAGAACCGAAGACATTTACGAATCACCTGTTATAAACTTCCAAATTTAAAAAGTTAACAGAGCAAATTGAATCTTACCGCAACGAAAACAAGGTTTGAAATAGGCACGGCAAGGAAACGATCTTGAAAATCATTGTAACCGCTTCTAACCGCTTCCAACCAGCAATTTAACTGAGCGACCGATTTAAATTTCAAATGCCCGTTATCCCGATCTGGATTAGCAATGAATGGAGGAGCATTAGACGTCCCTCTCCTCTGCCTTTACACAGAAACCCTGACACGAATCTTCATTTTAATAAGTTCAATCCTATATACATAATAATACAATTAGAGCTGAATTGTGCACTAACTAGGCATAGGCAATAAACTAAATATATATGTTCCTGTAATTAAATAAATAAATAAAAGATATACACATAAAACTAATAAGAAGAATACAAAAGTGACATGAGTAGATCTCTATCAACACTAGGCCATTGTCTTTGGAGAATTTCTTCTCAATTTCAGTAATTTTGTGTTTTTGTAAATGAGATTTTTTATTATTTTCAAACTTAAATATCTATACGAAATTTTCCCAGTAAAAAATCTAAAATTTCTTCTTACCTAGCCATACAAGTTTCAACCGTTAAAACAAAAATAAACAGTCCTGATCTCCATACAAAACTGATTGATCTTTGTAAGGTAATTTTAATAATATTACTACTTAGCTGGTGCGGGTATTTATGCGTGTACTTGTACTTATGCAACGTGTACTTATGCAAAATTACATGGTGATCGGTTCAGTAGTTTTTGCGTGAAAGAGTTACAAACATCCATACATCTATCCATCCATCCATCCATACATCCATACAAACTTTCGCATTTATAATATTAGCACAGCATACTTTATGAAATAAGTATGCTGTGATATTAGTACGGATTTTATGTCCATATAAATATACCACCGTTTCTAAAGAAATAAACAGTCATGTATAAATCTTGAAGCAACGGCGCACTGAAAATACACAAAGGAATGAAAATTGATGCCAATTTCCTTCGTGTACAACAACCCTTTCACGCAAAACGTGATATTATGTTCTAAAAACGTGATCCGTTTTCATACTAGACGACACGGTTCTTTTAAAAATATACGAGCATTTCATGAGCAACAAACGTTCACTTGATTTTCTTGCTCTTCCTTCCTTCACAAATACTTATACATTTTAAAAATCAGTACCTCTTGATGTACAAAATGTACAAATGAACATACTAATCCAACATTGTTTATTAGTTGTTGGACACAGTCTTCATCAATGTTGGATGTCTCTCCACTGGTGGATATCTCTCCACTGTTTGATGTCTCTCCACTGTTTGATGTCTCTCCACTGTTTAATGTCTCTTCTATGTTTGATGTCTCTCTACTGTTGGGTGTCTCTCCACTGTTGGATGTCACTCCGCTGTTGGATGTCTCTCCTCTGTTGGATGTCTCTCCACTGTTGGAAGTCTCTCCACTGTTGAAAGTCTCTCCACTGTTGAAAGTCTCTCCACTGTTGGATGTCTCTCCACTGTTTTATATAGACCCTTCTCAAACGCACTGCAAGCTTTGAAAGCTGCGTCCTTCCATTTAGGTCGTCTATGATAGCCGCAGGTCGTCCCACGCTGCGATTTCCATATTTAATTTTATGTCAAGATCGCCAGACAGGCTGACGGTCCACTTGATGGTAGGCGGCTATCGCTTACCATCACTTGATGGTAGGTAAGGTTGGCTTTGGCATCCTTATTCACTCACAGAAATACAACAACACAGACAGTAGATCTGGAAAGTACCAGAGCCAACTATGAAAAATTTACCCAAAGTTTTACAAAGTAGAGGGTTTTTTAATGTTGGGAGTCCCGGTAAGGTTTGTAGGGGACACTGCGGGGTTATGCCGGATTCGTACTGGCTAAAACGCAACTACTTCCGCCGTTAATCGAACCCGAGAACCCTGGAAGGGGGTCGTCAAGTAAGTTAAGTTAAGTTAAGTACCTATAGGTATAAAGCTGTTAAGTAGATACGCTTAATTTGTGTAACAAGGTGTGCTCTTCATGACTAATGCCTCTTCTACTTTTTCAAACAAAACTTTTTAATGTGCGTGCATTAAAAACAGAGTTGGAAAAAGTTTGCTCCATTTGTTTCGTGTGCGTAATGGAAGTTCGTTCATATTTTGAGTTTTATTTTTTATTTTTACAGACAGATTATAATCAACTAGATATTGGCCGCGACTACGACCGCGCCCCCTTTTTCTTAGGATGAAAAAAATAAAAAATCCACGTCTGACAAAAGTAAGTTATTTTTTTTTGCACATTTATTTTAAAATAAGGATCAGCACCAAATACATTACAAAATAATTACGCTTCGCCACGCCTTCGGTTCGCCGTTTGTTTGACAAGGCCTTGAAGACATTACAAGACAGTACAGAATTCTTTCAATAATTTGTTAAGCCACTGATCCTTTTACACGAGCGGTGTACATTTACCAAGTAATGAGATTATCAAGTCAACCTGCTTTACAAAGTAATGAGGCGTTACACAGGAAAGCCGATTGTTACAACTCATACAATTTTGATTTTGATCTTAGGGAAAGTATAATACTTGAAAAAAAAAAAAAAGGCTGCCTCAGAAGGAAAACGTCATATGGTAATTTATTCACTACTAAATTATAATATGCATGCGTATGTACATACACCGATGGAAATATTTTTTTCTTTATTATGTACACTAAAATTCATAAGTCCCCCTACACCTCACTCGCCCGACATCAAAGGGCTTCAAATTTTTTTTTGTTATATTCAACACTGCCACATGACAGTACACAAGAATAGTACGTAATCTCTGTTATATTATTTGACTAGCTGTTATATTTTTGATCTATTGACAGTTGTTTTTAGTTTTCGACAATTTTGATGAAATTATGGCAAAAATTGCCTCATAAGTTATTAAAGTGCATTAAATTTCCAATAAAATGTTATAAATAAATGAGAAAACAATTTGTATTGCATTTTTTTTAATGTGTATCTGTACAGTCTTGTTTTATATCGCAAATTTTATATTTACAAATGTTAAATAATGTACAGTAAGTTAAACAGTAAGTAGGCATCTTACTAGGTAGTAATTATGGTCACATACCTTCACAGATTTTACACAGCACCATCTAGTTTCACATTAAGCAATTAATGCTTGTATTATGGATACCAGACAGTTGATATACTACATAGATTACTTTAAAAAAAACATACATACATATTATAAATACAAAACATCCATGACTCAGGTACAAAGGTAAAATATTAACACAAAACATTTGCCCCTAGCGGGATTCAAACCCGCACCCGTTTGATTAACAGTTAGGGTTACTAGCCACTAGACCAAACGTGTCATCAAAGTTATATAATAACTAGCTGGTGCTCGCGACTTCGTCCGCGTGGAATAGTTATTTTGGGAATCATTTGGGTATCTCGAACGGTTTTCGCAGCGCACGCAACGGAAGCCCTCAAAGATGAATAATTATCCCCGTTTTTTTTCCACATTTTCGACTGTTTCTTCGCTCCTATTAGTCGCAACGTGATGTTATATAGCCTAAAGCCTTCCTCGATAAATGATCTATCCAACACAAAAAGAATTTTTCAATTCGAACCAGTAGTTCCTGAGATTAGCGCGTTCAAACAAACAAACAAACAAACAAACTCTTCAGCTTTATAATATTAGTATAGATGTTATTTAATATGAACGTACCTTAACAAATAAAATTTCCTACTGTTATTCGTTTATACTGTGTATGCAGGTTGTAAGGGCCTCTTTATTTAAATCGGGCGAGATTCATATCAGGCTGTGTGGGATATCCCTTTTTTCGTTGTTTTTGCTTGTTACATGAATATTTTGGGGAATTGCCCTGCGTTGTTTTCTCTCATTTTTAGTATGTCGATTTAACTCGACACTGAATGCTTTTAACTGTTCTTGATAAGGCTTAATTTTTGGATATTTTCTTGTTAACTTTACATATTATTATTTTTCGATTTTTTTGTCGCTAGAAATACACGCAATGTTTGTATTTAAGTTTTCATAACAGTTACGGACGCATTTGAAGATTTTCTATGAGGTGAACGCTAGAAACGTAATATTGAAATGAAAGTGAGTAGTTTTGAACGAAATCTATACGTATAATATATTAGATTAATACTCGTGCTATATCTATTTAACTTAAGAGTTTATTTGTATATGCTGGAACGCAGGAAACAGTCTAAGCTGGCGCCCGCAACTTCGTCCACGTGGAATAATGAACATATACAGTATACATCTGTGAGAATATAAGAAAACCTATAATTTTTCTCAACTTCGCATTTATAATATTACTAGCTGGTGCTCGCGACTTCGTCCGCGTTCTGGGTGAAAGGTACCCTATGTCCTTTCTGGTGTCCCAGACAACGTGTATGCAAAATTTCATGGCGATCGGTTCAGTAGTTTTTGCGTGAAAGAGTTACAAACATCCATGCATCCATCCATACAAACTTTCGCATTTATAATATTAGTAGGTACTGATAGCCTATGTTACTTGCTTATAAATAATAAATGTAGTTTTCCATAGTTAAAATAATTTTTAAAATCGGTCTTGTAGTTTATGACTTCATTCATTACGAACATACAAAAATACAAATCTTTTCTCTTTATAGGTGTGTAATTTGGCCCAACTTAAAGTTAGTTAGTTTTTAGGAGGATAGGATAGTTTTTATTTTGAACCCGGGCGAAGCCTAGCATGATGCTAGTACAGTATACTTATTTCGTACAGTAGGCCGACGGAGACGTCTAGACAGAGCAATCGTGCGGGGCGTGAGGGGTGAGGCGCGAGTGGGACGTGCCCAAGCTGCATACTACGTCATTGTTAGTAGCTTGGGATAAATATTCTAGGGCTATCGCGTCTTTCAGATTTTAATTTATTATATAAATCAAAATGGTGCATACGGCATGTGCTGTAAGTGCGTGCAAATCTTTATCTCGCATAAATAAAGAACTAAGCTTTCATCAATTTCCGCACGATGAAGAAAGGTACTTAATCACATTTTATATTAGGTACTTAATTTGTGTCAACCCTTCCGTAATTTTGAAATACCTACATAGGCGGCGGTATCGCCCAACATCAAAGGCGTCGGCCTACTGTAGGAAATAAGTATGCTGTGATGCTAGTATTAGTATAGATTAGGATTAAGAATTAGTTTGTCATCAGTGCTTATAATTGTCATAATTATGTGTACCAACAGCAGTGAGTATCTTCCGATAACGATGTGGTTAATACATTAGCAGACATATCTCGTTGCCATGCAAACCGCACTACGTGTAATATCGTAAGCCGATTGTCACCTTATAACATGACTACTTCACATTTGATGCGTCGCGGAACAGAGAATGCTAAGTAACAATTAACTGTACATATGCAAACGAGTGCAACGAGCGACGCGAACTCTGATTTGAGCATGTTAATGTTTTCTAGATTATAGAAAGATATAGAGTCGCTTTAAGTTAACATTTTAATTAAATTGTTTATACATCCATCGGACATACAGACGTACGGCTGGCTACCATCCTCAATCTTGTCGAAATCCCTCCTTTTTGGACCAAGCGCTTTGAAACATTTTTATAATGCGCTCTGCAAGGGTTTGGAACTCCCTGTATTCCTGTCTGTATTTCCGAGCACAAATATAACCCTAATCTTTTCAAGGTTCGAGTGAATAGGCATCTTCTGGGTGAGCTTGCTCCATCTTGGGCCTCATCCTTGCCACATGGCTGGTTGTTGACCAAAAGCTAACCCATCTCTTATAAAAAAAATTACTATGTAGTCCAGGAAAATATATTAAATCAAAATGTTAATTTCCTAGCGGAATTTTTGATATACCTACCTAAGTTTCAAGAATATATATGTAATATCGATAAGTGAAAGAAATTTTGATTCCAACCTATTAGAAGGTGTCCTCGAATCCTGAAATTATACCAAAATGGTAAGTTACAAAAAAAAATTAGTAGTGTTTACATAAAAGTGCTATATAAGAGTTAGACACCACACAGATACACACACAGTTAGACAGACACACGCATCTAACTAATAATACCTCCGATTTTCATTCATTAAAATGACTAATGTTGAAGAAAAGAGGGCACAATATTTAAAGTCAAATTTCATTCACATCGCACTGATTTTTTTTTATTGAAATTACTGCCGAAACTGTTGTCTGCATTTAGATGCAACTCCACACATGTCGCTGTTCTGCAAACAGAATATCGCCAGGACAAACTATGTGTAGCGTGTGCTTCATGTAATGTAGGTTCGTTTGTGGGTTCGCAATTACGCATGAACCTAGCTCTCGTATGACAGATAATATGATGTTTCATTACTAGAATAATTTCCTCTCGTCTCTATTGGTTCACTACAGCCTACATGGGTATTTCACGGTCTCTTCAAAGAAAAATGAGATAAGACTGCAGGCTTCCGCAGTCAAAGCTTCGTAACCCGAGTGTGCTGTTCTTTAGTAATGGCTGTCATAGATGTTTCTTCCATTTTTTTGCATGGAAAAATATGCGATGAAATACTCTGAAATATCTCTGAATCTAATATCCAATATCTCTTAGGTATTCTAAAATATTTAAAAAATAGAACGTAACTATAACGCATAACATTCGTGTGACAATTCTGATTTTACTCCCATAAATTTTCATACCACGGGCTTTATAACATAATATGCTGTGGCGTTCGCTTCGCTAATACATGTACAATAATATAAACAATAAGCTAATACAATACACGAATCAATTCAAAAACACTGAGGAGTAAACTCCAAAAAAAAGAAAGAAATTGATAATACTGTACCTAACCGTTGTTTTTCCATACCCACCGTTTTCGCTTTGCTATGTTTTATGTTCTTATAATGGATTACAAAACTGCATAACATACTTTTGAGAATATGAAACGTGATACGAACTAAGCCGCTTAGACGAACGAGAGATAATGCCAGCATAAAGCACTGTCTGTCTGTTCTCTTGTGAAATACAATATATAATATTGTACTCGTACAGTAAAATGAGATAATTTTTTATAAGTCTAAGTAAGTATTAAAGTTTGATCTTTATGGGGTGTTAAGGTCGACAAACAGCTTTCCTCCACTCGGCTCCCATACTGGCTGACAATCTGCTTGATCGTAGGTGGCTACTACGAGTATAACAACACCTTTATAACACAAGCAACGCTAATAGGTACTACAAGTGTGCTGCTCGGGGCTTCTTTCACAAACTACAAGTAAAGTGTTGATTAGTTACTTTTAGAAATAATTTTATGTTTTATTAAATTATGCACTCGGTTTAGTGCATCCTTCGATAGGCGAATTTTTTTCATTTTTTTTTTATTTTTGTTACTATTACCGTACAAACAAAGGTATCAGCTGACGGTTAGCCTACTTGCACTCAGAGTAATAATTCCAACAAGTAGGTAACAGAAGGATTTTGGATGAAGGATAAGGTAAGCGATAGGGTAAAGGGCTCTGACATCCTTATTCACTTACCGAAACACACAGCACATAATCTGTGCTTTCACGTTGGTCTTTTATAATATTGTATACTCCACTTATAGGCTAACTCAGCATGCATTAAAAACGAACACAAAACTCATTTTCTGTTATTATTCATTTTATTCATTCCAAACAAAGACCAGAGTCAAGTTTGAAAAGTTCATTTCAAAATTTGACCCCGCCGGCAATCAAACCCGGACCTTTGATGTGAACCACTCATCCAACGGGCTCGTCAAAATATATCTTAAGTTAGAGTTATTATTATGTATGTACAGTACAATGTACATGTATCTAACATAGTGGCCTACTTAAAGCGAATTAAGTAGGTACCTTATATTCTTTTCAAGTTTTAACATGTCACTGTAACAAATAGCGCTTTATTTATCGCAAACCACAAAGGCTTTCAAAGACACGCGCCTCGCCTTCAACAACACTTAATAGTATAAAAATAAAATTCAGTACGACAACTAAGCTAAGATAAAGAGCTTATTCTTCACCACAATATAACAAAGTAGTCAGGTAAAGGTAACCAGTTTGATTGCTGACTATAGCATTTCATTTGCTTATTGACTATATTGAATATATTTCATTTTATCAATTTATTTTTGAATTTAAAGCTAGCTGGTGCCAGCGACTTCGTCCGCTTTGAAAAAAAAAGCAATATAACCTCATGACATCTTGGCCAAGCGTTCGTTTTTTATTTTGCTCTAGAATCTAGATGATCCTTTGGGAACAGTACTTTTTTCTGGATGAAATGTTCCCTATGTCCTTTCTGGTATCTATGCAACATTAATTTCATGATGATTAAAGTGATTTCGTTGTATTTTGAGGCGCTCTTTCTGATGAGAACAAAAAACGTTGTAGAATCGGCTCTTAAGTGCCCAAAATTGGAAAAATGTTTCAAAATCCCACCGTTTGGACTAAAAACACGCGAATTGCAGCGAAATCACAGTGCTACATCAAATAAAAATCAAATACAAATCAAAATATTTATTTATCAATTGGGTTTCTACATTATAAATTTAAATTTACCAGTGTTTCAGAAAATAAGCCAAGATGACGATCCTGAGAAGAAACCCCGAAAGAAACTCAGGATACTAATCTTTTTGTCATCGCAAAACTGGATACACCAATATGAAAGAACAGGAAAAAATAGTAACAAAAACTTACTGAAACATTTTTTCCTAGTCCACGGCACCGCTAGAGTAGCTGAAAGAGAAATGTCATTACACTACAAGTACAAAGTTCGGTTACCGTTTGTTTATATCTATACTGTGGCTGTAACTAAAGCAAGGATAATTAACCAGTGGTCGGGGTACAAAAGGCGTTTTATATTAATAAATTTCTTAGGTGTTAATACTCCAGCTAAGGCACAACAGCGTCAATTACCTAATAACATTATAACTGCGGATTTGGTCGGGCATCCGAAAATTTTCCGGAACAGTTTCATTCGCGTTAGACTTTGAAGGATCTGTTTTGCTGAAATTTTATGTCTTAGGAACGTAGTCGTATTAAAGATAGAAGTAAAATCAGAAAAAAAGATTATAACGAATTTTTTTGTAGTAAAATTGTAGTAAAATCAGAAAAAAATAATAACGATTTTTTTTCTGATTTTACTACAATCCTTTTGGATTTTTGTCATTGAATGGTACGAATCCGTTTTCGTCAGTTCTAAGAAAATTTTGGAATTTTTCAAACTAACTGACTATTCGACTATTAACTATTCGACTTTTTCTGTCGAATCCAAAATCTGGCGAAACGAAAATCTGTCGAAATGGAAATAACTCTTTTTTTGTAGAAAAAAATAGTATTTTATTTCACACAAAAACACAATTTTTTTCTTTTTTGCCAACCCCAATAACAAAAATTTTAGTTTTCAAATATATTTACTCGCTATGTACTTAAAAAGTTTTCTACCCACTGCGCAATTGAGTTAACTTTGGTAAAACCCGAAAATTCATAGTCGCGTGTTACGCGTGTAAATAAAGGGTACGAAAACCTATACAGCCTTTGTGTCACCAAAAAAAAAACCTACTCGAGTCCAGAACAAAGCCTGTCGAGACAAAAGCAATGAAGCGGCAGTGTGGAGAGCTCTTAAAGGTTTCAAGTAACTACCACACGATGGGCATAGAAAAATGTCAAGCGAGTACATTGTTTAAGAGTTCTTTGTTATATTGTTATTAAAAGTATAGCTTGACCTACTTACAATAACATATTCTTTGTAAATAGGTTGGCTTTTGAACAAGTTCCAGCACAATATGGTAGACTCATTTTCAAGTCCCATTCAGAGTTGCATCCCTGAACCATTTCGAATTCAAATAATCAAATACATATTAAGTAACCTATAAATGATTATTGCATTGGTCTCGCTACGCTCGACTAGATAGAGTACTATACAAAAACGATAGCTCCGTAAATGCGCCAGTTTTTTGATTGTAGTGTGTGTAAAACATCGTCACTTTTTATCACTTTTTACACAGTTTTATTATATTTTTACACAGTTTCACTACGCAAACTGTATGTAACCGCAACCGCATTATATTATGCTCAAAATTTAATAAAACATTCGGGACGTACACATCACAGACAGTTTGCAGTGTGACTGGCTCGGGTACAACGAATTCGGCGTAGTATTTTTTGCCGCATTTTACAAGTACAACGGCGGTATCTAGTCGAGCGCAGCGTGACCAATCATTCATCTATGTAACCTATATAGAATAACCTTCTTACTAATGATTTTATTTCCATCCTATCACTGAAATAAATATACTTACTCAAAATACAGGTACTACAAGATTTACGTCCCTTTGTGCTATCGATTTTCTGGAAATGGAAGCCAGTAGTTACATGAGGCTTGACCTAAAAATTACAACATTGTACTTTTATTAGGATTCCTTTGGGCTACATAAGGAACGATATTAAACTCTTTATTGACCATTCTGTTTACTAAAACGCTCTTTTATTAAACTCCATATTCGTGAGACCGTTAAATAATAAATAATTCTTGCGGGTTTTCTTGACGCATCATTATTTAATTCTTAAAAGACGCAATGTTAACAATATTTACAAATCAAAATACTTAATCGCCAAATACATGTTGCTAAGCGCAAAACTCGAGAACGGCTGGACTAATTCGACAAATTTTTTTTCTAAATATTCGTTGAAGTCGGTGGAAAGTTCTTATAAAGAGAAAAAAATCTGAAAAAAAAATCCCCTTAAATTGTATCCGTGCGATGTCAGAGGGTCGCAAGTTATAAATAAAAAATTTTGCTTGCGCTATTAATTAATTAAATCATCATCATCATCATCATCTTTTTCTTCTTCTACGTCGTCATCATCATCATCGTCAACCTGTGTCTCCATTCGAGAACTCTTCTACCGCATCGGTTATCTGCTCTGCGACAAATATGACCGGCCTATTACCACTTCAACTTGCCAACAAATTTTCTTGGCTATATCGATAACGTTGGTTCTTCGGAGAATTTCAAAATTTCTGATCCTATCTTACCTCGCTCCACAGCTTGACTTTAAAACTGGTTAAAAGCTGTAATGGAACCACTGAATTAAGGGACAAGTATCGAGCCAATATTACTGTGAGGATATACATCTGGCCAAAGAATGCTTCGCCCGATAACAAGATGTTCTAGCTGATGCATGCTGTTACCAATGAAAGCCTTGTCTTGTCAAGGCCTTGTCACTTCGATTACACCTTGTCGATGGAAGTTTATTTTGGAATCCATAGACAAACACACATAAACAGTTATACCCACCCACATGTCAAATTTATAACACACGATTTGTGCGTCAGGAGTCGGAGGTTAAAAAGCCAGCTGAGCTTCACAAGTGGCTGTAGGAATTAAGTAGGTAATTTTTTTTTAATGGATATCTTGTGCGAGTGTGGCCCCTTGATGCACAAGCGTAGTCACATAGTAGAAAGCCACACAATGGCTTGTGAAGATGTGAGGAATGACTCTATCAAAAAAGTACTACAGTTTCTTAATCTAGTAAGTATAGGCAGAGAGCTTTAGTTTACGTGACGATCACAATACTTCAGCAATGGACGAAGTGATACTGGTACTCTAGCAGACAGAAATAGCCACTAAGAAGATAATAGTAATAAAGTAAAATTTGAAGATTTAACTTCTATGGACATATATTAAGATTGCTAGTCATTGAAACGCATAATATAGGATCTGAATTAAACGCTCCGAATATTAAACCGATATCTCCGATTGTGCGACTCGACGTAATCGAGTGAGAAACGACGCCGAGGTATCGAATTGGAATCGATTTGAATTAGGAACAGAGACAGTATGAGACTTGGAATATCTGTGGATCTATTTTGAGGTATGTACTTGCGTCATCTAAATCTGTATAATATATTATGTAATCCATACTAACGAAAAATGTATACTTAAGAGCCTCTAGAATAGTATTTGTTTGTTCATTTTCTCCTCTATCGCTGTAATAACTCATCTAAAAAATTCAGTTACACTCAAGTACTTCACAAAGAGAGGAAACAACGAAGACAAATATTTATTATTCCCCACTGCATAGCATTTAATAGCTCCCTCGTGGCACAGCCATAGCTGTCTCTGAGAGTGGCCAGTGCGAACTGAAGGAAAAAAATTGAATAGTACCTACTTGTTAAATTATTTTATTTATTATCATCATCAATACTATAATAATAAATATGTAAGTGTAGGTATTGTATGCGCGCGCGTGTGTGTATGTATGTATGTATGTATGTATGTATGTATGTATGTATGTATGTAGCTGTATGCTACTTTTTTCACGCGGGCGAAGTCGCGGGCGCCAGCTAGTAGATAAATAAAATTGCAAAAAAACCATGTCTGTACATTTACTTATTTAAATAATTATTTACTAGCTGTTGCACGTGACTTCGCTCCCGTAACTTTATCTGTCTGTATATCTAAGCGTTTGTGCTCATCTCAGAAGTTCATACACTTAATGTGAAAGTAACTCTGTCTGTCTGTCTCTCTGAATAGCAATAAAGATGTCAGGCGTTATATTGCTAACGATTTTTTTTTCATTTTTAAACGCGGACGAAGTCGCGGGTACCAGCTAGTATAACACTATAAATGTATGCATAAAATTTTATTAACGTAAGTTTAAGAGGATACAAGACACCTCAAATAACGTTATTAAGCGCACTTTCATTAAGGCGCTAAATATTCAGTTATGCATTAGACTGTTATTCCCTCATAGCAGGTATAAGCAAAAACAATTTACACATTGGATTTAAAATTATTTACGAAATATATAAGACTAGCTGGTGCCCGCGACTTCGTCCGCGTTGAAAAAGCAATATATCGCCTGACATCGTCATTGCTATTATACTTAGCCAGGAGTTAGTTTCCTTAATTTTAGATAATCCCTCGGGAGCAGTACTTTTTCTGGATGAAAGGTACCCTATGTCCTTTCCGGTGTCCCAGACAACGTGTATGCAAAATTACATGGTGATCGGTTCGGTAGTTTTCGCGAGAAACAGTTACAAACATCCATACATACATCAAATACATCCATACAAACTTTCGCATTTATAATATTAGTTGGATTACTAATATAAAATGTTCTGATATTTAATATACCTAGCTTAAAATTATTATTATACTAGCTGGTACCGGGACTTCGTCCGCGTTCTGGATGAAAGGTACCCTATGTCCTTTCTGGTGTCCCAGACAATGTGTATGCAAAATTTCATTGAAATTCATTCAGTAGTTTTTGCGTGAAAGAGCTACAAACATCCATACATCCATACAAACTTTCGCATTTATAATATTAAAGTACTGATTTAAAATATTATTGTTTATCAAAACAACAAGCACACCTGTTCTCATTATCTTGCAACATTTTGAATCTGACAACGCAATGATAAGGGTTCAATTGAAATTAATTAATTTATAATAACGAATAACATTGTATGGTATGCGAGGAATAGTCCATGAGAGTTTAGTATGGTTGCGGCTGAGTTTGGGTTTGGTTAATCTTGGATATGTATTGTTGATGACGGTCACCTGTAAGCTATAATATATGTATATATATAAATGTAATATATAAACAAATGTAAGCTACCTGTTTCTAGGATTTAGTATTTAGTTGTTTACCGTGTTATTTTAATTGTTATTTTATTTATGAATAAATGAGGGTGGGCCGAGATTGCGGGCGACAAAGCGTTTAACTTTTTGGGTTAGATACCCACGTGCTGCCGCACAATACATAGTCCAAACCGCAAAGAAAAGGGGTCTGTTAGAAAATCTTCAATATATTCAAAACTATCTGACCTAGCTTTATGAAATAAAGACTAAATTAAAACTAAACTATGCAACTTTTATTTTTATTTAAGCACATTAAAATATTCTTTAATTTAGTATTTATTTCATTTATAGCTAGGTCAGGTACTATTGAAGATATTGAAGATTTTCTTACCGACCCTTTTTCTTTGTGGTCCGTCCAGTACCGAGCACACCGCAAGGAAACGTGGCCTGGTTTAGCTTGTTTTTAAATCATCATCATTATCATCATCTTAGCCGTAAGACGTCTACTGCTGGACATAGGCCTCCCCCATAATTTTCCAATAGGATCGGTCAGAAGCAGCCTGGATCCACCGCTGACCCGCGATAAGGTGGACGTCCTACGCTGCGCTTGCTGGTCCGTGGCCTCCACTCGAGAACCTTCCGGCCCCAGCGGCCGTCAGCTCTCCGTACTATATGCCCTGCCCACTGCCACTTCAACTTACTAATCAGCCGGCTTATGTCGGTAACTTTCGTACGTCTGCGGATCTCCTCATTTCTGATTCGATCTCGCAGTGTAACCCCGAGCATAGCCCTTTCCATAGCTCGCTGAGCGACATTGAGCTTTTAAATAAATATTTATATTTCATTTTAATGTATTATGAAATAAATAACAGAATATCTTGTGAATCGACACTGAAATGGCAGCTAATCAATTCATACAAAGCTTACGGCTAACTCCGCAGGATTGAAAACGTTTTCCTCCCATAGATAAAAGCTGTAAACCGTTTCATTTCTAAACCGCAGGGGTTCGGAACCGGCGATACAAATACACTAAAGCAAAAACAGAAGTGTCCCAGGCTTGAAAGATTTAATTCCGTAACATAAAATTCACACCTCAACACTGGAAGGGTCTATTTTACCTGAACAATAAATTGTTGAGTTAATGAAGGACCCGTGACAGACAGGAAATTGGGTGCGTTACCCTTGTAAAATTAATCCTTTTTAGGTACCATAAAGGAGTGGGTAGGTTATCAAAATACTTGGTTTGAATAAAAAATTGTACACGCGTCATTTATTTTTGAATAGCTGGTGCCGTGGACGGCAGCAGTGGACGTCTTACGGCTGAGATGATGACAGTTTTATAGTCATGTTATGTCTTATCATCATCATCATCATCATCATCATCATCATCATCATATCAGCTTACAATATCAATTTACTAGATGATGCCCGCGAATTCGTCCGCGTTCTGGTTGAAAGATACCACCCTATGTTCTTTCTGGTGTCCCAGACAACGTGTATGCAAAATTTCATGGTGATCGCTTCAGTAGTTTTTGCGTGAAATCGTAACAAACAAACAAACAAACTCACATTCACATTTATAATATTAGTGAGGATTTTCACGTCTTTTATTTTACACTAGTACTCAACTATTATATTTTTTTGAATGCAGTCTAAAAGTTAGATTCTGCCCGTTCACTATGAGCTTGGGCAGAGTTTAGGCACAGCATAATATTATATTATAAAGAGGAAAGATTTGTTTGTTTGTTTGAATTGAATAGGCTCCGAAACTACTGGACCGATTTGAAAAATTATTTCACTGTTGGGAAGTTAACTTAAGCTATATTTTACAAAGTTACGCGGAGGAAGTCGCGTGCAACAGCTAGTTCAGAATAAAGAAAACACGCAAAAGGAATACGCCACTTGGTAGCCACTTTTACCATCAATTGGACCGTTAGCCTGACTGTCGACCATAATTTTTAAAAAAACAGCAATCTTTATAAATACATCTACTATATACACATTTTTTATTTTAATATCTATTCCAAAATTACCTTTCCAATTAAGCTAATCATGTAAAAACAAAGTTATCCCATTTTCATATTAAAATCTTATAAGTTATTATTACAATTAAACAAAGTTATTACAATTTTCATTTTTATTTCAGACTAGCTGGTGCTCGCGACTTCGTCCGCGTGGAATAGTTATTTTGGAAATCCTTTGGGTATCTCGAACGGTTTTCGCACGCAACGGAAGCCCTCAAAGATGAATAGTTTATCCCGTTTTTTCCACATTTTCGACTGTTTCTTCGCTCCTATTAGTCGCAACGTGATGTTATATAGCCTATAGCCTTCCTCGATAAATGATCTATCCAACACAAAAAGAATTTTTCAATTCGAACCAGTAGTTCCTGAGATTAGCGCGTTCAAACAAACAAACAAACAAACAAACAAACAAACTCTTCAGCTTTATAATATTATTAGTATATATAATAAATCTTTTAAAATAATTTATTATACGAGTTATATGAGGTCGATTACAGCCCTAGGGCTCGACGTCTGAAATTATGTAGGCACTACTCAAATGATGTAGGCACTAATTAATAAAATTACTCAAAGCGTGTTGAAACCGTATGCCCGAGGATTAATTATGTGAAAATTAAATTTTAATTTCTAAAAATCTTACACTACAAAGTTAAATTATAATACAGTTGTATTATAAACTCCGTCAGCCTGTCTGTCGATCTTAACATAAGAAATCGTATTCACGTCAAAATTCAAATATGACCTCTGAAATTCAATAGTTAAATAAGTTTAGTATTAATTCAAGTAGAACCTTACTTATTCCAAAGTGTGTAGTAGTTCCAACAAAAGCTAAAAGCGAAGTCTCATTGCAATTCGTCGGATAAAGTCAAAAGTTAGCGGTGGATAGGAGCGGCTAGTTGTAAATATTTCGGGCACGTATCGGACCGTATTATGCTAAATGTTCTGTGCAATTCAATAGACTATGACATACCTATTTTATAATAAAGTCTGACTTTGTGTACGTTTCTGAAATTTAATGTAAGAAATTTTAAGGAAATAGTTGATGCTAAAAAGAGGTTAGTTAAAAAGTTTTCTGGGAGCAATTTTTCAATGTTAAGTTTGACAGACAGACTTACGGTCCACTGGTTGATTCCCGACCCCTATAACGCTTACACTATGTGATCGTGTGATCGTCTATAATCGGAACGATCATCGTGCAAGCATCCACACAATCGTCTGTAGTAGTTTGTCGAACGGTAAGCAAGTATTTCTTTGATACGTATCAATGCGTATGGTATGAATGCAGGAGATCATAGACGATGATCGGTGAGTACAGCCGAATATGCCCCATAACACCAGGAGCCGCACCGAGGAGCCATAACACAAGCTACTCCACTAGTGCTGCAAGTGTGCTACCGACAATAGTAGAATTTAGGATAGGGATAGAATTTGATATGGAAATGGGCTCTAGCATCCCTCACTCACGGATAACACATCTCACGGAGGTATTCTGTAAAGGATGGAAGGCAGCGGGAAGAGGATCCACAGTCCCAGCCGATCCGCTGGATGAGGCTCGGATGCAGGCGGCTGGAATATATCCACCAACTTCCCCGGTAGTAGTCTTAGGGTTGACTATCGTCTGTCGTGAACTCGTACCCCGACTTGGCTGGCGAACCTCCACTTTCGGGTACGCCAAAGTGCCAACAGTGGGCGTAGTCCTCTCCGCGCTGGAGAGACGCGCGTCGCTGATGTCGCGTCGCTGACGCCTAACTATGGCCGCGCTAGAAAGCCGTTGAGTTTTAGCCAGTAGTAGTTACCCCGCAGTGTATCCAATGCCTATGCCTATGCCAGGTATTCAAGATATTTACCCAACTTAAAAAGAAACGTATTTAATTAAATTAACTTTCAACTTTCCAAAACTATCTTATTCAATTATTAAACATGAAGATGAACATGAAGCATGAAGCGCGAAGGTAATTTAGATAATATCTCCGCGTAGATGCAAAAAAGGAAAAGGCAATGTTTTGTGTGAACTTGACAAAAAATATGCTACAAAATACGTATAAAAAGGTCACATTTCTTTGAGATCAAGGAGCGGTACTCTCACAAATACGAGAGACGATTGATGAATGTAGAAGCAAAAGAGGTAATCGAGATAAGTGCCACTAGAAACTGTGCTCACAGTAATTTTAATTTACAGTAGGCAACTTTAGATTAAACGACATAGTACTAATTATTATTGTAGTATTGCACACCAAATGTGGTAATATATGGTGGGACATTGATTTACCTATTGACATCTGGTTTTACACCCATGTATGCAAATAAATGATTTGATTTGATTTGATTTGATTTGATATTTTGTAAAAGCAGGCAGACCGTAGCCACCCACCATCAAGTGGACAGTCAGCATGTTTGCCGAACTTAACATAAAAAATAAATAAACAACTTGCCTGACGTATGGTTTATAACATAAACAACAAAAACACGTGAAACTTTATTTTTTAAAATATAACAATGAAAGCGAATGGAGATTGTAAAAAACAATCATCTATAAGAGTCATTAAAGTTTTAAATTAATAAATGTTTTAACATCTTATAAAAGGGGATCACCTTTTATTAGATGTTAAAACATCTAATAAAACATCTAATAAAGGTGGGGCACCGATGTAGTGTCCGCCGCCTTCCACCCTGACCGGGACTCGGGCGGTGCTCTTGGGGGAGACTGCCGCCCGTCGTAAGGTCCCCCGAGTAGGCCGGCGTACCTCCACCTTCAGGTACGCCGAGGATCTGACACAGACGGCACAGCCTAGGCCTCCTTGCGTGGGATAGCCGTGACGAGGCATCGAAATCGAGTAACAATGTCCCCGTGACCCCGTCCATCAACGGCCGCGCTAGAAAGTCGTTGGGTTTTAGCCGGTACGAATCCGGCATAACCCCGCAGTGTCCCCTACACTGCCGGGTATCGAAGAGGATTTCCCAACGTTTAAAAAAGGTGTTAAAACATTTATTTTTTTCAATATTTATTCATCATATCAGTGCTGGCATATTATATGTCAGCAAATACTGAGTAGGGAACTTTTTATAACAAATAACTTTTCCTTTATACTGTCTCTGTCTTTCTTTTTCTTTTTTACTCTTTATTTCTGTTATTTGTTATAAATAAATAAATGATTTGATTTGATTTGATTTTGATTTGATTTGATATATTTTTATCATAAATCTTCTTTACATTTTTAGATTATATCTCTGAAACACCATTTAATTTTGAATGAAAATTCTACTTTTCTCCATGCCAATTTCCAAAAGCTTCATGATGATCGGCTGAGTAGTTAAAGCGTGAAAGCGTAACAAACAATCAAACTAACTTAATTGTTTTTTTTTTAATACAATAATATTAGTTAGGATACTTAATCTACTGCTTCCGTATTTACTGTGTTTCGTTCATAAGGGGTTATGATGGTTGTATTTGGAAAAGAAATAATATTGTGTGAGGGTGTGATTCGCATTATGTTGATGTTGCTCGTTGCTTTTGTTTTATTCTTTAATATCGTCTGGAATAGTTTTAAATCTTTTCTTTTACAGTCAGTCCAATATTGAAACGTTGAAACTTTAATTTATATGTCAACTTAATAGCTGACCCGACAAACGTTGTTTTGCCAAAAAATAAAAAATAAAAATTTTGGGGTAGACCACCCTTAACATTTAGGGGTATGAAAAATAGATGTTGGCCGATTCTCAGACCTACCCGATAAGCACACAAAATTTCATCAAAATCGGTCTAGCCATTTTGGACGAGTTTGGCAACAAACACCGCGACACGAGAATTTTATATATATTAGATTTATGAACTGTACAATTTATGAAGTCGATGGGAACTTTCGCTAAAGTATTCTACAGTTAAACTACATAAAATCTGTGGCGTAATCAGAAGAACCTATTATGTATAAGTATCTATAAATTTAATAAAATCGTAAACGAGCCGTTTCTGTAATTAATTTACATGTTAAAAAAACATAAGTTGTATGTTACAGATATAAAAAAAAAGTTGCTCCTAGCGGGTTTCGAACCCCCAACCATTTGGTTAACAGCTATGCTTACTAGCCACTAGACCAAACGTGTCGTCGTGTAGAAATGCAATACGAAGTATTGCAATAAAATGTCTTTGATTTTTTGAATTATATTTTAGAAAATTTAACTGTTGTCTCTCCTTCAGAATTACATACAAACTTTCACATGAAAACGTCGAGCTGTTGATAGTAGAATTCAAAGGATAAGTTAAAACAATCCAAAATGTACTTTATACTGGTAACAAATGAGCTCATTTTGATGTAATTTATTCAACCAGTCGTCTGAATCCGACACTTATAAACTGTTCTAGTTAACAGAGTTGATAATAATAACCCCCGTTTTATGCTAGAAATCCTAAACGCGTCGGTAAATTAACGGCCGATCCATATGTCACAGGTCAACCGAGAAATTGTACAATTATGAACATGACTGGATCAAAATGTTTTCTTAAAAAATAAATTTGTAAAAATACATTATAATTTTAGACATATACCTAGTATTAAAAAAAATATCATTGTCATCGTAAACGGAAGGAAAAAGAAAAATTAGTTACTAACTATCCGCGCATAGACCTTATATACTGACTCCAATGAACTCACTATCATTCAGTCGCTCAAAGAACACCGTCTTGCTTAGTAATAATAGTTTAAAAATACGGACCCAGTTTTTGTGGGAAAAATTTAAACACATTTGTCACGTGATCGATATAGGAATAGTATTTGTGTGGAGTATGGCATTTAAAATCGCAAAAAACACATTGTCCCCTTCCACTACTAAATTGAATTTTTGATTGGACTAAGCCAGTGCAAAATTAAAACAATTAAAACATTGTTACATTTCTCTTCAATTTAAATTCAAAAGATGCAAAATTAAAAGATTAAATTAAAATTAAAATTAAAAGATTAATTAATTAATTAATTAAAATATGCAAAATTAAAAGATTAAAGATTTTAAATGTATTTAAAAGACAATAATTACAACTGCAATGACCACTTCCAAAATTATCCCAATTTCAAACTTTAACTGCAACACATACATAGTCAATTTGAGAACTTTAACTACGTAAGCCCCTAATAACGCACAGATTAATTTGTTCGGCTTAAGCCGGTTCGGGTTTGTGAACGTCTCTATACGCATTATTGATTCCAAATAAATTGTAACTAGGATGGGAAATAATTCCCCAACTTCGAATATTGACTGAAACGTATTAATTACCTTCCCAATTTGGAACAGTCATGTGAATCTATGTTGTATTGGTCTGATTCTGTTAGGTAATAATACTATTATCTTTGAGTATATAAATCAAATCAAATCAAATCAAATAATTTATTTATTTATAACAAATAACAGAAAAAAAAAGACAAAGACAGTATAAAGAAAAAGTTATTTGTTACAAAAGTCCCTACTCAGTATTTGCTGACATATAATATGCCAGCACTGATCTTCCGCAGGAACCCTACCTAACACACACACAGCCATACACTAATGCAAATTGCTCCTTAAAAATTAATGTACTTATATAAATAAAAATTGAAAAAAATAAAAAGAATTATTATTACTATTATTATTATTATCCTATTGCCAAAGACACAACTGCTTGACAAAAAAAAATACAAAAAGGTCGAATAAATATATACATATATACAGTTTTAAAGGATTTGCCTAAAAGCAAGGTGGTCTTACAATTTATAAAAAACTAGCTGGTGCCCGCGACTTCGTCCGCGTTCTGGATGAAAGGTACCCTATGTCCTTTTTGGAGTCCCAGACAACGTGTATGCAAAATTTACAACGCCATCTAGGGAATTCTGTTTGAAGCAATGTAGTACTCTAATTCATCTAATCTCACTTCGAATAATAGAAAAAATCTGTTAACAGATGGCACTACATGTTAGTTATAGTTTATAAAATTACGTGTTAATAAAATTAAAGCTGCTGCCCGCGACTTCGCCCGCGTAACTTAGTAAATTATGTACTTAAACCTTCCTCGAGAACCACTCTACCCATTAGTGAAAACCGCATTAAAATCCGTTGCGTAGTTTTAAAGATCTAAGCATACAAAGGGACATAGGGACAGAAAAAGCGACTTTGTTTTATACTATGTAGTGACTAGTGATGATGAAGATTTGTCTTGTCATGACTGCTTATCAACGCCCAGCCAAAAGTAAGTCTAGAAAGCTGAAATTTGGGACATAGTTTTATTTTAAGCACTCGTTAAGACAAGAATTTTGAAATTACCAAATCCGTGTGAAACCGAGAGCTATTCGCAAGCTACTGAGAATACTGAAAATAAAATTAATATAAATTATATTTTATAAAATATAAGTAAAATCACTTTATAAAATTCAGCTTTCTAATCTCAGTTAGTTTTGGCTGTGCGTAGTTCGTCACTCAGGACGAACCATTTCATAAGCAAATATTAATAGAGTTAAAAATATGAAAATGTTTAAACCCTCTTCACTATGACAAGTTGAAAGAAAATCGAAGTGTTGTACTTGCTTTGTAAGCAAGTGTATTGCGAAAGACAACGACTTCCGCTTCCTTCCTCTTCGCGTCTCGCTTCATCCCTTACTTCAGATAAACATTTCTAAATGAAAAGACATTCTCTTTGGTATGATTTTAGAATTAGCGGAAACAATATTACGACTGACTGAGCTTTGTTCAGGGAAACGATATCTATTATAAGAAAATCTGTACGAGCCCCGTAAACATTACTGGACCTATGCAACCGTGTGACGATTTCGTCTCTGCTTAATTTTAGGTTAGTTAGTATAAATAATAATATAACCTATTCTCATTTAAAATAGTGAAAGAATTTATCAAATAGGTGCAAAAATTTCAGAAGGTTTTAATTAATCAACACACAAAATCCGCTCTCTTTATAAAATACTAGCTGGTGCTCGCGATTTCGTGCGCGTGGAATATTTTGGGAATCATTTGGGTATCTCGAACGGTTTTCGCAGCGCACGCAACAGAAGCCTTCAAAGATGAATAATTTTCCCCGTTTTTTCCATACTTTCGACTGTTTCTTCGCTCCTATTAGTCGCAACGTGATGTTATATAGCCTATAGCCTTCCTCGATAAATGATCTATCCAACACAAAAAGATTTTTTCAATTCGAAACAGTAGTTCCTGAGATTAGCGCGTTCAAACAAACAAACAAACAAACAAACTCTTCAGCTTTATAATATTAATTCGGCTTTATTTTTGTTAAAGTATAGATGAGTTTGGTGTTGGCCAACAACCAACTGTGTAGCAAGGATGAGGTCTATGATGGAGCGAGCTCACGCGGAAGATGCCTTTTTTTTTTTTTTTAACGAGGAGTATTCCGCTTACAGATTCCCTACCGCTGGCTAGACGGTAAGGATATGTGGGGGTCGCCCAGCACCTGATCATAGTGGCACTGGGAATACGCCACTAAAACTCCCCGGTGCCTCCTTGTCCATGATAGGGATGAACCGGGCTCTGCGGGGGCATCTTACACCGGTCCACCCCCAGGGCAGCCCGGCCATTGCTGACCAGGCTAACTCCAACGTGAAGATTGTCCCGAGACACTAGTACAATCTCCATACGGAGGGACCTTGTGCAGGCACACACAGCTAGCCGACCATGTGCGCAAGGTCCCCCTAGACCATCTACAGAAGACGGGCCTACAGGCTCGCCTTCCCTAGACAGCCTCACCAAAAAGTCCGCACTCAGAGTGCGGAAAACTCCACGGTGAGAGGTAGCCCGGCGAGGGTTTCCCTCTCGTGAGCGTTCGCTGCAGGCCCCCGCTCGGAAGCCCGCTTTGTAACGCTGACAACACCAACAGCGCTCTGCTACAGGCCACCGCTCGGGAGCCCGTTTGGAACGCTAAGTCTCGCCTAAGAGGCGTGGGTGGTTTCCGATAACTCAAAGTTATTTTGAGCGTTCGCCCTCTGTTATTACAGTAACAGAGATTGAACATCATTCGGATAAACAATAACATGCCGTCGCTCATACAGGCCACCGCTTGGCAGCCCGCTTAGAACTTCGGTTGAGCGCTCCTGCGGGACGCTCTTGGTAGCCTGCTCAGAACTCTCGTACGCCTTCTTGGTCCCCGAGGCGGCTCGCCAAGGGTAAGCCCCCCCACCTCGACAAGGTTATGGCGTACATAGGGGGGGGACGCAGAAGATGCCTATAATTCGTTATTATTTACCCTAAAATGGCGCCCTAGCAGCACCACCTTCAAGTGAACCTTTCTGACAACCTTAATATAAAACATAAAATACCTTAACCTTAACCTTAAAAGAGGTTCTTAGGAAGAATACAGTTGGAAAAATTGTCAGGAAAACATGCGTGTGAAGCAATAGGTGGGTCACTAGTAAATAATAATAAATGAATAATAATAAATAATAAATAAACTTTACAGCAGAGACGAGCCAAATGAAGGCACGGCTTCTCATTTGTATTGTTTTATTTCGCAGTTTCTACTTCTTCCAGTACTTCCTTACACAAGTCGAGCGAGACAAGCCATTTATAGACTGCTTTGCGGTTAATTACTTTGTGTTGTGCAACTTGTGCGCTAATGATGTATTTTACATCGATGCACAGGTTTTTTTTTTAATTAGGTCAAGGCAGCGCTTTGCTGCGATCGCAGTTGATGTAAGGTACAGATGCGGCCGAAGGTGGACCACGTTTATCTAGTAAATGCCCATTTACCCTAGATTTGAAGACCCCGAGGTTGTAATTTTGAGGAAACCACGCAGACAATGAATTCCACTCCTTAGCAGTTCGGACAAGGAAGGTGGACGCTTCGTGAATGACAGAGGAACATCAACCACAAAGGGATATGAAACCCCCGCCCGCGCGTCCGCAAGTGGGAAGCATTTTTATGTTCTACGGAATATGTGGCTACGGAAGCCTACAGCACCAGGGGTGTATTTGAAGGTTAGGACATTACTTTCTACCTAGACTTGTTGACAAATGTTGGTCAAACATGTTATCAATAAAATTCTTTAAATAAAGCCAGCTTTCGCTTTCGGAAGCTAGCAGCGAGGGAAACTTTTGGGAAACCTTGTCATCTGATCTCGTCACCATCGCAGTAATGTCTGAAGACGAAGTTAGAAGATTACTTACGTATGGTACCGAACCGTGGCCTCTCGCGGCAGGACTGATCTACAAGCTTAAAGTCGCTGAGCGATTTATACAGTTTTTTTGATGCAATTTCCGAGCAATTTTTCCGAATAATAAAGCCCAGTTGTTCCTGCCTTTTTCGACTTTTTCGCTTAGCAACGCATTTATACACTTTTAGTACATATTTATTATACTATCAAACCCCAGACAACAGACTCCAGAATTAAGTCCAGCAATGGACATACTAATAAATTCTTATCTTGTTGATAAGTATGCAACATTTTAAATCTTGCTGACAATTCGCAAAGGACACTTTCGAACAAATTCTCCGAAACACAATCTCCTCTTTAATTAATTCAAAACCCAACGACAAATAGCTACCGACCACGTTACTCGTTAGCACGTTTACTCTTAACTAACTCAATAATCGAATAATCGTTAATCGAAATAACTCTATTAAATTTTATCGATGGATTCCTAAAATACGAACCTATTCGATCTTAATTGACTTCTGTGGGGTTACACGTTCTAATATTAATTTTGGCATAGTTAATTAGTAGCTCCTCAAACTGAGGAATCTGTATAACAATCTATACTTATTTGCCTACCTGTAATATAATAATACAATAGGTTGATTGTTACAATTATGAATTGTTTAATAAATAATTGTAGCAATTTTGCTGAACGCTACAAAACCGTCGTGTAGTCTTTACCCTATATTACAATGAGAAAAGATTTGTATTTTTGTATATTTGTAATGAAAAAACTCAAAAACTGGACTGGACCGATTTCGAAAATTCTTTCACCCATAAAAAGATACGTTATCAGCGAGTAATTTCAAGTAAAATGCGAGCTAGACTGTATTTTATAACAGCGGGTCAAACGGGACATATAAACGACTAGCGGGTCATACGGGCACTTTTTCGTAGGTACGGTCAAAACTTGCGGGTCCAAAGGGTCCAAAACCTAAAATAGGCTATAGTTTATAAAGTTACGCGGACTAAGTCGTGTACAACAGCTAGTCCTATTATAAATTATAATTGATTATGTCGCCCACAGTTAGAACCTTTTTGATCTAGGAGAAACAAAGGATCATGTCCTTTGAGTTCAGGTTCTAGGTTCTAACCTAACCTAACGCCTGACATCCTATAGCTATTATAGCTTTGCTATGCGTTTTTTTAAATGTTAGATACATTTTTTTAACGTTGGGAAATCCTCTTCGATACCCGGCAGTGTACAGTGACTCGGGGACACTGCGGGGTTATGCCGGATTCGTAGCGGCTCAAACTCAACGACTTTCTAGCGCGGCCGTTGATGGGCGGGGTCGCAGGGACGTTATGACTCGACTTCGGTGCCCCGCCACGGCTATCCAGCGCTGGGAGGGTTACGCTCTCTGTCAGAACCTCGGCGTACGCGGAAGTGGAGGTACGCCGGCCATCTCGGAGGACCTTACAACGGGCAGCAGTCTCCCCCAAGACTACCGCCCGGGTCCCGGTCAGGGTGGAAGGCGGTGGACATAGATCAGGGAGAGGGGATTCCCCGCAGCCAGTCCGCTGCAGATAGTTTGTTAACTGGACTAACATAAATAGGATCGTCTAGAAATATAAAAAATTGAGCGTCACTGTCGCCGTGGCGGCGCCACCGTCACGATGATTTGTTGAGTAATTAAGGCCTGAAAGCGTATCAAACAACAGAACAGAATAACAACTTTATTTCTGAATAATAACTTTAGTTTTAGCATATTTATGTCCCTACACTGCTATGAGGAAACAAATAAACATGGAGGTTGAATATTTAAATATAGAATGTAGGTACGCAACCATACAGAGTACCATTAATGTACCTAGATGCGTAATTTTAAATAAATAAATACTCGGAGATGAAATCGTACGAACCATTAGGCCTTTGTTTACAGTCTCCGGCCTTTTCCTTTTGCTAACATTGTAATGAATTTGTAAAGCAGCCCTGCGCATTGTTTGACCTTGGCCGTTATGTGAGTGAGATGTCTAAATAACTCTGTTTCGTTTCGTACTGTAAATGGATTGTTCTATTTCCTAATATTTCCTAATGGAGACTTAACTACATCAGTATCTGTAATTATAATAAGTATAACTAGCTGAACCGGCAAACGTTGTTTTGCCATAAAAAAATAAAATAAAAGTTTTGGGGTGGGCTACCCTTATAATTTAGGGGTACAAAAATAGTTTACGACCTATTCTCAGACCTATACACAAAAAAAAAATCATATAAATCGGCCAAGCCGTTTCGGAGGAGTTTCGTTACAAACACTGCGACACGAGAATTTTATGTATTACTAGCTGGTGCTCGCGACTTCGTCCGCGTGGAATAGTTATTTTGGGAATCATTTGGGTATCTCGAACAGTTTTCGCAGCGCACGCAACGGAAGCCCTCAAAGATTTCCCCCGTTTTTTCCACATTTTCGACTGTTTCTTCGCTCCTATTAGTCGCAACGTGATGTTATATAGCCTAAAGCCTTCATCGATAAATTATCTATCCAACACAAAAAGAATTTTTCAATTCGAACCAGTAGTTCCTGAGATTAGCGCGTACAAACAAACAAACAAACAAACTCTTTAGCTTTATAATATTAGTATAGATAGATAGAATAATCAAATGTCTTATTCAAATTTTTATTCAAAATACTATTGGCTTTTGTTTCCAAATTTAGATGCTAAAATAGACCGACTTCCCTTTGTTGTAGATATTTGAAACGTATAGTATTGAATTTATAGAATTTCGCCACAAATGAAATATTAGTATATATTTAGTATCACATCGTTGTGTTCGTTATCAACACACGTGCCGATTTTATGCAGGCATTCATACGCGTGTACCTACGATAAGATATAAGGGATTACATGGAGATATGAACTACTGGATGTGAACACTCAACATCAATAACGATGATAGAAAAAAAAATTGAGCGTGGTTGTACTTGATTGTTCTCATTAAACTTGTATTTGTGTTTCGAATTAAAAAAAATATCTTTTCTCTTTTTTTTTTCTTACTTGTGTTTTTTTTTTTCACAAGAAGGTTTCTCGGAGTTCAACGAATATTTGAAAAAAATATATACAGGGCGTCTCACGACTATGCCACATAGAGGGAAAGTACCTTAAATATTGTAGATGGAACATTTTACTGAAGACATTATTTTGATTTAAAAAACAATTTAAACTGCATTTATAGATTTTTAAATAATTTTAAAAAAATTATAATTTAAATAATAATAGATTTAAAAAAAAAAAAATTATCCTGTAGCTTTAACATACCGACCGAAAGGCTTCATCATAAGGATTATTTTTTTGCTAAATAACATAGTGTCAGAAATAAAAGGAAGACCATGAATTTTAACCGAATTAGTCTAGCTAGTCGTTCTTGAGATTATTTTTAGCAACAAAAAATAAAAATTAATTTTCATTTACATGTATTTATGTGGAAATGTATTTCATAAGATAATCGGGCGTCTAAACTTTTCGAAAAATATAAAAAGTGAAACTGCCCAAAAATGGACTTAGCAGGTTTACGAATTAAGCCGACTCATTGTCACTTCCAGATATAGTTTTGATTTTGTATCTTCGTAATTGTAGTTGGGTAGGCGAAGACACGCCCTTTCACCCTTCGAAACGTGCGTATTAACCAATTAATAATTACTAAGGGAATTCAATTTGCTATCGCCGGGTCCCAATGTTTAGCACAATTTATATTAGGACTGTATTCTGTATAAATGGGGTTAGACATTAATTTCACGATATACAGTTTGAAATTTCTTGTTATTTTATTTGTACTGAAATTTCTATAAGATTCTTATGTTATTTACTGGCTGGTGCCCGCGACTTCGTCCGCGTTCTGGATGAAAGGTACCTATGTCCTTTCTAGTGTCCCAGACAATGTGTATACAAAGTTTCATGGTGATCGGTTCAGTAGTTTTTGCGTGAAAGAGTTAGGTACAAACATCCATACATCCATACAAACTTTCGCATTTATAATATTAGTACGGATCTAAGGACAAGCTTGTGCCCACGACTTAGTCCGCGTTCTAAATCAAAGGTACCCTATGTCCTTTTTGGTGTCCCAGACAACGTGTATGCAAAATTTCATGGTGATGAGTTCAGAAGTTTTTGCGTGAAAGAGTTACAAACATCCATACATCCATACAAACTTTCGCATTTATAATATTAGTACGGAAGTATGTATATATTTTCTCAGGTGTTATATTTTTATTTTTCAACAGCTCTAGTATTTTAATAAATATGATTAGATTAGTAAGACTTTAAAAGCGAATTTCACGAAACTTTGTAACAGATGTTATAAATTTGCCGGGGTCAACATCGAATAGCAGAAAAAATTAAACACGTAAAAAGCCTGGCTCATCGTGGTTATTAATGGATGTCCATTCGGACGAACTGGAACGATCTGGCCACCATTAAGCCGTGCCGTCAAATCTACATCTAAATCTGACGCATATATCCACTGCCGATCGCATTGCTGTACAGCGACTAACACAGTATGGGAACCTTTTCTTTTTATACATCTATATACCCATCTACATATATTATGTATGTATGTAGATTTAGATTGCAGAAATAAAAGCCAAAATTGCGTTGCTCTAAAGATATTACATGCACTACATCTATATCTATACTAATATTATCACATACTAATATAATACATCTATATTTATACTAATATTATTAAAGATATTACATGCACTACATCTATACTAATATTATAAAGCTGAAGAGTTTGTTTGTTTGTTTGTTTGAACGCGCTAATCTCAGGAACTACTGGTTCGAATTGAAAAATTCTTTTTGTGTTGGATAGATCATTTATCGAGGAAGGCTTTAGGCTATATAACATCACGTAGCGACTAATAGGAGCGAAGAAACAGTCGAAAACAGTCGAAAAAACGGGGAAAATTATTCATCTTTGAGGGCTTCCATTGCGTGCGCTGCAAAAACCGTTCGAGATACCCAAATGATTCCCAAAATAACTATTCCACGCGGACGAAGTCGCGGGCACCAGCTAGTTATGTATATATATCATACATCTATATATACCTTATATTATGTATGAATTTATATTGCAGAAATAAAAACCAAAATTGCGTTGCTCTAAAGATATTGCGCGTATCACTACATAGTATAAAACAAAGTCGCTTCCCGCTGTCTGTCTGTCTGTCCCTATGTATGCTTAGATCTTTAAAAGTACGCAACGGATTTTAATGCGGTTTTCACTAACGGATAGAGTGGTTCTCGAAGAAGGTTTTAGTATATAATTTACAAAAATACGCGGGCAAAGTCGCGGGCACCAGCTAGTAATGTATAATTATGTTTTAACTTTAGAAAAAAAATGCTCCATCTTATTCCACTACTATAGTCCGTAGATAAAAAAAAATCCAACAAAATTTCGATTTTTTTTTTGTCGGTCGTTTTCTGAAGATGAAGAAAAATTAAAAAATAATAATTTTGTAGTTCAGATCCAAAAACATTTGGTGCTACAATTGTTTTTTTTTTTAAATTTACTGTACGACAATTCGTCTTCAAGTTACAGCCTGTTGAAAATAAACTAAAAATTTCGATATTATTTTTGCTCCTTTAATTTTTGTGACGAGTGTATAATATTTTGTGAAGCAAATAGGTACATTTATAACTATTAAAAAATCGTCATCGAATATTTGACATTTTTCCATAGATTTTTCAAAAACCTTAATAAAATTGTAAATACTAAAGGATACAATGCCGTCACAAGTCAGTACTGTACTGAGAATGTACGGTCACAATCCAAGCCGATTGATGCCAGTCCAGTGGTCGCCAAACTTTTTCACGAAATATATGACTGTAATTTATTTAAGGTTTGGTTTGCGTTACGAGAGGAATGTGAAGATACAAATGGATGGAAACCAATTGAAGTCCAGTTGGAAAACGTTGTACGAAAACTACTTACTTTTTTTAATGATGAAATTCGGAAAGTAGTCTGAATAACTGAGTCCACTCGGTCTCCCCTAAGCTCAAAAAGAACACAATTTTTACGCACAATCTAAAAAAATTAGCGGCATCTAATAATAGGTAATTATTCAGAAATATTGGAATTGTTGGCGTACCTATGCTTTATTATTTTTGGGAGTTCAATTAGTGCTGCGAATGACTTGCGTCGCATTCTGTCTGAGGTTATTCGCATTTAACAAAATAACAATAGCTTAAAACACTTGCAAAATTAAGAACAAATAAGTTCAACTTAATTTTCATTTGATTGCACCCTATAAAATTTTGAGTATAATAATTTTGCTAATATAATATTTTGAGAATACAATAAGCCATTTAATGAAACACTTTTAATCACGGTTGTCCCAAATGTAATATTTTGAGAATGTAATGTTTTGCGAATATAATATTTTGAGAATATAATAATTTGCGAATATAATATTATGCTCATAACCCTTCGCATTATAGTAAGTTAAAACTTATTACTGAGTTCCCACGCTTGCACAGCGTGTCCTTAAGGTTGGATGACGTATTAATTACGACAGCAAAAATCAAATAATTTGTTCCTACATTTAATAACATTTCAGAATGAACATTTTAGAATTTATTACCGGCCCGTAAACGAAGTAGGCTTTCATCAACATTAACTTTAATTAACATTAAAGTTGTTAAATTTAAGGCTATATTTATACTTGTTAAATTTTAAGGCTGTATTCGAGTCAAAGAGAAACTCCCAATGGTAGAAGGGAATATAATTTTCTTTACACAATCATGAACAAATAAGTACGTGCAGACATAATGTGTTTGCCAAAAATTTGTACGTAGCAGAATTTAAATGAAAATTTAATGTCCCTTTTCAATTATTAGTGTGCCTTTTTTATGTTAGGTCTTCAGACAGGCTGACGGTCCACTTAATGGTATAATAACACATCTTATAACATAAGCAAGGGCTGTTTATACAGCACAGCCTATATAAGCAGGCCTATAATACAGCCTATATAAGCAGGCCATAAGCAGCAACTAATTACATAAGAAAATATGACTTCTCAAAAATCGTAATAAGTGGCCCTTTTATGTCACCCTAATCAGACTACTATGAAACAAATTTGAAAGTTTCTTTTAAGATAAAAAAAATAGGGATATCGTTATATCCAGGATAACATAGGATATCGTTCTTCTTGAAAATATTTGTGTAAAAATTATTCGATAGGCTCAATTTTTAGAGGAGAAAAATTCCCCCGGAATACGAAACCTTGATTTAGTCAAAATTTTTGTAGGTATGATCGGTCTGAGCTGCATTTTGTCCCTATCGCACAATACAACTTGTCGTTCGAGCGCAGCAATAGTTTCTTCAAATGCTTATTTTTCAAATTCTGCTGTACTCGAGTCCCTTGTTAAAAGATTATTTAAATAAAATTTTCGTAGCAATTTAATTTCTTAAATATATTACATTAATTATAATCTAAATAAAATACAATTATTAATTCTAAGTAAAACTAAACTAAACTAAAACCTAAAAATAAATACGCCTAAAAAATATCTATAAAATTGGGTGCCCCCGGCATGGTACCGAGGATACTGGCAGCATTTCCTTGCTCCATTAAGGTTAGCGTCCCCTATCTTCCGCCCATAGACAGCGCGAAGAAACACCGTGGGTTTTTAGTGGGTAGAAGTCCCACATACCCCACCGATCCCCCCATAGTCGGTGGGGATCTGGTTCGCAGATTTTCCCACGAAAAATAAAATAAAATATAAATAAAAGGCACGTTGACGGTGGCAAGAGACCGGTGGATTATATATATCACTACATAGTATAAAACAAAGTCGCTTTTTCTGTCCCTATGTCCCTTTGTATGCTTAGATCTTTAAAACTACGCAACGGATTTTAATGCGGTTTTCACTAATGGGTAGAGTGGTTCTCGAGGAAGGTTTAAGTACATAATTTACTAAGTTACGCGGGCGAAGTCGCGGGCAGCAGCTTTAATTTTATTAACACGTAATTTTATAAACTATAACTAACATGTAGTGCCATCTGTTAACAGACTTTTTCCATTATTCGAAGTGAGATTAGATGAATTAGAGTACTACATTGCTTCAAACAGAATTCCCTAGATGGCGTTGTAAATTTTGCATACACGTTGTCTGGGACTCCAAAAAGGACATAGGGTACCTTTCATCCAGAACGCGGACGAAGTCGCGGGCACCAGCTAGTATATATATATATGTGTGTGTTAGCGTCTGCTATATATGTCAACTAGCTGGTGCTCGCGACTTTGTCCGCATGGAATAGTTATTTTGGGAATCTTTTGGGTATCTCGAACGGTTTTCGCAGCGCACGCAACGGAAGCCCTCAAAGATGAATAATTTTCCCCGTTTTTTTCCACATTTTCGACTGTTTCTTCGCTCCTATTAGTCGCAACGTGATGTTATATAGCCTAAAGCCTTCCTCGATAAATGATCTATCCAACACAAAAAGAATTTTTCAATTCGAACCAGTAGTTCCTGAGATTAGCGCGTTCAAACAAACAAACAATCTCTTCAGCTTTATAATATTAGTATAGATGAAATCAATACTGAAAGACTAAACTCCAAAAAACCTCTTACCGCCTATGACTTGAGTTTAAAAAAAAACAAAGAAAAGGGATCTCCGCAATCTCACAGGGTTGAACGGTACATTTTATTTGATTGTCAGCTACTTGGCCGGTATTATAAATATAGGTGATCTATAACTCGCCTATGACCCGAGCCATATTCATGAGAGTTGTGAAAATCGCTTTAGGGTTGCTATACATATCGTTAAAATATAAATTATAAATATATATTTTTTATATTCAAATTATTATAAAATAAAATTCACTTACCTACTTAATTAGCCACAAACTACATATTTATATACACTAAAATAATAATGATGTGGGATTTTTAGATTTAATTCTACTGACACGAAATCCAGTCTAAACCTTCGAGCACCTTATCCGTTTAGTAATAAGAGCGAGATCTGAATATTTCTGTATGTATTTTAGATGTTTTAAAAAATTCTAGCTACCTCTACTCCACTTAAAGTTTTCGTACCACTCATAATGGCATACAGCGTGAAATCATAGGGAGCGTCATAATTTTTAATGCTGACACATTTTTGAGCTGTAACTATTTTGTTTTTTGATGTATTTCAATTTACTTTTTTAATGATAAAACTAGAGAGTTTTAAAAATAAATTAAAACGTTTCAAACTTGTTGTGCAACATCACTGACTGCAACATAGACAACATAGACTTTTTTTGATAGATTTATAAACGCAGAGTAAATTTGGTAGTTAAGTGTTTCCTAGGACGTTCCTAGGACTGCTTTTATATTTTTTTACTAACCGGTGCCCGAGACTTCGTCCGCGTTAAAATTTAAAATTTAAAGTCATGTTAAAATTCATGGTCTTCCTTTTATTTCTGACACTATGTTATTTAGCAAAAAATAATCCTTATGATGAAGCCTTTCGATCGGTATGATAAAGGTACAGGGTAATTTTTTTTCTCGTGTAGCGGGTTCGATTCCCGGTTCAACCATGTAATTATTTAAAAATCTATGAATGCAGTTTAAATTGTTTTTTAAATTAAAATAATGTCTTCTTTCAGTAAAATGTTCCATCTACAATATTCAAGGTACTTTCCCTCCATGTGGCATAGTCGTGGGACGTCCAGTATATAGCTGGCTTTACTTATTACATAAAAATATATCATAACATTCTGGTCGCCATAACAAGCTCCTTTGAAGTGAATATAATTATCTTTTGACACTAAAAATTTTGAAATAATTCAGAATTCCTTCTACTTAAAAAATAGGGTTACCACTCCCGATTGAATCACATTGGATCTGAAATCGTCACGTCTGAAGCAATCCCTCTTGTACTCAGAGATCAAAACATGAACCCTTAAGGAGCGACACGTGACCAATTAGAGAAACTAGACTTAGGGCTGTCACTTGTTATTTTAAGGCGACAGTGCGTTCATTTCCTTTAACGTCTAACATTGCTTGGAAGATTTAGGATAAATAAATGAGTTTTTCGAACCGAACCTAGTATTTATCTAGGAATCTTACCTGGATTAACATAGTGTCCTATATGCCAATACTTACCATCAAATGGACCGTCAACCTGACTGTCAACGTTAACATTAAAAAAAAAAATTCTGAAAACGTAGTCGAACTTCTCTTAAATTTTACAACAAACATTTTCTTTACAAACTCAACGGATTCTGTACTCGCCTGTCAAATACCAGCTTGCACAATTCTTGTTGAGTTCTTTCAACTGTAATCAATTAGTGATAAGGTTGAAATTGACTGAGCAATTTTCATGCTTGCCGGCTTCAAACATAACATAATAGCTATTACAGTTCACGAAAGTAACTAATAAACTTCGATATTAGTTTTAAAGTGGTGCACAAAACTGTCAACTTAGTTTTGCTCGTGTTGCGAGCGGTTATTGTGAAAGTGACAAGGCGATGGCAAGTTTTGCGAGTATTGCCTACTTATGTGTGTGTGTGTGTGTGTGCGTTTGTTATTACGAAACCGGGGTTTTAATCAAAGCCTGGTACTACGTCATTATACATACTAATCTATACTAATATTATAAAGCTGAAGAGTTTGTTTGTTTGTTTGTTTGTTTGTTTGAACGCGCTAATCTCAGGAAGTACTGGTTCGAATTGAAAAATTATTTTTGTGTTGGATAGATCATTTATCGGGGAAGACTTTAGGCTATATAACATCACGTTGCGACTAATAGGAGCGAAGAAACAGTCGAAAATGTGGAAAAAACGGGGAAAATTATTCATCTTTGAGGGCTTCCGTTGCGTGCGCGCTGTGAAAACCGTTCGAGATACCCAAATGATTCCCAAAATAACTATTCCACGCGGACGAAGTCGCGAGCACCAGCTAGTTTAGAATATTTAGTAAAATTAATATTGTTGGTCTCAAACAAAACACATTTTGTTTGGGTTCACTCGACTGTTGAGGAATATAGATTTTATGTGCATTCATACATTGAATTTAAAATGCCAATAAACCAAACCAGCGAACAGAAACTTGTCCCAGTTAAAAAACACAGTCATCACAATAGAAAAGTTGTGTGCCGATTAAAACCCTCACGTTCCCACTTTAATTTCCATAATTGTGTCACGTACACATATAAATTTTATCTACGTGCTGTGTTTACTTAAATAAATAATAATAACCGGGAGATATATTAAGACGAAATTAATCTTCATGAGCACCTCTTCAGCTGATTGGTCCCAGAGTAGAAGCACAGCATACTTATTTCCTACAGTAGGCCCGACGCGCCTATTAACTGATCAAATTATTTGATCAGTTGATGTTGGGCCTTTGATGTTGGGCGATACCGCCGTCTGTGTATTTAAATTTATTTGTATATAATTTATTCTATTGTAAATAATATTTAAAAATTATTGACACAAATTAAGTAATAGGTATAAAATGTGCTTAAGTGCCTTTCTTCATCGTGCGGAAATTGATGAAAGCTTAGTTCTTTATTTATGCGAGATAAAGATTTGCACGCACTTACAGCACATGCCGTAAGCACCATTTTGATTTATATAATAAATTAAAATCTGAAAGACGCGATAGCCCTAGAATATTTATCCCAAGCTACTAAGAACGACGAAGTATGCAGCTTGGGCACGTCCCACTCGCGCCTCACCCCTCACGCCCCGCACGATTGCCCTGTCTAGACGTCTCCGTCGGCCTACTGTACGAAATAAGTATGCTGTGGTAGAAGCTTGTAGGAGAAGCCTTCAAAAGTGAAACAGCCATCATAAATCTATAAACAGTTCTTCTCTTAGGAGTACTTCTAACGACCCTAGGGCCTTACCACCACCTCTTATAGCATTATTATTTTAGTCTTACTTTCAAATTTCGTACCATGACCCCTTAAAAGTAAGCTTACTTTAATGTTGTTTCTATAAGCAGTTTTGTGACGTCATTCGCTATTTCGTTATGATATCTTGCTTTCGTAGCGCAGAAATAAAATGTTTCAGAACATACCAAATACCATATGGCTTCATACTTAGGGCTCTGTGGCATTATTTAGCAGGGAATAGACAATCATGCAAATATCATTCGTTCACGGCGGGAATAAAACAATATTGTTTTGTGGACGTCATGGTACGAATTTGAGTAATGTTACTTTAAGCTTAAAACAAAACTTCCTTAAAACATGATAGTTTACTAAAAGTTCATGGTACGGCCCCTAATGTCTAAATACTACGCCGTGGCATCATGCCGCGCAACAATGTGAACAAACGAAACAACGCTACGGCGTGAACAAATGTTTGAAAGCTTTAGAAAAAGTGCACGGACCGAGTCGCGGTCTAAAGCTAGTTATACTATAAAAAAATAAGATTTTTCCTCCTTATATATTTCTAATAAAAAAATCCATTTAGTTGTTACAACATACAAACTGTTCTGTACAAATTTTAATTTAATTCTATATCATCGTAAATATCCCCCTTCGTTCGTAATATGGAGGAAGCGCAACATCTTCGTTTCCGTATATTTTGCTACTTCCCAAATCCAACCAATAAAATTAGTCCGTTCTACTCTTGAGGGTTTCGTGATGAGACCAGTCGTGTGTCGATATATAATATACGATGCCAATAGAATACAATATTTTTATTAATTTTATCTAGAAACTCTGGCTGTATTGGCCAATAACATTTTTAATTTGAGAATGTTAATTAATTTAATTTTTTTTTAATAAAAAAAAAAATTAAAACAAATCACTTACAATACAGTTTCAAACAAGAATTATAAAGAATTAGACAAAACAATACTTATTGTGTAACTAACTGTTTTTACTTTTTACTAATACAAATAATTTACAGAAGACACTGGTGTCAGATCTGTTCGAAATATATTCATTCATAAATGGTTCGTCAAAATAATGAATATTTTCTAATGGTTCTGTTTTTGTTTCAAATACTACTAATATGCAGTGTTCTTAGTTTGTTATTCTTAAATAAAAAAAAACAGACGTTATTTCTAACATACTTTATTTAACAACTTGCTTGTTCAGTAATAATTATATTCTGTTTAAAAATTTTCTTTATTTGCAGACAGACTGTCAGAGCATTTTTTGGTGAAAACAAGAGTATTAATAACAAATCAAGAATGGATATTGAATTGGGCTCTGATTTCTCATATTCAATCACTAACTAAAAATCAATAGTGTACATTGTATAGAAAATTGTAAGGCTTTTTAGATTATTGGTATTAATTTTAACTAACGTTTTAACAAATCCTTATTAATTAAATAAATTTATCGACAAATAAGATAGTGATACAACACTATGCCGTGGTTTATCGAGGCGCAACCAATCGGCGCGGCGCGTCTCCGCTGACATATTGCTGTACATTCTTCTAACTCAAGCTCTGGATACCTATTTATTTTCGAACTAAAATCCTTTGGGTTTACTCCGCGAATGTAGTTAATGTAATTCCCGGCAACATTTTTGTACAGTGCGCTCTAAAGGGGATGAAAGAAATGAGAGAAATTTGGTTATAACGAAGGCTGTTAGGAAATTTTTAGGTGTCTTAAAACAATTTTGTATTTTTCTACTTAACGTAGGCTCAATCTTTTTGCAGGTATATACATTTCCGCGTGATTTACAGGACTCTTATTAAATAAAAAAGTTGTTAGCAAAACTTGTTATCAATATGAGATCGTGTCTAACAATGGAGCCAACTTTTCAAATGCACCGAGCTTTAAAATTATATCTATACCATGGCGATCTTTACTTTCCTACAATTAGCTATTTCCTTAGATTAATAATTCGTCTCGGTGCGCTCGACTAGATACCGCCGTCGTACTTGTCGAATGCGGCAACAAATACTACGCTGAATTCGGCGTACCCGAGCCATCACATTGCAAGCTGTCTGTGATGTGTACGTGGCGAATGTTTTATTAAATTTTTGGAATAATAAAATGCCAGTTTACGAAGTGAAACTCTGTAAAGTGATGAAAATTGACGATGTTTTACACACACTACAATGATGAGTTGCTGCATACACGGAGCTATTGTTTTTAGATAGCGCGGTATCTAGTCGAGTGCAGCGAGACATTAACATTAATCTAAGGCTATTTCTTTGGCTGAATTGTTTCTTATTTAAGTATTGGTCAGTCAGAGTCTAGTGTCCAGTGAGACTATCGTCTTCTATTGGCTACTGTCGAATCTATTTCGTAAGTTGGGAACACTATGTCTCCTTAGTCTGGTGTGTTGCACTGCCCGGGTACACTACAGGGCCCTGATTCTGTATGTCAACTACTCTTGACAAGATAAGGCAAGATACGTTAATGTCATTCCTTGTCTTGTCATGAAATTCTTATGTCTTATGTCCCAAGACAATTATCTATGGCACGATATTATGATTTCACAGAAACCAGAGTATACTATTGTATTTATTTGACAATTCCACTGACAACATAGATAATATTATGTTATCTCAGCTGGGGGCATAAGACATAAGAATTTCATGACAAGGCAAGGAATGACATTAACGTATCTTGCCTTGTCTTGTCAAGAGTTTTGCCATACAGAATCAGGGCCCTGGCTTTTCGCCAAAATGATGACGTGTCTGGATTATCTTTGCTGATATTTTTTGCTAAAAGCTGCCACCTCCAGCTTTACCGACTCTCTCTATTATTCTAGACATGTTCTCTAATGGAATAGAAAGTACCGTATCTTTCTTTTTGCTTCCATCTACGCCTACAACGTATTCATGTTAATCCACAATATCTACATTGACTTAACGACCCAGTTAGTCCTAATAAAGCAATATTATTAAGTATTTATGTGACCCAAATCGTGTGACATAATTGAACTGCCTAAATCAATAATAGTAATTATTAACTTTGTTTATCTTGGAAACCGGTCAAGCTAAAGTGAGTATACTATTAATAACTAGCTGGCGCCTACGACTTCGTCCGCGTTCTGGATGAAAGGTACCCTATGTCCTTTCTGGTGTCGCAGACAACGTGTATGCAAAATTTCATGGTGATCGGTTCAGTAGTTTTTGCGTGAAAGAGTTACAATCATCCATATATCCATACAAACTTTCGCATTTATAATATTACTAGCTGGTGCCCGCGACATCGTCCGCGTTCTGGATGAAAGGTACCCTATGTCCTTTCTGGTGTCGCAGATAACGTGTATGCAAAATTTCATGGTGATCGGTTCAGTAGTTTTTGCGTGAAAGAGTTACAATCATCCATATATCCATACAATCTTTCGCATTTATAATATTACTAGCTGGTGCCCACGACTTCGTCCGCGTTGAAAAGCAATAAATCGCCTGACATCGTTATTGCTATTATACTTAGCCAGGAGTTAGTTTCGTTAATTTTAGATAATCCCTCGGGAGCAGTACTTTTTTTCTGGGTGAAAGGTACCCTATGTCCTTTCTGGTGTCGCAGATAACGTGTATGCAAAATTTCATGGTGATCGGTTCAGTAGTTTTTGCGTGAAAGAGTTACAATCATCCATATATCCATACAAACTTTCGCATTTATAATATTACTAGCTGGTGCCCGCGACATCGTCCGCGTTCTGGATGAAAGGTACCCTATGTCCTTTCTGGTGTCCCAGACAACGTGTATGCAAAATTTCATGGTGATCGGTTCAGTAGTTTTTGCGTGAAAGAGTTACAATCATCCATATATCCATACAAACTTTCGCATTTATAATATTACTAGCTGGTGCCCGCGACATCGTCCGCGTTCTGGATGAAAGGTACCCTATGTCCTTTCTGGTGTCCCAGAGAACGTGTATGCAAAATTTCATGGTGATCGGTTCAGTAGTTTTTGCGTGAAAGAGTTACAATCATCCATATATCCATACAAACTTTCGCATTTATAATATTACTAGCTGGTGCCCGCGACATCGTCCGCGTTCTGGATGAAAGGTACCCTATGTCCTTTCTGGTGTCCCAGAGAACGTGTATGCAACATTTCATGGTGATCGGTTCAGTAGTTTTTTGCGTGAAAGCGTAACAAACAAATATACTGATATTCACTATCAGTATACGTATTACAATAAGAATATAATAAAGAAGTGTTCCAAGAAATGTCTCGAAAATTTGTTCTACTTATGTGAAAGTTCGATTGCGCTAGTTCTTAGTAGGTGCGTCCTCATCGAAACACCTGCACAACTGCACGTTTGTCGATACTACCCAACTTGCAATCGTAAATTGTACAAAGAGCAGGGACTTGTTTGTTCATCCACAATTTAGTTTAGTCTGAGTTCGTCGGGTATTGTATCTGCCGGTCTAACTAGCTGGTAACGACTTGAGCTATAGTTGTACATAAGTTGTAACACTATTAGAAATACCTACTTGTAATGGTTTGGTCGAAACGTGCGTGCTGTTTTTACTACTAGCATTCTTGAAACAAAAATAATAATTTTCTTCTATATTTTTTTTAATTTAATTTACAAGTTAAACTCAAAATCAAAATTTTTACGTTCATCTATACTATATATATAATATTATAAAGCTGAAGAGTTTGTTTGTTTGTTTGTTTGAACGCGCTAATCTCAGGAACTACTGGTTCGAATTGAAAAATTATTTTTGTGTTGGATAGATCATTTATCGAGGAAGGCTTTAGGCATATAACATCACGTTGCGACTAATAGCAGCGAAGAAACAGTCGAAAATGTGGAAAAAACGGGGAAAATTATTCATCTTTGAGGGCTTCCGTTGCGTGCGCTGCGAAAACCGTTCGAGATACTCAAATGATTCCCAAAATAACTATTCCACGCGGACGAAGTCGAGAGCACAGCTAGTAATGAATAAAATTTATGTGTCAAAATAACTGCTTTTTACTAAAAAAAGGTATAAACGTATTAACATGCTTCTTCGAGTGGTTGTGATGCTTGCTTTAACACTTTGTCTCGGGGGTCTCGGGTTTGAACATCCCGAAATGTTAATGTAATATTACATTTAAATTTAAATAAATAAAAAAAAATTACTATGTCGGACAACCTTTTCAAATTTTGTGGAGTTTAGCTGATTTTAACTGTGCAATATCAGTTGAGGCCTATTTTTTTATAATATTTTTTTACTTACATCAAATGAACGTAATATAAGACGTCATTACGAAGATGACTTTTCAGTACAGAATATAGGTGTTAATATTCCTACCATGACACCGAATAGAAAATTTTCAAGGGTCCGTTTCTGTCTTTACGAAACGGTAGCCACTTACCATCGAGGGAACAGACAGCCTTTCTGCCAACTTCATTTAAAATTTTAAATATAACACTTGAAAAAATATCTAACATCTTTTTATCGTTATAAAGACGGTGGCGCCACCACGGCGACAGTGGTCCAATTTTTATATTTCTAGATGATCCCTTAGGAACCTCACAAACCTAACGGGGTTCCTGTTTTCATTAAAAAGTACCCTATATGTTATCATAGCACATTTTGCGATCTGCACGTTTTGCGTCTTGCACGTTTTGCGATCTGCACATTTTGCGATCTGCACGTTTTGCGATCTGTACATTTTGCGATCTGCACATTTTACGTAGCCTACATATTTTGCGACTTGCACATTATGCTATGTAACGTATTCAAAACTTTCGTCTAACTGAATAAAAGATTTTTCTTAAAATTGCGGTCATTTCGAATATGTTTTTGTCCAAATCACTCTTATCAGGAAGATTTGTGTTTTCCATACTTAGTTAGGAAATAAAGTGCCAAATGGCTGCCAACGTAACAAGAAGTAGATAAATTATCAACATTTATTAAGCTAGCTAGCTGTTTCACGGGACTTCGTCCTATGTTACTCGCTGATAATATATAGCTTTCAAACAGTGAAAGAATTTTTCAAATCCGTCCAGTAGTTTCGGAGCCTATTCAATTCAAACAAACAAACAAACAAACAATTTTTTTCTGTTTATAATATTATTATAGAAAATCTGGGCGCTAACGTGGCTCACGTTAATGTACAATACATTTTTACATAATTATGTAATACGCGCCAAGAAAAGTTGAAAATAGTATACTCGTCATGTTAAGCTTTATAAATTTAATAAAAAAAATGTCAAGTTGGTTTTTGTATGCATCAAAAACTCGAGAATGGGTAGACAAATGTTTAATTCGGTTTTCACATATGGCAAGATAAATGGGAAAAGCCGGGAGCGGGAGTATGTAATGTATATTGCTCATAAGTAAAAGAATGAAACCATAAGCTACGGTGTAATAGACGGTCAAACGCTATCTCGCTTTTTAGACGTTGAAAAATCATCCTTGAAGAGGTTTCATTAGCCACGTCATGAAAACCGAATAAAAAATGATTCGACGAATCGATTAGCCCTGTAAAGAAGGATTACTTTATAATATTAAAAAGGATGTTCAAAGAGTATTTCGTTATTAGGTAATTTATCAAAAGATCAAAATTGCTTTCACGAGAAATTTGTTGAATATGGAAATAATAAGCCCGTGGTATGAAAATTTATGGGAGTAAAAACAAAATTATTACACGAATGCGTTATGTTATGCGTTATAGTTACGTTCTATTTTTTTTTTTATTTTTCAATATCTGAAGTTTGTGAAGTATTATTTAAAAAAAGAACAATGTTGTTCTTTCGGCGTGTTCGAATTGTGAAAATTTTAATTACCTATTATTATGCATAAAATTTCATAAAATTTTATGTTCGAACATAAAACAACATAAAATTTCATAATTATGAAAAACGTAATTTTTTTTACGGCTTCATGAAACACCTGATTTTTGTTACAGCCAAATCATGACCTGCCTAGGCACATCACGAATTGCCGGATTATACTATCGGCCGCCGACACAACATATAATTTGAAAAAATTATATATATGTAGTCTGAGCACCCCTTTCGGGCAACAATAAACGTATTGCTTAGCATTATGTTCGAGCGTCCATCTTGAAATATGCTACTTATAACATTCGCTAACCTATAGCTTATTTTTCGAACGAATTGGTGTGATTTATTGCGAAGGATACATACACTTGGGACTCCGAATTTTTCTGGGTTTTTGATCGCGTTCGTTCTTGGGATTTAAATAGTAGTATTTCTTTTACATATTTCCAAATATATTATGTTGTTTTTATAGATTATATATAAGACTAGCTGGTGCTCGCGACTTCGTCCGCGTGGAATAGTTATTTTGGGAATCATTTGGGTATCTCGAACGGTTTTTGCAGCGCACGCAACGGAAGCCCTAAAAGATGAATAATTTTCCCCGTTTTTTTCCACATTTTCGACTCTTTCTTCTCTCCTATTAGTCGCAACGTGATCTTATATAGCCTAAAGCCTTCCTCGATAAATGATCTATCCAACACAAAAATAATTTTTCAATTCGAACCAGTAGTTCCTGAGATTAGCGCGTTCAAACAAACAAACAAACAAACTCTTCAGCTTTATAATATTAGTATTGATGAGATTTTGATTTTGTATAGTTGAATTTTTTTGGTTTCCGCATTTATTTTCGAACATATTATATAACCCAAATCTTTTCTAAGTTCGAGTCAATAGGCATCTTCTGGGTGAGCTCGCTCCATAATAAGCCTCACCCTTGCTACACACAGCTGGCTGTTGGCCAAGAGCGAACCAAAAAAAAAAAAAGAAAGAAAGAAATAACATTGAAATTAAACAACATTAATAACATTAAATAGCTGTAAACCAAACGTTCGCGGGTTCGAATCCCGCTAGGGACAAAATATTTAATGTGTTTAACATTTAACCTTTGTACCTTAGTCATGGATGTTTGTATCTATAATATGTATGTATTTACAAAAAAAAAGTAATCTATGTAGTATATCAACTGTCTGGTATCCATAATACAAGCATTAGTTGCTTACTGTGGAACTAGATGGTGCTGTGTGGAATGTGTGAAGATATTTTATTCCAAGCCGGGAATCGGACCCGGGATCATTGAGAAAAAGGGGTCTCACATAGCGGGAAGCAGTGTCCGGTGTTGAGGTAGTCCTTTGCAAGCGCCGTGAGTCTAGTGAGTACTGAGGCGAGGCGGTCGTCGGGGGCGGGCAGCGAGGTAGCGGCCGCCTCCGCCTCGGAGAGGATGTGGCTCCAAATGCTCTCCACCAGCAGAGGGTCGTTGTGGCCCGAGCACTGCACTATCGCCAGCTTACACTCCCACAGCCCGTACCGGTCCGCGTACTCCTCGTACAACTGTGTGCAACGTAGTTGACGCAATTGAGGCGGTGAAGCCTTAATGGTTGTTAAGCAGTATAGCCAAGATACTTTACAGATACGTACCTATTGTTATAAAACTTCAATAAATTAAGTATAAGCCTGAATAAAAGTAATTAAATATATACAAGCATAATGAACTAAGTAAGTCTTAGTACTAAATTGATATTCTGAGTGTTCTTGCATCAATCCTTGGAAAAGCGCATTAGTGCTTGCAGACTCCATTTAGAGTGTAACGTAGTTTTATTTATTTATTTTATTATATTATATTATATTTAGTTATATTACCTTATTTGTTTATTTATCTAAGTATGTATTTAAACCTTATTATTTTTTAAAATAAATAGAATGTACGTATTCCATCATTTGACTTTTCAATATTCAAAATTTTCAGTATAGCAGAGGTCTTTTGTTGCCCGTCTTCACACAGAGAGGTTCAGCTTTTTGCTGGCCTCAATTTTTACCAGTTTATTTTCTTTTGAAATTCTATTAAATTTATTGTATTCAATTTAAAATATTTATGTAAAAAACCCCGGTTATAATATGGGTACGTATTTCATCTTATTTCTGATGATAGATTGTTGATTAATGTTTTTTTAGTATAATTTGTGTTTTAGTTCATTTTAAATTTATTGTTAATTTACTTATTTAATTCTATTATCATTTCAGTTTTTTTTAATCCTTATGCAATTGTATTTTTTTATTTTACTATTGTTTGTTTTTTGCCTGACCATTTATTGAATAAATTATTAACATTTAGGGATCTTATATCTAAATTTTAGATTTCCATGGTCAGGCACACATATTTTTTCTTTTAGATTTTTGTTTAATTATTTCTTTTCATTTCAGGTTTTTTTTGTTTTGGTTTTTTTTCATTCATGGATTTAATTAGAGATATATAAATAATATTTAATGAATCCTGGGTTTTATCCGCATTTTACATTTTGATGAGCCTTCTTCATTTTTTCTTTGGTGACACTGATGAGCATCGAGTTTTATTTTGCCGAGAAGGAAAACTTTATTATTACATCCAGCCATTATTCACATCCAGCTAAGTTTTTAATTTTTATTAGCCGGATTTATTGAATCAAATTTTGAATTTCATATATATATATATATATATATATATATATTAACGTACGGGCTTATGGACCACCCCCTGTGTTTTTTTTATTTATTTTGTTTAAATATATATTTTAAGTGCTAACATCTGATTTTTTTATTTTTAGTTAGCTGGCGCCCAATTTTTTTAGTTTTTTAATAATAATTTCATAGCCGATAACGTTATCTTATTTCAATTTATTTTCAACGTTTCAAGAGGTAGAACTTTGATTGAACTTATATAACCTTTTTGAATAATAAATATGATATTTGAATAAAGATGTACTTAATTAGTTTTTGAGCTAAGTAAATGAACTAAGTATTAAGTAAGAGGATTAACTTAATTTAATAAACTTCAACTACATCAATACACTAGCTGGTGCCCGCGACTTCGTCTGCGATGTAAAATAAAAGATGTAACGCCTGACAAGATATTTAAAGCAACATGTAAATCTTGGCTAAACTAAATGTCTGACACTTTTATGTAACTAGCTGTTGCACGCGACTTCGCCCGCGTAACTTTATAACATATAGCGTATGTTACATACTTGCTGATAATGTAGCTTTCTATAGGTGAAAGAATTTTCAAAATAGGTCCAGTAGTTTTTGAGTTTATTCATTACAAACATACATACAGTAGGTATAGATACCTATACCTACTAAAATAAAAAAAATGAGTGTAATTTTGTAATCCAGGAATGTTTGTGTATATCATTTGAAGAATAAAATTAAATCCGTACGAAGCCGCAGGTGGATCGCTAGTATGGCGTAGTTTTGCCAATCTTTAAACCAGATTAATTGAAAAGTGATCTCCATACATATTGCATGAATTTACGCGTGCGATAATGTAACGCCAGGCAAATTATTCAGAATGTAAATTTTGGAATCTGCTTCTATGAAATACAACTGTTTACGAAGAAGCTGTATGTGTCGATAGGATGTGAAAACGGCATATTTGTCGGCTTTAAAAGCAATTATAATAGATTTACGCGTGCCGCAGCGGTGCGTCCTGTGATTGCGCGGTGTTATTCTGTAACATTTTTGAACTTTGCTGACAGTAGTTTTTCACTATTACTAGAAATTAATATATTTAATAAATTGAGTTAGTTGTCACGAGGAGTAATCCGCTTACAGATTCCTTATTGCTGGCTTGACGATAGGGGTATGTGGGGGTCGCTCAGCGCCTGATCATAGCGGCAACACTTAAACTTCCCGGTGCCTCCATGCCCGTGGAACGGGATGGACCGGGGTCTGGGGACTCCACATCAGTGGAAACTGAGCATTCCTGGAGCACACTCTAGAAATGCTCAGTTACCACTGATGTATTGATGATTAACTAGATTAAACTATGGGATACTTTATATCCTAGAAAAATGTTAAGTTCCTGTGAATTTTCAAAAAACGAACTGCAGATCGTACGAAGTTGTTGGCACATGCTATTAAATAAACAAATTAAAAAGTGAAAGAAAACTACTTGAATTAATATGAAATAAAAGATAAAGATACTTGGCTCTATACTCTATATAGTAACCATCGATTGTTTAGAACAATAGGATAAGTATTCTAAACAGACTCACACGCTCTATATTCTAACAACTATCGATTTTTTATAATAATAGATTTTCTATTCTTCAAATACTTTTACGGTAGGATATCGTCTTCGTAAATATTTAACATGAACATCCCGGACAAGTACAGAATAGTCCCTCTCGTCTAGTGAATCTGAGTTTCGTTGAATTATAGAGCTGAACGAGCATTTTGATGCCATAAATAACGCGATGTTAACAGGATTCGAATGCTGACCAGTAAAATCGAGACACGTAGACCTTATCGATCCAATTTCCAGACTAATCGATTCGTTCGTAAAGTGATTGACGCGATTGCTCGATTGTGCATTTGACGATTTGAGTAATAGAGAAAATGGATATGAGTTCAAACAAATACCAGTGGTATTCGTTTTTGGTATTAGAACGGAATAACTCCATTTGACGTGTTTAATGCTGACTTTCAACTCGTTATTAACTAAGAAGTATGGAGTGGATTTTTCAATAAGAGGCGGCAAGTTGTGCTTCTATATCTATCTCCAACTTTCCAATTTTTATAATTTCAAAGTCCAATTAAATTCATCAGATTTTATATAATTTAAATATATATTTTTCTCATGCTGAAATGCCTTTAAAAACCCAGTAAATTAAGTACAAATTCGACTGTAACTTTGTAATATGGGATTCGAAGTAAGGCACAGGTGCTGCTGAGTTAAATTTTAGAAGCCCTCTAGCCTCTTAACCAGACTTTTTACAGTAAAAATATTTTGTAACTAGATAGTGGACATAACAAGCCTCCTATGAAAAGGTATAACATACCTAATAACAACAATTACAAATTATTCAAAGCCAAGCCACAAAAAATATATACATATTATAATTTTCCATATATTATCACACTATATTTATCAACTCTTAACAAAAAGGTCTCTTTATCGGTCTGTAACAAATAGCATTTCTTTATAACAAAAAACTTGCTCATTCACATGATACCGCTATGCAAAGGTATTTAGTTCAAATCATTATTTAAAACAGTTTCACATGGAGTTAATTATACTGGAAACGTCTTCTGTAATCCTTACTAATATTATAAATGTGAATGTGAGTTTGTTTGTTTGTTACGCTTTCACGCAAAAACTACTGAACCGATCACCATGAAATTTTTCGTACACGTTGTCTGGGACACCAGAAAGGACATAGGGCACTTTTCATCCAGAACGCGGACAAAGTCGCGGGCACCAGCTAGTATAAATTTGTAAATTTATAACTTTATAGATATTTCTGATTGTGTACTAATGAATACTGGAGATTCTAAACGAGTTTAAATTTATTAAAAGAGATTTTTATGTAAAATTATTATTAGTTTACTCACTTATTAGTTACTTATTACTTACTTTAGTTATTGATATTTAACTTAGTTTATTTTTTTTGTTATCTAGTTTGGGTAACAAAATATGGTGAAATGTGTCAATAAATTAAATAATTCTAATAAAACTTGGAATAGGTAATTTGAACCTATCCTGTCTTTTCTCCTTTTACATAATATTTTTATTCTATATATCCGTGTAAGTAATACTGTTTTGATTCTAAGCAGCAGAATGTTTTGTGTCGTGAGAGTTTAATAGGAGTCAGTGTGCCAATGTCTAACAGTTGTAGATTAATGTCATAGCATATGTTATGCGCGCGCGCAGAAATACTAACGCGTTTCTTTTTATAATGTCAATGTTACGGGCCTTGGTTTCAGGACAACCTCAGGACAAAGACCTTAGGCTTTTGTATTGAAACAAATTGTGAATGAACAATATTGTGAACTCATTTGTGCTATAGATGAAATAATCTAGAAATTAATACTACAAAATGTAATAGTACTACAACTATTAATTTTATTATTAGTAGTATTATTAATACACTAGCTGTGATATGAATTCAAAATTAAATTATATTCATGACTAGCTGGTGCTCGCGACTTCGTCCGCGTGGAATAGTTATTTTGGGAATCATTTGGGTATCTCGAACGGTTTTCGCAGTGCATGCAACGGAAGCCCTCAAAGATGAATAATTTTCCCGTTTTTTTTCCACATTTTCGACTGTTTCTTCGCTCCTATTAGTCGCAACGTGATGTTATATAACCCAATGCCTTCCTCGATAAATGATCTATTAAACACAAAAAAAAAATCGAACCAGTAATTCCTGAGATTAGCGCGTTCAAACCAACAAACAAACAAACTCTTCAGCTTTACAATATTATTAGTATAGATGTTACGGGCTTTGGTTTCATGACAACCTCAGGACAAAGACCTTGGGGCTTTGGTATTGAAACAAAACATATTGTGAACTCATTTGTGCTGTATATGAAATAATCTAGAAATTAATACTACAAAATGTAATAGTACTACAACTATTAATTATTATTAGTACCTACTATCTATTAATATTGTAATATAAAATTATTCATTTTACAATTTTTTAAAAAGTTTTTTTTTAATTAATATCGGATTAATAAACGTTCAATTAATGCATTTCATAAAGTTTATTAATTTTGTTTCATATCTGAAGAAAGCGTATTATTCTGTGCCCGTCTTAAGGACTTTCCAGTGACACAGAAAGCAGTTTAAATTTAAACCTTCCGTAAACACTGAGGTATTTCGGACGAAAAGTTACTTTGTGTTTCCGAAGGCTGCCAGGTAAACTCGACGTTCATAAATTCCCATTTAACGTTGAAGAGACAATTGACAAGAAGTGCTTTCTAACGGACGTTATCTTTAAACGCGAGTCTCCATATTGTTGTCGGTCTCAATGTTCGTTACAACTCACAATGCGCTTTGTAAGTGATGCAGATACATTATGTTCGACCTACAATGTTGACGCAAACAGTTTATTAGATACCATATATAAAATGCGGACAGCATTTTCACGTAATAATCCAGTAACTTCACGCAGACGTACGAAAGTTAACGACGTAAGCCGGCGGATTAGTAAATTGAAGGGGCAGTGGGCAGGGCATATAGCACGGAGAGCCGACAGCCGCTGGGGCCGGAAGGTTCTCGAGTGGAGGCCACGGACCAGCAAGCGCAGCGTAGGACGTCCACCCACAAGGTGGACAGACGACCTAATAAAGGCCGCGGGTCAACGGTGGATCCAGGCTGCTTATGACCGGTTCTATTGGAAAGTTATGGGGGAGGCCTATGTCCAGCAGTGGACGTCCTACGGCTGAGATGATGAATCCAGTAACTTTAGACGAAAAATGGGCATGACTTCGGAAAAACTCCAGCCAAGCTGAAAATTTGTATACACGTACCTGTTAGCTCCCCAAGTAACCTCTGAAAAGTCCCGTGAGTCCAGGGGTGGGCATAACTTTTGACAGCCAAAAAACTGTTAAAAAGTTACCTTTTTTCAGTTTTTTGCCTATATTTCTTTTTATTAGAGATGGGTTTGCTCTTGGCCAACAACCAGCCATGTGGCAAGGATGAGGCCTAAGGTGGAGCGAGCTCACCCAGAAGATGCCTATTCACTCGAACCTTGAAAAGATTAGTTTTATACTCGTATGTGCTCGGAAATACAGAATATAAGAAGGTTATATCTTCGTTCCTGACGATCTTACCGCTATAAGGTATACTTATAAACCAGTCATGTCAGTATTGACTATAGATTGACCTTTTGTTCCATAGCTTATAAGTTATAATTCTCAATCAACTGCTATTATGCATGTAGGTAGCCAAATACCAAATTAGCCGAAACTTCAAAAACATTCGCATATTTCATTTTTTCCTTTGCATCCAATTGTAATAAAAGGGGAATCTATTGGGGAAGTGTTTGCGTTGCCTTAATGAAGGGGGGGAGGTTTGGTTTCCTGAAATTTCCCCTTAAGTCAATGTAGCATGGTTGAATATCCAACGCCTTAAACTTTTATTCCATTAATGGTTTTAACACAATCAAAATTATAGTGACGAAAATGAAGCTTCTCGGGAGTTAACAAGTAGGTAAAAGTGAGACGTGGTTGGGGAATTTGCATAGTCTAGTCTAGGCTTAATTGGATCGCGTATAAGGGTAGTAATACACTGAGGGCGCTACAGAGCTTAGAGAGCGCTCGATACTGCGTGCTGTGTGTAGGGCTGTCACTTTTCATTGTTTAAGAAAACATACTTTTAAGAAGTTATTGTTAGGTAAAATATACGTCCTTATTATGTTAAGGATGTAAAGTATAATTTTAAGTCCAGTAACTTATCTTTGTATATCCAGAAACTCCTCCTACGTCCCGGAATAGGACGAAGATAGGTACTTACTCAATTTAAAAAATGATGCCGGCTCTCTTTTGAAAATTCTCAATTTTCTAAATCAAATTCAAAATGTTCATAAGAACATAACTATCCCTAGGTAATGTTACCATGTCTAAAAATTGCTATAAAAACGTCAACGTGATTGACATGATGATATTAGAATAAAATGACAAAATATTTTTAGTGTGGCAACCCTAAGAACAAACTGAACGCCTCACACGGGGCATTAATTTGCATTATACTCTCTACGCGGTGCATAACCCTATAAAATGTGGTAATGGACGAGCTTATGTGCCATAAAGCCTTATTTCGCATGATATCAAAGCGAATTCAGTATGTACAATTTGATGAAACAATTAGTTTTAACGTAAGCCATTATAGACTTTAAAGTTATTAAGATTCTCACTCTTACTTTATGGTTGAAGTTAATATCTTATTAGTTTTAAGTAGATATAAAGTGAATTAGGAAAGATAAACTCATGGACTATTCCAGAGAAGATTTTCGGATATTTTATATATTCTATATCTTCTCTATGTATAAAAAAACAAAGTCGAGTTAGTTACACCATTTTTAACCAGAGATTTTTATGATAAATGGCTCTGTTCTGGATTTGGAAAGTAGTGGATTTGGAAGTCTACATATATAAAGTTGGCTCTTCTGGACTCTGTTCTGGATTTGGAAAATAGTGGATTTGGATTTGATTGGATTTGGAAGTCTACATAAATATAAAGTTAGCTCTGGTCTGGATTTGGAAAGTAGTGCATTTGGATTTGATTGGATTTGGAAGCCTATATATATATAAAGTTGGCTATTCTGGATTCTGTTCTGGATTTGAAAAATAGTGGATTTGGATTGGATTGGATTTGGAAGTCTACATATATAAAGTTGGCTCTTCTGGACTCTGGTCTGGATTTGGAAAATAGTGGATTTGGATTTGATTGGATTTGGAAGTCTACATATATAAAGTTGGCTCTGGTCTGGATTTGGAAAGTAGTGGATTTGGAAGTCTACATATATAAAGTTGGCTCTTCTGGACTCTGTTCTAGATTTGAAAAATAGTGGATTTGGATTTGATTGGATTTGGAAATCTACATATATAAAGTTGGCTCTTCTGGACTCTGTTCTGGATTTGGAAGTCTACATATATAAAGTTGGCTCTTCTGGACTCTGGTCTGGATTTGGAAAATAGTGGATTTGGATTTGATTGGATTTGGAAGTCTACATATATAAAGTTGGCTCTTCTGGACTCTGTTCTGGGTTTGGAAAATAGTGGATTTGGATTTGATTGGATTTGGAAGTCTACATATATAAAGTTGGCTCTGGTCTGGATTTGGAAAGTAGTGGATTTGGAAGTCTACATATATATAAAGTTAGCTCTGGTCATGGTTATCGGTTCAGTAGTTTTTGCGTGAAAGAGTTACAAACATCCATACATCCATACAAACTTTCGCATTTATAATATTAGTACGGATTTAACGGGTTTTAATTCTGAGGCGGTACGAAGTTCAGCGGGTCAGCATGTTATTAATATTTTATATCGACTTCTAAGTTAAAGTAATTACAAGAAGTATATTTTCACAAGAAATTATTAAATTCCAAGTAATGACTTGGCGCATAAATTTCTCAGAATATAAAGTAATTTAATGTATCTTATTGAGCACTTGAGAATTCTGTTATAAAAATACTTACCTAATATTAAATATTTTTATTTTTTATTTACTAATTGTCTACTTAATGGTAATGGTAACGATTAGTTACTAAGTGGGTTACTAACCGCTATTACTAAGGGCCTCTTTCACCATCTGTCAAGTAGGCCAACCGTAATTAAAAGTCACCGGTCACCGGGGATGATGCAGCTGATATACCTTTGTTTTTACGGTAAAAGTCCCAAATATTAAAAAGAAAATAATTAAAAAAAATCGCGTGCATAATTTTAATAAAATATAAAATTATTTTTAAAAGTATCTAATCAACACTAAATGTGGTCCTAAATCTATACTAATATTATAAAGATGAAGAGTTAGTTTTTTTGTTTGTTTGTTTGAACGCGCTAATCTCAGGAACTACTGGTTCGAATTGATAAATTCTTTTTGTGTTGGATAGATCATTTATCGAGGAAGGCTTTAGGCTATATAACATCATGTTGCGACCAATAGGAGCGAAGAAACAGTCGAAAATGTGGAAAAAAGCGGGGAAAATTATTCATCTTTGGGGGCTTCCGTTGCGTGCGCTGCGAAAACCGTTCGAGATACCCAAATGATTCCCAAAATAACTATTCCACGCGGACGAAGTCGCGAGCACCAGCTAGTCATGAATATAATTTAATTTTGAATTCATATCACTATTAAGAGACGGTCACCATTAATACAAACCTTTAAGATAATGGTAGGTACCTACATGTTATGTATTTTTACTTCTTACTGAAACACTGAAGTTAAATAAAGTAGAAAACATACGCCTTTACAATACCTAAGTACACAATATTAAAGCCAACACCAATTCAAAACTTGTACTAATCTCGTCCCTACTCATACATATGTTTATACCTGAGGAGGAAGTCCTGAAAGCAAACTTTTCCTTGAACATAAAACAACAGACATGCCTACAATATTAGGAAAATCACGAATCTACAGACGAACTAGATGTGGCCATAGTTAGTCGTGAAATTTCAGTTTAGTTAGAGTACGCTAGGGCTCTAACTATACGGATTATGAGTAAAGTAATTAATTTTACCACAGCTAAAATTTAATCTTCTAATATATAAAATTCTCGTGTCGCGGTGTTCGTTGCTAAACTCCTCCGAAACGGCTGTACCGATTTTGATGAAATTTTGTGTGCTTATCGGGTAGGTCTGAGAATCGGCCAACATCAATTTTTTTATATCCCTAAAAGTTAAGGGTGGTTCATTTGAAAAATTAATGAAAAACCTTCTACTATCTCTACAGTCACAATAAAGACAAGTAGGATATAGGACACCGTAAAACCTTTGTGCTCTCATCCGTATGCGAGTTTCGAAGGACGCAATAAGAAAGGATCTAAAATTCAGCAATGACCGTTTGTGCAGTCAATTGTAAAAACGCGTGTATTTGTTTTTTGAAGGTAAAAAAAAAACCAATTCACTATGTATGTGTACAGAATTCTATACTAATACTAGCTACACGCTCCCGGCTTCGCCCGGGTTCAAAATTAATTCTATCCTATCTTTTAAGTTGGACTAAATTACACATAACTATCGTAACTACGAAGTTTTATCAAAATCGGTTTAGTATTTTAGGAGTTCATTGATGTCAAACAAAGTGACACGAAATTTATATATATAGAGATTATAAAGAGAGATTTGTATGTTTGTAATAAATAAACTCAAAAACTACTGGACCGATTTTGAAAATTATTTCATCTATAGAAAGCTACATTATCAGCATGTAATATAGGTTGTATTTTATAAAGTTACGCAGAAGGTTTCGCGTGCAACAGCTAGTAATATTAAAAAGAGAGAAGATTTGTATGTTTGTAATAATAAGTAATGTCTATACAAACTCTGTCTATTTATTCTACATAAACTAGACATACAAATATTAATCATTTTATTAATTGATTTGATTTATTATTCAAAGGCGAAATACCGTATGTAGTCATAGTGTACAATTTTAATTCATATAAAATGTGCGAAAAGCCAACTTTAAATTTAAATATATTTTTCGTAGTCATCTCGCACACTTTGAGTTTTATAGTAGTGGAAAAAAATTAAAGTATAGTCGTGTACGACAATGAAATAAGTAAATTAGGACCGAAATAGACCGAAAGATATATAAATTATTATTTTTAACTTTTTTTTAACTTATTAATTTAGACTACAAGTCGCATCTAGTATCTCTATATCTTTATATTACCCATTAAATAGGCTAAGTAAAATTTAGAGTTGTTGTGTAAAAGGGCGTAACACGTTTAATCCATTCGTTGTTGGTGTTGCTTAGACATTTTATTACTTTACAAGCTAGGGATGAATGTTTGACTTTTGGGGACGTTGATAAGATTTTCGAAGGACGCGGTTTCTACATAAGCCATCGTAGCACAAATAGTGATTATCAAAACTAATAATAAATCTGTGAGTGTAGGTATTGTATGCATTTATCTATGTGTGTATGTATGTATGTGTGTTCCTTCATAACTCTTAAACGAATTAACTGATTTTCATAAAACTTGGTAGATAAACATTTAGATGTACGGGACACAGGATAGGCTACTTTTTTCACGCGAGCGAAGTTTTGCAATGGAAGCTTACTGGAGGCTAACGTCATATGGACCAACATTTAAATCTTTGGGACCAACAGTCTTAAGAGTCTAAGTATTATTGTCTATTATTGCATTATAAGTTGTTATATTATTTTATCTATGTATTTAATTATTCAAGCTATCAATATAATATCTATGTAAATGATATAATATATCTGTATAGCGTTCGCGTGAGTCACACGGTGCTGGCTGAAAATCAGCGCTGTAGGTGCCGGTTTAGCACCTCGGCACAATGCTGAGCCAGTATCCGATTCACTGCCGCAGGACACACACATCTTACCTGTTTGTTTTATTAATTTACTTATGTCTTTTTGTTTTTGTTGTTTATGTTTCTTATGTAATGTTTTATGTTAATGTCCTTCGTGCAGTGAATAAATGTCTTTCTTTCTTTCTTTCTAAGAGCATGTGACCTCAAATGAGTTTGATAACTAGAAAATATACCTTATATTACAGATAAATACTTTTATTTTCGCTATTTACCTAATTCATTCTAATGAACACAGTCTTTGTTTAATTTAATTACACCAAAAGTGTTAAGTGAAATTTCTATATCAGGAATTGGAATCGATTCATTCCGTTCGACAATAAACATTCTAAAACCCTTATAATTAATGAACCGGCAATCCTTTCAACAACGTCAATTAATGAAGTCGCCTAAACGAAAAAAAACACGGGACAATATTTCTACAAGCCTTAGGCTTGATGCGAATTGTGAATTTTTAAATGTTAAGGTCGGCAGACAGGCTCACAGTGACAGTTCACTTGAGGGTAGGTGGCTGCCGTCGCCTATACGTGCGCAGTGCGCTGCCGACTACAGTAGGATTAAGAATAAGGGATTATTAAGTAACACAAAAGGTATTTTTAGACACAAGAGCTCACCTTCTGTTAGGTGCTCACCACCTCACTTCACGACAGTCTTCTCGAAGAAGATCAAGGTTGTTGGTAGGTGGCTAAAGTCGCCGGGCGATGGTCTTGGGGGAGACTGCCGCCCGTCGTAAGGTCCCCCGAGTAGGCCGGCGTACCTCCACTTTCGGGTACGCCATATCTCTGACAGGGAGCGTAGCCCTCCCCGCGCTGGACAGCCGTGGCGGGGCACCGAAGTCGTGTCATAACGTCCCCTCAACCCCGCCTATCAACGGCCGCGGTAGAAAGTAGTTAGGATTGAGCCGGTACGAATATGGCATAACCTTCAGTGTCCATTACACTGCCTGGTATGCAAGAGGATTACCCAACGTTAAAAAAGGTAGTTCCAATTAGGATATAAATTCGTCTTACTCATCACAAGAAAGACGCTCTCTAAACAACAAAAATACATATTTAAATTAAAAAAATATCAATCTCAATTTAAACAATAAACTACTTACTACACAGAATAACTGAAAGTAAATAAAATGATTCAAACAAAATGTTCCCGTTTCGGAATCTGTTTCCATTTTCTACAATAAATTGTCGATAATATATCCAGCCAAATCCAGTAATACGGATATATTCGAATAGCTCTCGAGACGATAATAATCTTCGATAGTAAGCAACCGATTTTCGATACAAGATTGCATCACGAAGTTATGGCCAATGCACAGGTAACATACGGGCTCGAGCGTATGTAGCTTCGGGAACTGATTTATTAATGGTACCAAAATGGAACCAACTTTGGCTTGCAGCGTTATCAACTATAAATTTTCGTATAAAACGAATACCGAGATGTATACTAAAAACATTTATACTGACATGAGTTAGAATAAGATTAAATTTTATTTGCGACTAGCTATTGCACGCGACTTCGCACGCATAACTTTATAAAATATAGCTTATGAGGCAGCTTTCTATAGGTGAAAGGATATTCAAAATTAGTCCAGTTAGCTTTTGAGTTTATTCATTAGAATCATACAAATCTTCTCTCTTTTATTATGTCGTGGGTAGATCGTAGAATTGGGCATATCATGATATTCCTGGGACATCTAGATTTAGTATAGATAATAACAAATTTGTATTTTTGTTTGCAATGAATAAACACTACTTGACCGATTTTAAAAATTCTTTCACCTATCGAAAACTACATTATCAGGAAATAAGACAGGCTATAATTTATAGTTACGCAGACGAAGTCGAGTGCAACAGCCAGTAAAGAACATAAAAGAGCATGGTGTTTGAAAAAGGGATGGTTATTGCCACGAAATGGACTTTACCAAATGGGTTTTCTTTATCTGAATTATGTTTAGCTGGTAAGAATATCATTCCATATGTAGCCAACTATAGAACCTGCCATTTCGGTCAGATTGATTTACGCAACCTCCTAATTTCACAAGCACTATAGTAATTAATTTAAAGCACTTAAATACTAAATTTTACTTAAGTGCTGTCTAATATTTTATAGTTTTCGATAATGTATTTCATTATTGAAAACCTTATATAAAAGATTGTACTTATATATATTGAAAAACTATATACAGTGTGTTCAATATTTCTAGGTACAGTCGAGGTAAGAAAAGGTTCGTCACCTTAAAGTCGACAGTATGTTCCATTAAAATTATTCGAGTCTAAAATGTCATACTCTGCAGTAGAACTACTTGGGTTTTTGAAGAGGCGCGTTGGGCATTTTTGAGATGGGATAAAATCATTGAACTCGCGACATGTAATGTAATTTATGTTACCATTTATGTAGCTTATATTCATTTAAAATAATTTAAAAAATATTAATTGTTGAGATGGGATAAAATCATTGAACTCGCGACATGTAATGTAATGTAACCATTTATGTAGCTGATATTAATATAAAATAATTTTATAATAGAACAATAAGCAGACAACTGCATATGAAAGTAAACTTACTAGTTATGATAACAAGGATCAATATGGCACACACCTCTGACCAATAATAATAATTTCATATCAACATCAACCCTTTTTAAAGGTTTATCATTATCTTATAAATAAACACGTAATTGTTCAAGTTTTCACTTCTGTCTGCACTCCCGGAGTGCCACTGATTTTTTTTGTCCAAACTATTCTATCGTAGAACTAATAGTAGAACTGTTTGGACTAACCCTACAAAATCAGTCACGCCAACGCCAACGAACATAGACGTTTGTTTAGTGCTTTAAGTAGTTTCAAAGCCACCAGTCCATCCTCAGGCTAGTGGGTATCCATGATGGATTCCACTTGTATAAAAAGAGGGTAATTACTTTAAATTAAATACAAAAGACCGCCGTTCTTGTACGGTTAGAGAAAAAAATTATTGTACTCATTGAAACATGAGTGAGTAAGAAATGCCAGAATCCATTCCTCTATCTAACTTATCTTCTGGAGACTCTCTACCTCCATAATTATATTGCGTGTGTATATAATTGCAAGGAATAAGCAATAATCAAGTAAACCGTCAGCCTGTCTGCCGTTCATTAATATAAAGAAAGACAAGAAATGATATTATAGCCTATATGCTATGCAACACAGATTTTTAATTGAACATTGAAAAATATACTTAATGAAAGTAGCACGCAGCCTTAAACAAAAATAATTGTCACCTTCCCCTTAACAGAGACACCCAATCCGTCTTCCTGTCCCCTCTTCATTCATTATAGCACCTTGAATGGCTTGTGAAACTCAGCAATTTTTCATTCACATAATAATAATAATAAAGACGAAGCGAAAAAAGACTCTTTCCGCAAATCGATTTGGAACAATGAAATTATTTTAATGAAGCGAAATTATTTCAACTGAGATAAATTATCAGAATTGAACTTTTTAAATGCCCAATGATTATGATAGGTATATATAAATCCTTGTGAAACCTTTCTGAAAACCTGTGAAACCTTTTTGTGAAAAACCTTTTTTTTTGTGAAACCTTGCTCCTTTATTGCTCTTTCTACTTGCATGGTTTAAAAGATCTAGGCGTACGTACAGACGGACAGACGGTGGAAAGCTTTCTTCGTTTCTGTTATTGAATTTTAATACTTCACTCCTTTTTTTTTCGTAGTAAGGAATCGCCAAGTGGTGTTAGAGAATTAGGGCCCAGTAGTAGACGAGTGACACAGGTTGACGATCATGATGAGGATAGATTATTTATAAACGAATTTCTGGACCTCATTAGTAACTATTAAAGCAGCCAGTGAGTTCCCATAGTAATAGTCAGTCTAAATCAGGCTCACTTACCATTTTGTTAGAAGGATTGTTACTACTGGATGCAGGTTGGCGATGATGATGAGGATAGATTATTTATAAACGAATTTTTGAACCACATTACTAACTATTAAAGCAGCGAGTGAGTTCCCATAGTAATAGTCAGTCTAAATCAGGCTCACTTACCATTTTGTTAGAAGGAACACAGTGGTAATTAAAACATGGATTTTATTCAAATTTATGCAAACCCTCGCACGTAGGCCGACAATTTTCGCGTCAGGTCGGCTTTTTTTTCGGTTGTACTACCTTACAGTATATCACGTGAAAACACAACAACTTTTAGAATGCAAATTCGACCCACATGAATGGATGAATGGATGTGAATATGCGACAGAATTAATTGGCCTATGCATAATTATAGTCCAACTAAACAAATATTTGGATGTAATTGCTGTATTTCCTCTGCGCATTTTCGGGAGTCGACACTCAGACCAAATAAAATAAGAACTAAGTATAGTAGACAGAATTTTGCGCACAACATATTGAAGCCGGTTTTTGGAAAGATAACGTTCCAAACTCAAATAAAATGAGAACTAATAGATAAACCCTTGTGAACGGCAGAGTGAAGCCTTTAAAACTACACCTCGCCGTGTATATACTCAGTTATAATTAAGTCGTCGGCACATCGTAGAATTGGGCATATCATGATATTGCTGGGCAGATCATATTTCTGTTAAAACTGAGAGGGTCGCCTCACTCCGCTCCGATTCGCTCGGCTCCCAAAATTTATTTCCATGTAAAACTAACACGCTCCTCCTCGCTTTGCTTCGCTCCGCTCCTCTTCGCACCTATTTTTGACTTTTGTTGAAAGATTTTTGATTTCATACTTTACGATCTGCCCAATTCTACGATCTGCTCACGACATACGAGTATACACGCACACAAAATGAAAGCTGAAATTTGAACGGTGCATTCCCAGTAGTTCGGTTGACAGTAAGCAGTCAGCATCAGCAAAGAAAATATTTTTGAAAACTTCAACTCCGTAGGATCGCTACTGAAATAAGTATAATACTGGTAATGTAATGTGTATTCAAAAGTGTATACTATGTTGAAAATTTGCGAATATGGTATGAAATATCTGTTTCACAAAAACTTCAACTCCGTGGGAAGCCGGAAGCGGATCGCTACTGAAATAAGTATAATACTGGTAATGTAATGTGTATTCAAAAGTGTATACTATGTTGAAAATTTGCGAATATGGTATGAAATATTTAGATTTAAGACACCTTTCACAAAGACATAATTTAAGGTGTCCTCACACGTCGTCCCCGCCCTGTTTTATTTATTCAACGGAAGTGACTTCTCTTGTCTTGCATTTTGTATGAGCTGAACTTAATATTTTTGTCGTGCCTTAGGGACTGGCCCGTAGCTGTGTAGGGTCAGAGTGACAACGAGTTATGAAGAACACTTGTTACTATGACTTCATTTTAGATTTGAATATTTTTAATACATATCTAAAATTATATTTTAACTAGCCGGTGCCCGCGACTTCGTCCGCGTTGAAAAAGCAATATATCGCCTGACATCGCTATTGCTATTACACTTAGCCAGGAGTTAGTTTCCTTAATTTTAGATGATCCCTCAGGAGCAGTACTTTTTTTCTGGATGAAAGGTCCCCACGTCCTTTCTGGTATCCCAGACAACGTGTACCTATGCAAAATTTCATGGTGATCGGTTCAGTAGTTTTAGCGTGAAAGAGTTACAAACATCCATACATCTATACAAACTTTTGCACATAAAATAATATTAGTACGGATTTAGACTTATATCGACAATTGTATGAGTAAATTAATATGCCACCTTTTTAGAGTGCAAAGCCTTCTTGAATCCATAAAGAAGGGGTTACTCTTAACAAAGGGTTAAGTCTCCACGCACCGTGGGGAGTGTCATTGTTTTTGAAGAAATATCTCAAGTGTGTACGTGACTTTTTTAATGTTATCGAAGCGGACCCTATGTGTTGTTTCTGAACCTGCCATTTCTGTAATTAGCAGAATACGATCTACCGTTTATATTATTTACTAGCTGGTGCCCGCGACTTCGTCCGCGTTGAAAAAGCAATATATTATCGCCTGACATCGTTATTGCTATTATACTTAGTCAGGAGTTAGTTTCCTTAATTTTAGATAATCCCTCGGGAGCAGTACTTTTTTCTGGATGAAAGGTACCCTATGTCCTTTCTGGTGTCCCAGACAACGTGTATGCAAAATTTTGTGGTGAAGAGTTACAAACATCCATACAAACTTTCGCATTTATAATATTAATATATACGGAAGTACGGATTCTGCTGGTGAAAGATGAAAGCTGGTGAAATGAAAAATATAAGGGATGCCAGAACCCATTTCCCTATTCCTTATCCTTAATCCCATTATGTCGTCAATGCACTTGCGAAAACTATGGAGTTGCTTGTGATCGAAAAAAAAAAGGTTTGTGGTTTCACAAACCAACGAAAAAGACACCGAACTGTTTTGCTTACTTTGGAACTTGATGGTGCTGTGTGGAATGTGTGAATATATTATTATATTACTAACTTATTTATTAACCTTCGACGCCCGACGCAAAAGCGGATGTTGTGAAATTTGGTGGTATTTCCATGACATGGAAACCTTAGCCTGGTGCAGCAGTATCAAGTAGTCTGCAGGATACCGAACTCTTTAGCAACTTACAGCAGATATAGCGTGATAGGGCTCAATAAAAATCCGGGGCTTAGTTTAATTTTTTTTAATTATAGCTGGTATATATATGCTTAAATGGAAAACTTAATGGAAACCAAAGATAATTGATTGGTCTCACTGCGCTCGACTAGATAGAGCGCTATACAAAAGCAACAGCTCCGAAAATGTGGCAACTTTTTATTGTAGTGTGTGTAAAAAATCGTCACCTTTTATCACTTTTTACACAGTTTCACTACGCAAACTGGTATTTTATTATGCCTAAAATTTAATAAAACATTCGGCACGTACACATCACAGACAGTTTGCAGTGTGACTGGCTCGGATACGCCGAATTCGGCGTACTATTTTATGCCGCATTTAACAAGTACGACGGCTCTAGTCTAGTATCTAGTCAAGCGCACCGAGACCAATCATTTATCTATGATGGAAACTTAAACAAATAGAAAACAATCGAATTTAAAAATACTAGGTATAACGGTAGGTAAGTTCAGTGATTTATATAACGGACGATAAATCACTGTTTCGTCGACCGTAACTGATATGGGCCGCGACATTTTCAAAATTAAATCTCGTACATAGTTGCAAAAACATTTGGAACCGTTTCAAAATAATGGCTCGGAACAATTCGTAACAAGCCATCGCTGCTGTTCCTGGATACGAATTTAAATAGGTAATCTGTTTTTGAATATTTCTCGCTTTGGAACGTTCGATTTGAGAATTCTTAAAGCGAAGCAGAAACTGGTAAGTATTTTGTTTTGAAAACTCCGCATGCAACTTATCGACATTGATTTAGTTTCCTTCGCTAAGCATTTTAAAGAAAAAATTTCCGCATTTTTTTCTCTGTATGTGTCGTTAAGAGGACGTCATACTTTGTTTAGGTCCATTCCCTCACAGAAGTAGTGGTACACTTGCCACCTGGATCCCCTACGGCGGTAGATGGGGACTCTATCGCCTGCTTCAACCTGAGGGGCACGGCGCGCTTTGGCAGTTCGGGTGCGTCGTCCCAATGAGCAGTGTCCGGTTACGGACCCCCGCGGCGGAGTTGCGGAAGAGTGTTCGTCCGACCTCGCAACTTCGCCCTATAGCGGACGCGAAGGATGCGAGGTTTAGTCGGTAGGTCTAACCGTCCGCTTCATCCTGAGGGGCACGGCGCGCTTTGACAGTTCGGGTGCGTCGTCCCAATGAGCAGTGTCCGGTTACGGACCCCCGCGGCGGAGTTGCGGAAGAGTGTTCGTCCGACCTCGCAACTTCGCCTTATAGCGGACGCCAAGAGCTGTCGGTAGATCTACCCCAATACCATCTAGGGGCAGGACTCCGACTTAACCCACCGCCAACGCGCCAACCCCTAACCCAACGACAGAGCTATTCTATATCCAACCCTTCTAACCCTTATCCTTAATACTACTAAGGTCTGCAGCCCACCTGTTAACTGTTATGGCGTTGCTTGTGTTATAGGAGACGGTAGTCACCCTTTTTTTTAACGTTAGGAAATCCTCTTGGATACCCAGCAGTGAAAGGGACACTGCGGGATGCCGGATTCCTACCGGCTAAAACCCAACGACTTTCTTTCTATCGCGGCCGTTGATGGGCGGGGTCGTGGGGACATTGTTACTCGACTTCGATGCCCCGTCACGGCTATCCCACGCAAGGAGGCCTAGGCTGTGCCGTCTGTGTCAGATCTTCGGCGTACCCGAAAGTGGAGGTACGCCGGCCTACTTGGGGGACCTTACGACGGGCGGCAGTCTCCCCCAAGAGCACCGCCCGAGTCCCGGTCAGGGTGGAAGGCGGCGGATATAGGCCACCCGCCTGCGCCCGAGCCTTCTCCGGCAGATCCGCTGGGAGAGTGGATCCTCTTCCCGCTGCCTTTCCGCCGCGACGGTAGCCACCCTACCATCAAGTAGACCGTCACCTTGTCTGGCGACCTTAACATAAAAAAAAGATTTATCGTCATAAATAAAAAAGTAATAAAATAAAGTATCTAAGTACTAAAGAAAACATGATAGATAAAAAGTTAGAACTCTTAAAGGGTCGAATAAAAGACACATTTAAAAGTCCAATTTCGTGCTGAGTTTATCAATTTGGCCCAGAGCAAAGTAAGTTCGTAATTTACTTAACTAAATCACGACTTACAATTGGAATTAGTTGAGTTTACTGTTTTTGCATTCATTAAGTACTCTAGAATGTAAAGATTTTAATTGGTACTCAAGTTGAGTATTTGACTATGTGCTTATTAGTGTGCTGAGTTACGGACGTTTTGCGGCCGTATCCTAGACAGCCATATCCTTGTGCGTGAGTTCGGACTAATTTAGTATAGTGACGAGTAACAACTGGCTACCTACTGCAAAAATTCTTTATGTTATAGTTGAGTTGTTAAAACGTGAAAAGGTAACAGCGAGACAGACAGACAGACAGAGTCAATCAATCAGATTCGTGAAAACAAAAATACTGTTGAAAGTGAACAGTAAGTACTAGGTAATGTTCATTAAAGAACTTGTGTACTAAATAGGTATTATTCATGGATATCTTGTACGACAGACGAGAGTAAGACCAAATGTTTGTTAGAGAAATTTTATCCTGAATAATAATCCTATGGATTAGTATAATAAAATAGCGAGTGTTTGTTTTTTTTAAATTTTATTGTGGTTCGAGTCCCGGGCGAGTCAAGCGAGTTTTAGAAAATCTTTAAATGCAGTTTTGTTTCTTTTTAAAAATAAACAAATGTCTCCCTCCTTTATTTAAAATAAGCCATCTTAAGGATTTAAGGTAGTTTCCCCTCCAGGGCCCGACTTATTTTTCCACCCTGTATTTACCCTGTACGGATTATAAATATATTAGTAAAAATAATACAGGTTAGGAATCTTACTACATATTTGAGACACTACCAAACGAATAAAGTTGCCACAGAATATCTAGGTACATTTAGGACCTGAAATATTTTCGACCCAATTTTATTTTAACACTCAACCACATCTAACGCCTAACCGGAATCACGCCAAGGGAGTTTATAAGATGAAAGCGTCAGAAAAATGGCGGAGACTATTATGTACTAGAACAATGGACCACTCACTTCCACGTAAGAGCCGTGCCACAGTGGAGGGCTCTCGTACGTCGTCGCGAAGGGGAAAGTATGAACATTTTGCTCGGAAAGTAATTCTTCAAGCAATGTCGGTTATCCACTTAATTTTTTTGAAATTTTCTCCTGCGACAGCACTAAATTGCTTCGAAAGAGTTGCTCAACTCATTTCAAGGTAACCAAAGATATACTTATAGTCTGGTGTTTCAGTACATTTCGAAGTCTGAGTTGCCGAAAGCAAATTAGGCCCGGGTTCAAATCCCTCCCTCCACTTGGCACCCACGTCTAGGATCCCATGGGATCCTAAGATATTTTTATCCTAATCGGGCTTATCTATTACTAATATTATAAAGCTGAAGAGTTTGTTTGTTTGAACGCGCTAATCTCAGGAACTACTGGTTCGAATTGAAAAAATCTTTTTGTGTTGGATAGATCATTTATCGAGGAAGGCTTTAGGCTTTTATATAACATCACGTTGCGACTAATAGGAGCAAAGAAACAGTCGAAAATGTGGAAAAAGCGGGGAAAATTATTCATCTTTGAGGGCTTCCGTTGCGTGCGCTGCGAAAACCGTTCGAGATACCCAAATGATTCCCAAAATAACTATTCCACGCGAACGAAGTCGCGAGCACCAGCTAGTATAATATATTTCCGCTACATTTAAATTTGTAATGAAAAATTTGAGTTCAAACAACAAAGGCTAAACTGTATAACGAAATAACCTCACGGTAATCGTTGAACGTAAGGTAGTATCGCATAAAATCGCCTCTTTACACCGCGACCGTTAATAATATGGCTCTCTAACTTGGTATATTACGATTAAACTTTCTGTATTTTTTGAAGTCATATTTATAGCAGCAAAAGTACTGTGAGAGGAGCAACAATTACCGAAGTTTCGGGCAAAAGTATGGGTAGCCGAGTCGCAAAACATTATTTACGTGCAAAAGTTTCACGTCAAAAAGGCTTGAGAAATTTAACAACCAAGTTTTCTTTGAGGAAAAAGATTTGTCAAGTATTATTAAAGTGAGAAAAGTAAATTTATAATAGGATGCATGTAGGTGTTAGCAGCGAACAAATTGTTACTATAATTTTGTTAGCACCCTCCACTTCGCCGACACGTTTGGTCTAGTGGCTAGTAACCCTAGCTGTTAACCAAGCGGTCGCGGGTTCGAATCCCGCTAGGGGCAAATGTTTATGTGTTAACATTTACCTTTGTACCTGAGTCATGGACGTTTTATATTTATAATATGTATGTATTTACAAAAAAAAGTATTGTATGTAATATATCAACTTTTTGGTATCCATAATACAAGCATTAAGTTGCTTACTTTGGAACTAGATGGTGCTGTGTAGAATGTGTGAATATAACCGAATGAATATGAATGAATGAGCACCTCTATTTGCAACGACACAGAGCATTATAAATATATCTCAATAATATTAGTACACTTTGAATGGACTCTGGCATCCTTTACCGAAATATTGTTCGCGTGTTTGTTTCAGGGCGATCTTCCGTAAGGGGTTAGGTACTGGGCCCTGATTCTGTATGCCCAAATAACATTATTTCCTTAAATTATTACGACAGGCTAAAAACCTATTCTCTATCTATGACATGTTGTAAGTGGAATTGTCAAATAAATACAATAGTATACTGTGGTTTCTGTGAAATCATATCGTGCCATAGATAATTGTCTTGGGGCATAGACATAAGAATTTCGTGACAAGACAAAGCAAGACAATAACGTAATATAGCCTTGTCTTGTCAAGAGTAGTTGTCATACAGTAACCAGGGTCTGGTTACCGCCGCCAGACTCGCTGCCCAGTAAAGATCCCTACTGGAAAATAAAGTAAAAATCTTCTTGCCTTTTTATTTTATTACATTAGAGCACAAATGGCAAAAATTTAAACAATTTTTCTGTTTAAAGAAATATCGTCAGACCGATAATCGTCCTTTGAAAAATTGCTGAAATAACAAGATATTTCAATAAGAAAAAATTACAGTAATATTAGGAAATTATTCCAACGCATAACTTGAAAATGGGAGAAAATTGGAATCATAATGGTTTTTCATAAATCAAGCCTCTTTTATAATTGTTCCCCGGGAGCTCGCGTTTCAATAATAGTCTCAGAGAAAATCCTGTCGAATCCGCGACAACCATTCTTCTTATTCTTTTTAGTACGACCTGAATAACTCTTGATTCAACAAGTCAATTTGAAATACTTGTAATTTTTTAGTTGTAAAATATGATTTTCTTATAGAAAAGAGTGTTTTTCTAATATAAAACGACGTCATAAATTTATTCTTCTTTTAAAAAAATATACTTAATAATTTTTATTATTATTTTCGATTAAGTAACGGTTAAAACTTGTACGATAGGAAAAAATATAATTATACCGAGCTGGTGCCCGCGACTTCGACCGCATTGAAAAAGCAATATATCGCCTGATATCGTTAATGCTATTATACTTAGCCAGGAGTTAGTTTCCTTAATTTTAGATAAACCCTCGGGAGCAGTACATTTTTTCTGGATGAAAGGTACCCTATGTCCTTTCCGGTGTCCCAGACAACGTGTATGTAAAATTTCATGGTGATCGGTTCAGTAGTTTTTGCGTGAAAGAGTTACAAACATCCATACATACATCCATACAAACTTTCGCATTTATAATATTAAAAAATAATAGTACAGATAACTTACTGGGAAAATATCCAGTGATTTGGTAATGAGATTTCATAATAATATATTACATTTTTAAGTTCCAAAGTAATTAAAAAAATATGAAAGTAAAAAAAAAATTGTATGTTATATTTTGTATGTTATTTCGTTATCATTTTAAATTGTTACTTTGACTAGGGCCCCAGTATGGATTATTTTCAACCAATATTAGTCTACTGAGAGACCGAATGTTTGAGTATATTATCGCAAGATTGAACCAATAAAATTCATGCATGCTTAAATAAATTCCGTAGTCACGGAGACACCTAATTTTCGTTATCAAATTTCTCTGGCAAAAGGCGAGGTGACGCAAATTCCCATCCCAAGAAAATTAAGGTTTACTCAAAATGTTTACATCAAACAATGTCTAATTTCGTTGAACAACCAAAATTAATAAGGTTTTTATTTATTTAACGGGAATAAGGAGTAATTTTGTATAAACCGAAAGCCGTTTGTTGATCTCGTAAATATATATAAATTAATTTATGTACCAATAAAACAGTTAAGGCTAAAATTCAAAAGCCAAATTTGTTTATGGAAACTCAAATTGAAATAATAATTTTAAATTTCATTAATTACATGTTTATTTATTCGAAAAGCTAGTCTAAATCAAATACTAATATTATAAAGAGAGATAATTTGAATGGTTGTAATCTATGTAGTATAATTATATATCAACTGTCTAGTGTCCATAATACAAGCATGTCGCTTACTGTGGAACTAGATGGTGCTAGAATGTGTGAAGTTACTTTTTTTATTTGTCATCTCGTACGATTAATTTTCGCACGAAATGTGTGAATCGCTACTTTAAAATTTAATCATATTTTTAATAGTCATCTCGCACACGTATTATTTTATGCGTGCGACATGACACTTTCAGAAAACCGTTGTTTTTTAAACAAATTTACGAAGTACTTTTTCACTTAACAAAGTACGAATACCCTGTAAAATAAATAGATTAATATTATTACTAAGCCACCCCGTGGTCTCAACAATCAATAATCAACCTTATTTGCTCTCCTATTACCGTTTAATTTTGTGATCGCGCAACAAAAATAAAAAATCATTTTTCCGTACGCAACCGTAAACCATTTTAATCTGAAAATTTCATTCAAACTTCAAATATGAAGCAACAAAAACCGCCCCCAAAGTGTTCGAACAAAAGATAAAGCGGAGAATCTCGTAAGATCAAATTTACAATCCTCGCTGTGATCCTTTTTAATGGTGCCCGTATTATAAATCGTCAGGATAATTGCCTTATCCGTATAAACGGATAAAAGGTATTGAAAATAGAATTCTTTCACAGAAACGCCCCCCTCTCGTTTGAGAAATTAGAAGCAGCGTGTGTTGGTTTTTCATTGCTCCAATATCGTTTGAGTGTCAATATTATTTATTTTTTTATATTAAACTCGACAGACAGGCTGAAAAATATTTATACTATTAGTACTCTATACTTCGGGTACATTAATTAAACCACTTTATGTTGAGTCACAATACTTTATTTGACCGACCGATTATTTTCTGCTTAGTGGCTATTACTGTCTTCTAGAGTACCAGTATCACTTCGTCCATTGCTGAAATATTGTGATCGCCACGTAAACTAAAGCTCTCTACCAATACCTACCACGTCAAGAAACTGTAGTACTTTTTTGATAGAGGCATTCCTCACATCTTCACAAGCCATTGTGTGGCTTCCTAAGATGTGACGACGCTTGTGCATCAAAGGGCCACACTCGCACAGGATATGCATTGGTGTTTCTTCTGCCTCATGGCAGAAGCGACACTCTCCTGTACTAGCAAGACCCATTATTTTAAGGTGCCTATTGAGACGACAGTGCCCCGTTAGCCCGACCGATACGTCAGAACTAAAATTCCAACTTAAAGGCATTCTCGTAATCGACCTCTCTTCGTGAACGCGTTCGTTCAACTGACCAAAGAATGAATCTGAATGAATGAATGAATCTTTTTTAAACGTCACTTGAATGTCAATGTCAAAGTACTTTATATTCTAATGTTGAATCAATGTCAACGAACTTAATATTGTAATGTCACAGAGTACTTTATACTATACTATACTTCCGTATAAATATATTGTGACCGTATAAATTCATAATTTTATGAAAGCATTAGTTTTTTATATATTTTTAATTTGTAGTAATACTTTTCATCTTTTTAAACCACTTTTTTTTCTTTAATATTTAGTCTATATTTTCCAATTCCTATTAGCGAACCGAAAGCGTGATAAGTATAGCTCTACAAATATAATATGTTTGCAGTACGAAAACGAGAGCCATTTTAATTTTGCTACACAAACATTAATTTTCTTCAAGAAACGAGCTAGGCGTAGCCCCCGCCCGTGTTACAATTAAAAAAACGACAAATTGAAAGTTCGCCCCGCATTTCCAACGAGACTCTTTTACATTTTACAAAACAAACAAGAAACCGATCACTATTGAAAAACGTTGTGCAAAAAATGTGTTGTTTATTAGGAGAAGTTAAGACGATTTTCTAGTACTAGAAATTGATGTTGAAAAAAATACCTGAAAAAATGTTTGCCATACATTTTTTCAGGTATTCGTGGGATGTGAGTGTCTGGATTTGTTGTGATTTCTTGTGAAAGAATACTTGTACCTATTTTAAAATTTAAATCTATGACAGAGATATAATGACATTTATATTTACACTAGCTGGTGCTCGCGACTTCGTCCGCGTGGAATAGTTATTTTGGGAATCATTTGGGTATCTTGAACGGTTTTCGCAGCGCACGCAACGGAAGCCCTCAAAGATGAATAATTTTCCCCTTTTTTTCCACATTTCGACTGTGGAAGCTTTATTTATATATTAGTATAGATAAAGATAAGACCGCGGGTCGATGGTGGATTCAGGTAGCTTCTGACCGGTTCTTTGGTCAGAAGCAACCTGAATGTCTATGTCTAGACATGGTGGAGGCCTATGTCTAGCAGTGGACGTCCTGTGGCTGAGATGAAAAGATAATAGATATAGATATAGACACAGACTCAGACACAAAAACAGACACAGACATAGACACAAAACCAGACATAGGCACAGAAACAGGCACAGACACAGACACAGACACAGACACAAACACAGACACAGACATAGAAACAGGCACAGACACAGACACAGACATAGACACAAAACCAGACACAGGCACAGAAACAGGCACAGACATAGACACAAAACCAGACACAGGCACAGACATAGACACAAAAGAGACACAGACACAGGCACAGACACAGACACAGGCACAAAAAGAGACACAGACACAGACACAGGAACAGACATAGACAGACTCAATAACGCTGACTGTACGACATGATACTATACGACTTGTATCTAAACAACTTAATGAATTATTTGTTTTAAAAAAACACTAGGTTCATTTGTTTTAAAAAACACTAGGTTCATTTGTTTAAAAAAAAAAACACTATTCGACTGGCAACTATATTTCCAATTGTGACCACGCATCACGAGGCTCGATTTTAGATCGCGAGTTGTACGTGTTGTAATGTCGCTTCAACAAACATTGATTACTCCGTGGACAGTAGGCGGCAAGTGTCGAGTTCATGCAGTACAGATAAATAAAATAAATCCTATTAATATTATAAATGCGAAAGTTTGTATGGATGTATGGATGTATGTATGGATGGGATGTTTGTAACTCTTTCAGGCAAAAACTACTGAACCGATCACCATGAAATTTTGCATACACGTTGTCTGGGACATCTTTTATCTTTATCCTTTTATCCAGAACGCGGACGAAGTCGCGGGCACCAGCTAGTCTAATATAAAAAATTCTCGTATCGCGCTGTTTGTTGCCAAACTCCTCTGAAACGGCTGGACCGATTTTGATGAAATTTCGTGTGCTTATCGGGTAGGTCTGATAATCGGCCAACATCTATTTTTTATTACCCTAAATGTTAAGGGTGAAAATTGTCAATTTGACATTGACAGTTGACAGTTTTTTCAATTAAATATTTTACGCTCTCGCTAGCGAGTGCGGTCATTGTAAACTCATGGTAAAGGTATTTCCATTTATTTATGTTTGACATGTCAAAGTAAACATGCAAAATATAATAGCTGGACATTTTAGCTCGAATTGCATAATAGGTTTCAATTCAACACACAAAGTGCTATTGTTTTGATATGATTGGACAAATGAATATTAATTTAATGCTTTGCATTTAGAAATTAACCACAGTATAGAAAATGACAGTATGTTGTGATATATAGAAAATAATTTTATTAAAGTACATGTGACAGACATAACTGATACTTGAATACTTAGGGCCTTTTTCACCATCTGTCAAGTAGGCTAACCGTCATCACCTGTCACCGGGAACAATTTAGCTGATATACCTTTGTTTGTACGGTAAAAGTCCCAAACATTAAAAAGAAAATAAAAATAAAAATATCGCCTATCGAAGGATGCACTAAACCGAGTGCATAATTTAATAAAACATAAAAAAAATCTTAAAGTAACTAATCAACACTTTACTTGTAGTTGGTGAAAGAGGCCCTTAATGGTGTTGCTTATCAACAACTCTACAATTTTAATAGCTGGTCAGCGATCCTTTATTTGCGTGAGAAAATCTGCCAACCAGATCTCCACCGACCATGGGGAGATCGGTGGGGTATATGGGACTTCTATCAACGAAAACTCAAGGCGTCTATGGGTTAGGGATCATTAAGACACAACGCAACCTTCTCGCCCCGCTGGACGTCATTAGCAGACGTCAGCAACGTCAGACGCATTAGCAATTCGAAGGTTGCTTTTTTGTTATACATTTTACCAATACTCGTCGCGCTTGTTAGGCGGATTGGCGAGCGCAGTTTGATATTGTCCGCAGAGTGCTGCGGCCCACCCTTTTGGTGGTTTTTAAGGCACTCATGGGTTGAGAGGAGGGGGGGGGGGGGATACTATTCAAAGCCGGTATCCCACTGCTACCTTTATGACTTCATTATTGCAGAAATTCACCATCTAAAGCGACGGTCTTCTACCTTTTTAGTGCAAGGGCCAAAAATAGATTTCACTTCGTCCTAAGGGCCATAATGCTCCACGTCACTTTACCACCATATCAATAAAAAATATAAAAAAGCATATAATTTCAAAGTGCAATAATCTTTATTGGTTAAAAAGATCAACCAATCTATGCGATTTTTGACATTGTTTATTTTTGACGATATTTGGTTTTATTACCGAAAAAAAAGATATGTATGTCGGTACGTAGTTCGCGGGCGCGGCGCGATACAATATTTTCTTTAGCCTCTGGGGGCCGCAAGAAATTAGTCGGCGGGCCGCGGGTTGAAGATCCTTGATCTAAATATCTGCTCACTGAGAACGCTGTTTCACTGTGACATAACACCGTCCCGGCTCGGATCTATTCAAACAAGAGAGAAGCATCGACACAACAAATATTAATTGCATTAAACCAAACGCAAACATGTGGAAACACGAACATTTGTTGTACGTTCTGTTCCGTGGTTTGTATTTAGCTCGGATTCACTAGCTGTAACTCCATCATCGCTTGCGGAATTAATTTTGAATCTATACTTACTTTATTACTGATATTATAAAGCTGAAGAGTTTGTTTGTTTGTTTGGTTGAACCCCTTAATCTCAGGAATTACTGGCTCGAATTGAAAAATTATTTTTGTGTTGGATAGTCCATTTATCGAGAAAAGCTTTAGACTATATTTTAAAAAGTTACGCGGGCGAACACGCGTGTAAAAGCTAGTTTATATATATAATTTTACTAGAGCCCATTTCTCTATCCCTTACCAAACTTATCCTTAATCCTATTGTAGTCTGAAGCGAATTTGTAGCAGCTGTGGCGTCGCTTGTGCTATAGGCGATGGTAACCACTTACCATCAAGTGGACCATAAAGAAAAAGGAAATCCTTTTTATCAATAAAACTAAAACTAAACTAGCTAACTGAAATGCTCAAACACGTGCGAACAAAATGGTCTAAATTAGTAGAATCGTATGAGAATATGGCCGCCCTACATTTTGTAACGGTGGAGGCGATGAGCGCAAATGTTGTAGACCATTTCTGAGTGTCATTCAATTATTTTTTACGATCAGGTGGGACGAAACAGCCCTCCAGATAAAGCGAGATGGTCCGAGAACAATAAGCGGGGGTTATCGACAACGATCCAAGGGGGTTGTCTTTAAAACCGCTTGGATATAATTTGATTTATTTCGTACGCCGTTTTTAGAAGATAAAATTTTATTTCTAATACGAAAAATTTCAGACCAAATAATAACAATAGCATAGATAAATGATTGGTCTCGCTGCGCTCGACTAGATACCGCCGTCGTACTTGTAAAAAGCGGCATAAAATAGTACGCCAAATTCGGCGTACCCGAGCCAGTCACACTGCAAACTGTCTTTGATGTGTACATGCCGAATGTTTTATTAAATTTTAGGCATAATCAAATACCAGTTTTCGTAGTGAAACTGTGTAAAAATATTATAAAAGTGGGTAAAAAGTGATAATTTTTTACACACACTACAATAAAAAGTTGCCACATTTTCGGAGCTATTGCTTTTGTATAGCGCTCTATCTAGTCGAGTGCAGCGCGACCAATCAATTATCTTTGAACAAAAGACAGAATTTTGCGGTTTTAGAAACATGTGTGCGTAGACTTTACTGTATTGAGATTTTGTGTTCAAATCTCTAACCTCAATTTTAGTTATATTTATTGAAAGTTTTGGTTTCCTAGTTATATTTACGTGTGAAATGTGATCCTTTCCTACTTTTTATATTTTGACACCTAGTTTTCACTACGCAATTCGGCATTTTTACTAGTAAATATTTTAATATCGCGAGGCGTAGTTTTATTGCATTTGTGTGCGTGTAACCGTGTGTGTAACACGGCGAGGCATAGTTTTTCTGGCTTCACTCTGCCGTCCACAGGGCTCTATCTTTAGTTCTTTTTTTATCTGAGATTATAGGGTTTTTATAAAACTTTAATGTGAGTTGTATTTTCAAATACGTTTGAAGCTCTAGGGAATGCAGTTTATTTTGTCGAATTTTCTTTTCACATTTTTTAATATTCGTAGAGAAATTTTAATGTTTAAGTTTAATTTGATTTCAAGAAATATTTGCGGTTTTTTTATTTGAAAATTGTTGGAATATAATGGAAACTAGTAAAAATAAATATTAAAAAGAAAAAATGATGTTACTTCTATCATGTTTTTTATTCAATTCATATTTATTTTTACTAGTTTCCATTATATTCCAACACGTTATCAGCACGAGGCTCTGATGGAAATAATGTTTTAATGTAAAAAATTAAGAAAAGGTTGTTACGTTTTTCTGAAGAAATAGTAAAAGTCGTAGAAAAACGAAAATCATGTTAGAACAGGGAAATGGTGAAGTAAATAAGTATAAGAACTCTTCATCTATACCTACCTTTACTCTAACAAACAGAGATGGATATTCCACATGGAAATTTAAGATGTATCATTATCTTTTACATGAGGATTTATGGGGAGCAATAAAAGGTTATCCACAAGATGACACCACCCCGACATCTATTAAGGTACGAAATGATAGGAAAGCATTAGCAAAAATATGTCTCACGCTTGATGGTGCAGCCATTACCCATGTACGGTGTGCCAAAACTGCTGCAGAAGCGTGGACGTCATTGCAAAAAGCTTTTGAAGATAAGGGTTTAGGACGGAGATTTGCATTAGAGAGAAAATTATATAGAATGAGTCTTTCAAATTTCGATAACATTGAGGAATACATTAATGCTGTATTGTCAACGGCTCAAGATTTAGCCGACATTGATAAGGTTATCGACGATTCCTCTATTGCTGCCATTCTACTTGGAGGTCTCACTAAACAATATGAACCATTAATTATGGCACTTGAAAATTCAAACATTGCCGTTACATCCGATTTAGTGAAAACTAAATTATTGAATGAACTGTCAAAAACCATAACAGATATACCAACTGATACTGTCTTGAAAGCAGTGAAATCAAAACCTAACAAGAAGAAAGCTATAGTGTGTTATGATTGTAATGTACCCGGACATAAAAGACCAGACTGCCCCGAGAGGTTAAGGAAGAATAACGTTAAGTATGTAAATAAAGCGCTGACATCTTCTACAAGCAAAAATGTAGAAAACACATCGTCTGTTGCGCTTAATACTTCGGGCTGTCCTTCGAAGGATGTTTGGTATGTAGATTCTGGTGCTTCAAAACACATGTCTTCTAGAAGAGATTGGTTTCGAAACATTACCACGATTGATAATGGAAAGGTAACTGTAGCAAATGGTGAGCAGTTAGAATGCTGTGGATTAGGTAATATATCCATTAACACACCCAATAAATTAGTTAATTCAATAAGTGATGTTGTTCTTGTACCAGATTTAAAGGCTAACTTACTATCTGTACAGAAAGTTGTAAAAAATGGTTTTATATGTGTTTTTGATAAAAATGGTTGTAATTTTTATAAAAACAATAATTTTTGTGTTACAGGTGAATCCGTACTACATGCTTCTCCCTGTGGTGGACTGTATACTTTAGATTGTATCACCAACGTCCCCACGAATGTGACTAAGCATAATGATGCAGCGTATGATGTGCACACTGACTGTCTGACTAATAGTCAACTATGGCATAAAAGGTTAGGGCACTTATGTCGCATAGGGATGAACAAACTAAAAGGGCATGAAGTAGGTGTAGATTACACAGATATTGATAAAAGTAGTTGCATTGCTTGTGTAGAAGGAAAACAGGCTAGAAAACGTTTTAAGAAGATAGCGTATAATAAGGCTACTTCACCTTTAGAATTAGTTCACAGTGACCTTTGTGGTCCTATGAGCACAACATCTTTTCAAGGAAACAGGTATGCTTTATTATTTGTAGACGACTATACTCGAAAAATATTTATTTATTTTATTTCTTCTAAAAGCGATGTTTTTAAGAAGTTTCGCTTATTTCAAGTTTTAGTGGAAAAACAATTAGGTTCTGAAATAAAAGCGATTAGAACCGATGGTGGGAAGGAATTTGTAAATAAGGAGTTTAGTGATTATCTATCTTCGAAAGGAATCCGGCATCAAACATCGACACCATATAGTCCTCAACAAAATGGAGTAGCTGAACGTACCATTCGGTCAATAACTGAAAAGGCTAGGTCGATGATAGCTGAAAGTTCTCTGCCCAAAGTATATTGGGAAGATGCATTTCAAGCAGCGGTATATTTAAAGAACAGGTCACCTCATAGAGCCTTAAATGGTCAAATACCTTATGACAGGTGGTTTGGTCGAAAAAGTGACTTAAGTCATTTAAGAGTATTTGGGTGTAGAGCCCTTGTTCATATACCTGCGTGTCAGAGAACGAAATTGGATTTAAAAGCAGAGGAAGCAATATTTGTTGGATACTCCGAAAATCCCAACACTTACATTTTTCGAGATCCAGTCAAACCTAGGAGAATTTTATATTCAAGAGACGTGACTTTCTTTGAAAATGTTTTTACGAATTTAAAGGGAGAGAAACCATCTCATAGTTCAACGGAGCAATCTCTATTGTTTGAAGATGAGATTGATAATAATAAATCTCATAATTTGACAAACCAATCTTTATTATTTGATGATGAGATTGATAAGGATGAACCTCAGTATTACGATTGTCTTGACGGTACCGTTGAACAGTCCATACCTACTGTTGAGCAAAATGAACCTACAAGTCCTGTAAATATAGACGTAAGTTCAGTAGAAGAAGAAAGAGAACCTGAAATCGTTGAAAGAAGGTACCCTTTGCGAAATAGGAAACAGCCAGAATTTCTAACGTATCAGGTTATCGAGTCGAGTGAGCCAACTACTTATGTTGAAGCTATTCAAGCGGAAGATGCTGATAAATGGCAGTCAGCAATGGCTGACGAGTATAAATCGTTGAAGAAACTTCAAACTTGGGAGATGGTCGATAGACCAAGAAATAAAAAAGTTATTCCATGTAAGTGGGTTTATAAAATAAAAAGGGATGCTCACGACAATATCATTAAATATAAGGCTAGACTCGTTGTGAAAGGGTTTAATCAAACAAAAGGTGTAGATTTCAATGAAACTTTTGCACCTGTCATTCGTCATTCGTCATTGCGAACGTTATTCGCATTAGCTTCGGAGATGAATCTAAAAATGAGACATATGGATATAGATACAGCTTTTTTACATGGAGACTTAGAAGAGGAAGTATATATGGAGCAACCGCTTGGCTTTGCGATAAAAGGTCAAGAAGATAAAGTTTGTCTACTACATAAATCACTTTATGGCTTAAAACAGGCACCTCGCGCTTGGAATAAAAAGCTTAATGAATTTTTGTCGAAAATAGGTTTTAAAGGTGTTCCTTCAGAACCTTGTGTGTTTACAAAACTTTTTGGTGATGAACCTGTCATATTAGGTATCTACGTAGATGACATAATTGTTTACTATCGATCTGACGTAACTTTTGAAATTGTCAAAAATGAATTATCTAAATTTTTTGGATTAAAAGATTTAGGTAAATTAAAATATTATTTAGGATTGCAAATAGAAAGCAATGATAATTATACCAGAGTGAGTCAATCGCATTATATTATGTCCTTATTAAAAAGGTTTAATATGCAAGATTGTAAAACCGCCAGCTCTCCTTTAGCTCAGAAAAAATTAGAGCGCAATGGTGAGTCGTCTTCATATCCTTATCAGAATTTAATAGGATGTTTAATGTATCTAGCAGTGAACTCACGTCCTGATATAGCATATGCAACAAGCTACCTGAGTCAATTTAATACCTGTTACGGAAAGGAACATTGGTGTGCTGCAAAAAGAGTTTTGCAATATCTGCAAGGTACACTTGAATATACCTTATGTTACAGGAAAACCGGACAACCATTAAAAGGTTTTTCGGACGCTGACTGGGCTAATTGTTCTCTGGATAGGAAGTCTTATACCGGCTATATTTTCAACTTAGCTGGGGCACCAATATCTTGGGAATCGAAAAAGCAACCTACAGTAGCGCTATCGTCTACAGAGGCTGAATACATGGCACTTACGTCTGCTGCTAAGGAAGCATGCTATTTACGCAGATTCATTTCGGAAGTAACTGTATGTAAACCTTCTTGTGTTGAATTATTATCAGACAGTCAGAGCGCCATCAATTTAGTTAATAATCCTGTGCACCACAATAGGACGAAGCATATAGATACTAGGTTTCATTTTATTAGGGAAAAAGTAGCTGATAATTTGATTAGAATAAAATATTTAAAAAGCACTGATATGCCAGCAGATGTTTTAACTAAGCCTTTAGGGCCAATCACACATAAGAAATGTATAGCCAGTATGGGTTTAGTTAAATAGCTTAATGTAAATATTTTTTTTTTAGTGTCGTTTTTTTTGGTTAACCACAATTAAGAGGGCGTGTTGTAAATATATAATAATTGTATAGTCAACCTTTTTTATAAACATACTCTTTTTTATATATATTTATTTTTAAAGATTAAGAATAAAAAGAGTAAGTTGTATGGTTACCAAGGAAATATGAATTGAATAAAAAACATGATAGAAGTAACATCATTTTTTCTTTTTAATAATTATTTTTACTAGTTTCCATTATATTCCAACAAAAATAACTTTAAAATATATTCATAATTTTATTATGTTAAGAAATCGTTGAAATTGGTATTGAAAAGTAGTCTGAAAAACCACTTGATTGCATTTAGCAGCGCATCGCAGTTTTTATTATTTTCCACCAGAGGGCGTTAATGACATAATTTAATAATTTCTATTTGTATTGATATTAAATTTAATCACAGACTTTTTTTTATCTTAGCCTAATGCTAAGATAGCACTTGAAAGCTTAACTCAACCCTTAACCAGGCTAAGGCTACGGCTGTCACCTTTCACGTGTTATTTTCATTAACATATTTGGGTTTCGAGTCAGACATAGACAGTCATAAACTGTAAAAGAAACTATTTATAAAAACTACAATTAAAAACACAAGCTATAATTAAAAATCATACTTAAACTAACTCCCTAATTTTTATTGTTAAGGTCAAGAGACAGGCTGACTTCAATCTACCTGTGTATCTATCAATCTACCTGTGAATTTAAAAGGAAATAAAGGTATTTGAAGTTCCACCTGTAAATTTAAGAGGAGATAAAGGTATCCGCAGATCCACATGTGGATTTAAGAGGAGATAAAGGTATCCGCAGATCCACATGTGGATTTAAGAAGAGATAAAGGTATCCGTAGGTGCGAGTATTCGCAGATCCACCTGTTGATTTAAGAGGAGATAAAGGTATTCGCAGATCCACATGTGGATTTAAGAGGAGATAAGAGTATTCACATAGTTGATTTAAGAGGAGATAAGAGTATTCGCAGATCCACCTGTTGATTTAAGATCAGATAAAGGTATTCGCAGATCCACATGTGGATTTAAGAGGAGATAAGAGTATTCGCATAGTTGATTTAAGAGGAGATAAAGGTATCCGCGGATCCACATGTGCATTAAAGAGTAGATAAAGGTATGGAGCCAAGCTGTGGTTCTAAGTGGAAGAAGCGGTCCGCGACACAGCCTATTTTAGACCCTATTTTACCCTATTTTAGAGAACAAATTTGTTTCATAAATATAGATATAATATAATATGGTTAACATAATTCCAAGAAGTTAAAACGTTATCATATGTCTTCAAATGTTTCGAAACAAAACTTTCTACTTGTCGAACTTAACAAAACAACCTACACATTAACAATATGTTTTATCGTATTTATTCAGGGGTTGCTTATTTTATAATTATTTTATAATTAATAATACTTAAAAAACAACACGGGAAAGTTCTCTTTTCTTTGATTAAGATGCGAAGTTCTTTAAGTTTTAAATTGTTATTTATTATTTTCCAAAACTCATTTTAATATCTAATATATAAAATTCTCGTGTCGCGGTGTTTGTTGTCAAACTCCTCCGAAACGGCTGGACCAATTTTGATGAAATTTTTTGTGCTTATCAGGTAGGTCTGAGAATCGAGAACTGAGAACATCTATTTTTCATACCCCTAAATTTTAAGGGTGGTCACCCCAAATTTTTTTATTTATTTTTGGCAAAACAACGTTTGCCGGGCCAGCTAGTTAGTAATATAATTTAATACCTATTAGTAAGACAGTTTCTGGCAAGAAAAGAATATTGTACACTCGTCAGACCAAATAAGAACTGTCTAGACAGAATTTTGCGGACATCATACAATATATAGTGAAGCAGGTTTTCTGAATATGTGTGTGTAGACCGTTTACTGTAGGTACTGAGATTTTGTATTCTAAGCTATATAATTATTATTTTTTCATTTTATTGAAAATATTGGTTTTCAAATTTTCTTCAGGGCAGCCCGTCTGGTTGCAGTAACCACCCCTTACAGAATACCAACGTGAAATTACAGCATTATTATGTAAGTACTGTTGAATTTCGGTGAATGAGTAAGGCATGCCAGAGTCTATACCTATACTCCATCTCTTCCTTATCCTTAATCCTCTTTGTTCCTTGTAAAGAACAAGCTAAGATTAAAATGCAACGAAAAAAAGACAAGAAAGAAAAATACCTTTTCTCGGGAGAAAAGAATACAGATCACCAGCATAACTTTTTAAATTTCTAAATTAAGAATGTTAATATTAAAATAAAAGAGCATTATTATACTTAACAAATACTTGGGAAGATATTCAAAAGACTTTTTTACTTATTACAAAAGACTTCAATAAATATCTTCACAAATTCCACACAGCACCATCTAGTTCCACAGTAAGCAACTATGCTTGTATCATAGTTAGGATCCCAATAGACAGCATGAGGAAACACCGTTTTAGTGGGCACAAGTCTCACATACCCCACAGATCTGGATCTGGTCGGTGGGATCTGGAGGGCAAGGAGGTATGAGCTCATGCAGCTCCTGAGCACACTCTCCAAAGTACAAATCTTATAGAAGTCACTTATAGGCGATTTTGCATCTAAGAGCCAGGCTAACTCAATTCAACTCAATCATTTATTGCGAAACCATAATGTATAAAGATGTTACAAAATATATAAAGACCAGTGTTATAAATATATAAACTCTAGGTACCTAACTGTGAAAACAACAGGTGAAATCAAAAATAACTCAAAAATATAATTCGATCAGTTACTTAACTGACAGAAATCAGTTAAGTAACAGCTGTTGAACTCAGGTGTTCAAAACGCGGAGTGTTTAAAATGACTGGAACAGTTTTTCTTTGCGAGTTCCGGACGTACGCCCGAAACACCTCATAATTCGTCCATAAACAAGCTAATTGGGGTGAAATGTCGCCAAGGAAATTCTACGAAGTGACTTTCCTTGTACCTCGAAACGTAATTGTAGGCCGCCTTATGTACCTACCTTACTATTGCGTGATTCGCGCCCACTACCTTATTAGGGGGTCGACGTGTGGTACAAATTAGAGGCAATTTTAAAATTAATCAACAGTCCCACCAATCTTGTTCCAAATTAAGGGAAAAGCTTGTTAAATAATAAAAATATATCCAACTTGCTGGTGCCCGCGACTTCGTCCACGTTGAAAAAGCAATATATCGCCTGACATCGTTATACTTAGCCAGGAGTTAGTTTCCTTAATTTTAGATAATCCCTCGGGAGCAGTACTTTTTTCTGGACGAAAGGTACCCTATGTCCTTTCTGGTGTCCCAGACAACGTGTATGCAAAATTTCATGGTGATCGGTTCAGTAGTTTTTGCGTGAAAGAGTTACAAACATCCATACACTTTCGCATTTATAATATTAAATAGGATTAGTACGGATAACTCCACGCTAACTATAATAGGAATAACGATGTCAGGCGATATATTGCTTTTTCAACGCGGACGAAGTCGCGGGCACCAGCTAGTAAATAAATAAATAAATAAAATAGCTGTCACTTGGGCCACGCCGTCATCATTATCAGTCTATGTAAGTTTGTCTTAAATCGCGGTGAAACTTACTAAGTTGGGGCCGATAAAAACATTAATACAGAAGTTATTATCTATCACTAACTTTCCTTTGTTAGGTTTCTTCTTCAGTTGAATTCGTTCTTTTCGAAGGTCATTTCGTGTTTTGAGTCAAGGTTTTTATTCTGAATCAATATCAAGAAGTCTACATTGACTAGCGATTAAATAACGCTTTGTTATGAGTCGTAAAAGCTATTTATGAGTCCATAAATACGTATTTCGGTTGTATTGTTAGTCAAATATGTATTTGATAGTTATGTTCGGAATATAATTACTGTAATTAAAAAATACTGAGACTAAAATATATCACTAGGTTCTAGCTGGTTCCCGCGACTTCGTCCGTGTTGAAAAATAAAAAATATAAATATCTAATGCCTGACAAAATATGAGCAATATAACCACTGACATCCTATATAGCTTTTACAGCTTTGCCAGGCGTTTTTTTTTTAGATTCTACCTTTTTTAACGTTGGGAAATACTCTTGGATACCCAGCAGTGTAGGGGACACTGCGGGGTTACGCTGGATTCGTACCGGCTAAAACCCAACGACTTGCTAGCGCAGCTTATGATGGACGACACGGCACCGACACGACAGCACTCGCCGGCACGACGCCGGCAGAACGCTTCTTCATTAGCCCAACACGGCCAGACCCGGCAACGACACGGCGGCTTTATTTAAACACGGGCCACGGGATCACGCCATTTTGCACGCACACAAAGAAACTTCCATCTGTACACAACACATGCATAATTATGTCGGGACGACTCGAGTGGGAGGCTTGCTCCCCACCGGCATGTCGTCGGCGACAACGGCATGCCGGTGTCTTGCCGGGCCAGTGAGACCGCGTGCCATACAATTTCATAGAAATTTGCAACCACTCAACCCGTGTCGGTGCCGTGTCGTCTTAATGAAGAAACGCCCGATGGGCAGGATCGCGGGGACGTATGACACGACTTCGGTGCCCCGCGACATCTATCCAGCGCGGACAGGGCTACGCTCACTGTCAGAACCTTGGCGTACCCGAAAGTGGAGGTACGCCCCCATCTTGGTGGACCTTACGACAGGCGGCAGTAACGCCCAAGACCACCGCCCGGATCCCGGTCAGCGCTACTATTTTTTGGCTTAGGTTCTGCAAAACTAAAATCCATTCTTTATCCCTCACAATGTGATAATCGGATTCATCATGTGCAAGATTACGTGATGATCGGTTGAGTAGTTAATCCATGAAAAAGTAACAGACAGACAGAGTTACTTTTGATGATGATGAATGACGATACAGACTGATTACATTCTATCATCATTCATCATCTCGCCCCTCAATTTTGCCGCTCTGGACATTTGCCCGCTTGACTTGATTCGTCGCACTGAACAAATCAGCACACGTGCTGTTATTTTACGAATAGACTGTTCATGGTAGATGCGTTATCTAGAAAATCCACGAAGCCAATCTCGTTCGTTGTTTGGCATTAATCAAAGCATTGTTAACCGAACAATAGTCTATACAAACTGTAGCGGTTCTCATAGATTTTGCTAGTTGTATACATTGCGTTATGTACAGCTTTTTTTATTAGTGTATATCTAAGCTAAGTATAAAGAGCTGCACTGCGACAGGAAGATGTAGCGTGTTCTTTATTTAAAACACTACCTTTCGCCCGCGACTATCCATACAGTAACTCTGTCTGTCTGTTACCTTTTCATGACTTAACTACTCAATAGATCATCGTGAAATTTTGCATACACGTTTTCAGCGATATAAGATACGTAGACTAGAAGAAAGGAAAAAACCTTTCATCCAGAAAAAAATTACTGTTCATCTAATATTATAAAACAAAGTCCTCAGCCGCGTCTGTCTGTCTGTTCGCCATAAACTCTAAAACTACTGCACCGATTTTCATGCTGTTTTCACCAATGGATAGAGTGGTTCTCGAGGAAGGTTTTGGTATAAATTTACAAAGCTACGCGGGCGTAGTCGTTCGCAGCAGCTAGTTATAAAATAAAAACTATCAGTTGGACCAAATTACAAATAACTACCTAGTTACGAAGTTTACGAAGAAAATTGGTTCAGTAGTTTAGGAATTCGTTGGCGTCAAACATGTGACACGAAATTTTTAATATTAGAGATTTTATTAAAGGTACGTGTAGCAGCAATAATTAATTAATTAATACTCCTCTCATTGAATAAACTCACACGATGCCATAAACAATTTATTTTATATATTTAACGAGACAGCAGGAAGTAATTGCTAATAATGTCACTGGTTATGAAACGGACCTACTCGACGTACATCCGCTTCCTGTGCGAACCGGGGAATTACCGTTTCATTGCATTTTGAATACATCACCAAATATATTGATATTTAATTACATTGGGTAATTGAAACAGTTCGAATATCTCAGTTTCGTCATATAGATTAAGTTTCATCGAGATACTAACTTAGTGACAATTTAATTTAATTAATTTAATTTAATGACGACACGTTTAGTCTAGTGGCTAGTAACCCTAGCTGTTAACCAAACGGTCGCGGGTTCGAATCCCGCTAGGGGCAAATGTTTATGTGAACATTTTCCTTTGTACCTGAGTCATGGATGTTTTGTATTAATAATATGTATGTATTTACAAAAAAAAGTAATATAATATGCAGTATATCAACTGTCTGGTCCATAATGCTTGTAGCCATAATACAAGCATTAAGTTACTTACTTTGGAACTGGACGGTGCTGTGTGGAATGTGTGAATATATTAAAAAATATATACCTATATATAAAAATCAGTTGAGCGTTTGTAGAGTCCGTAGAGGACAAAAACATACTCTTATTGATTTTTATTTATTCATAGCACTGACGTCACCCACATTTATGTCTAGCTAAAATAATTTACAACAAAGCACCTTTAGTTGACTACAATATTGCATTATGATTTTTGCAAACAAAAAATTCTTTATAACAAGAGGACCGCTTCTGAATCGTAAACTACACAATGTTGGTCCTCCCAATTACCTCCGAGCCTATTGTCTCTCCTCCACACAGCTCCTCCATAAACATTTAACGACACCTTTTGTGTACAGACATAAAAATTCAATAAGCACCCATTATTAGGCTCCTTGCTCACTGAGGGCGTGTACTGTTAGGCTATGAACGGTTTGCTTTTCTGACGCAACATCACTAAAGCTTAATCAGCACAATTATTGAGTTACTAGCTGGTTCGTTTTGGTTCGCGACTTCGTTTGCGTTGAAAAATAAAAAATATAATATGAGTAACTAGCTGTTGCACGCGACTTTAACCGCGAATTTTAAAAAATACTAGCTGGTGCCCGCGACTTCGTCCGCGTTGAAAAAGCAATATATCGCCTGACATCGTTATTGCTATTATACTTAGCCAGGAGTTAGTTTCCTTAATTTTAGATCCCTCGGGAGCAGTACTTTTTTCTGGATGAAAGGTACCCCATGTCCTTTCTGGTGTTCCAGACGTGTATGAAAAATTTCATGGTGATTGGTTCAGTAGTTTTTGCGTGAAAGAGTTACAAACATCCATATATACATCCATACATCCATACAAACTTTCGCATTTATAATATTAAAGTATTAATTAATAATATATTAAGTACGGATAGCCTATGCTTTTCCCTGATTATGTAACTTTCTAAAGGTGAAAGAATTTTTACAATAGGTTAAGTATTTTTTTAGTTTATTCATTACAAACAGGCCGACATCTTCATTGCTGTAGCGACAGTGAAGCCGGAAACTTAACCTAGGTTTCTAAGGACATCGCTTTGTTTGTTAAAAATAACTGCTCATAGGAGATACCTACGTGTAGTTTACGTAAGCTCTTCGAAATAGATTCTAATATATATAGGTAGATGCAGCTGTGAATTTCTAGTTACATAAACGAAGAACCAAAGCTAAGCCTTCCCTTATCTAAAGAGACGTCTGTCTGTCCGGGAAACAAAGGAGGCACGGTATCACTTCAGTGGCTACTCGAACGCTGTGATCTCGAGTACACTTCACGAGACTTGCCCGTGGCAAGAACTTGAATTAATTTATTAGGGGTGATTTCTTTTTAATATGAACATTGAAAATTTTTATATAAAGGGAGGATGACGAGCCACTTCAATCATAATGTCGTAGATATGAGCGGCCACATGAGCAGAGGTTATCCGAGAGTTTCAAGTAGAACGCTACGCCTCTGCGAATTGTAGGCAGTGTAAGTTCCACTCTCTTGCTTTATGATATTAGTACAGAGTATGAAATAATGTGGCAAAAAATTCTGAACCTGAGCCAAAACTTTGTAAAAGCTTGTGAAAGTTTGTATGGATTGATGGAAGTAAGGATGTTTGTAACTCTTTCACGCAAAAACTACTGAAACGATCACCATGAAATTTTGCATACACGTTGTCTGGGTACCTTTCATCCAGAACGCGGACGTAGTCAAGGGCACCAGCTAGTGACATCTAAAATGACATAAATGTAATGTCATTTTGACGAGCCCTTTGGATGAGTGGTAAGGGTGCTTGCCTAATGTCTCGGGGGCCCTGGGAACACACAAATACAGCAATTAATTCGGAATGTAACCTACTACATGTGAACACAATATACAAAATAAAAACGTACCAGACAGTTACAAGACAAACAATTAAATAATAATTATAAAGTTACTTACATATTTATGAATTGACTAGCTGGTGCTCGCGACTTCGTCCGCGTGGAATAGTTGTTTTGGGAATCATTTGGGTATCTCGAACGGTTTTCGCAGCGCACGCAACGGAAGCCCTAAAAGATTAATCATTTTCCCCGTTTTTTTCACATTTTCGACTGTTTCTTCGCTCCTATTAGTCGCAACGTGATGTTATATAGCCTAAAGCCTTCCTCGATAAATGATCTATCCAACACAAAAATATTTTTTCAATTCGAACCAGTAGTTCTTGAGATTAGCGCGTTCAAACAAACAAACAAACAAACAAACAAACTCTTCAGCTTTATAATATTAGTATAGATTTCCATGCCGAGACCACAGAACCATAGAATAAATCAAATTCGATAGATTGATTGGACTGTGTTAACGAGGTCGTGTGCCTTCGACTATGCCCTGCATAATTAGGCGCTCAAATCACGGTTCATCGCACCTAGAACAAAATATGTGAGGATGCGAATAAATTTGAGGATGTGAGGATATATGAGGATGCGAGCCCGAACGATGGACGTGTCGTTGTGTAAATGTATGTGTCGTCGGCACTTCGTAGAATTGGTCATATCATGATATTCCTGGGCAGATCATATATCTATTAAAACTGAGAGGGTCGCCTCACTCCGCTCCGCTTCGCTCGGTTTCCCAAATTTATTTCCAAGTAAACCTAACACGCTCCTCCTCGCTTTGCTTCGCTCCGCTCCTCGTCGCACCTATTTATGCATTAGTTTTTTAAACTTCATTCAGCAGTCTTAAAATTGGTAGGTAGGAATCGTATCGACAGTAAGCAACCCTTAAGGAAGTCCGTCCCCAAAAAGCAAATGTGTGCTGTTGTATTTTGGTACTTAAGTAAAAGATGTTAGATTCCACAATTCATTGTGTCCAGGTAATTCTAAAAAGCAATAGAAGTCAAAAAAATTAAAGTCATCTATTCTTTATGTCGTTTACTAAAAAATAAACTTTCACCACGAAATAGACATTCGAGTTTAATGGAAACCTATAAATAGCGAAGCACTCCGAGTCAGCAAAAAAAGCCAGCATGGTTGAAAATGGAGTTTCAACTGTTTTTCAATTCTGTAAATTGCTCATCGCAGTTCTTTGTCAAACGTTTTCAAATTGAAACTGGATGCCCACTGATGGGTTTCGCTCGGTGACGTTTTGTATTTAATAACCAAAGATAATTGATTGGTCTCGCTGCGCTCGACTAGATAGAGCGCTATGCAAAAGCAATTGCTCCGAAAATGTGGCAACTTTTTATTGTAGTGTGTGGAAAAAATCGTCAATTTTTATAACTTTTTAGCCAGTTTTATTATATTTTTACACAGTTTCACTACGCAAACTGGTATTTTATTATGCCTAAAATTTAATAAAACATTCGGCACTTACACATCACAGACAGTTTGCAGTGTGATTGGCTCGGGTACGCGAAATTCGGCGTACTATTTTATGCCGCATTTTACAAGTACGGTATCGCTTAGTTTCACTAAGCAAACTGGCATTTTATTATGCCCAAAATTTAATAAAACATTCTACACGTACACGTCACAGACAGCTTGCAGTGTGACTGGCAATGGTACGCCGATTTCGGCGTAGTATTTGTTGCCGCATTTGACAAGTATACTGGCAGTATCTAGTCGAGCGCAGGGAGACACATTTATTAATCTAAGGGGCTAAGTAATTAAAAAAATAATTTATCATCAACTTTATTACAGTTACATAATTATCAACTATTCAAGAAAATTCATTACAATTTTCACACAATAAACACGATTTCACAATTAACTATTAGTTATAATTATTTCATTAACTTATCATTAAAATTGAATCCTATTTTATTTAAGTATTTTAAAATTACATTCAGTCTCAACAAGAAGAAGTTACTTTGATCGATATGCATATCTTTAAACACATGTTTTGTGTAGTATATTATATTTTTCATGACTTAAATAAAATTAGGATAATATATATAATAGTATATTTAAGCCGTTTTTGAATTGACTCCTTTATTTTAATCAACTTTAAAAAAACATAGATTGTCACTTATATTATTTCACAAAAATAAACCTTACGCTAAAACACTAAAGCTACATTTTCTTTGACATTGACATTTAAAGCTTATGAATATAGGCTAGCTATTCAATTAAAGCCTTATTAATTGTCTGTACTCCAATTAAAGTACAACACACACTGAAGCGGTAGCGGGAGCGTTTAGATTGCGAGAATTTTTGTAAAGTATGCAAAGAATCCGCATAAGGCGATATAAGGCTATGGCCTCAGTGGCCGCTCTTGTTAAACCTGGGGCCTTAGTAAAAGTAACATTTTAAAAACGATACATAACTAAGTTCGAAAGAATAAAATGTATGGGATATATGTATCACGTGATTTAGCGATGGCGTAATTATGTCGATCCCATACATTTTATTGTTTTCAAACTTCGTTATCGATTCGTTATCGTTTTAAATTGTTACTTTGACTGGGACCCTTGAAGCTTGGCGGAGCGTGTAGCGCGCACGACAAACAACACACGCGCTTTAATACAAAAACGCTATCTCGTACACTAACACACCGAGCGGTAGCGGTGCGGTGCTACGCGGTAGCGGTGCGGTGCTACGCGGTAGCGGTGCGGTGCGCAACTACGTGGTCTGGAGCGGAGGCGGAAATTCACCAGACTAGAGTTCGCAATATTGGCCGGCTACCGCACCGCTTTACTGCAGTGGGAAATTCGGCGTGAAATGCTGCGGTAAACCTTATTCCCGCTCCCAAACCGCTTATTGCTCAGTGTGTTTTACGCTTTAATTAGACATTTACAAATTACTTAAAAAGAGATCATATCAATTCGAATCCGAATCAAACGAAGTTGCAAACTTTTTTGGACATAATCTCAAAAAATTCTGTCACAAAAGTTGTCCACAAAATTCTGTCTATAAGTAGTTCTTTTTTGGTCTAATGGACGAAACACAAGATCAGTACGTCGCGTCAAATGGACTGACGTGAAGCCAAAATTTGATCATGAATGGTAAAATCTGTTGGCTTGATGTCGAAACACAAGATTTTAAATCGCGTCGTGGCATCACGACAGTTCATCGCGCCAACTGATCGTGCGTGAGTGTAGAAACACTACGCCGTGGCATCATGCCGCGCTTCCTAATCAGAGCTCATGTCAACGTCACTCGACTGTCAAACGCATAAATGACAGAAAATTGGACTGACCGTGAGTGGCCACAATGTTTGGCGTCCCTCCATTTGAGATAATTCGTTTGGAGCCACGTCAAATGACTGATCGTGTATTTCGTCCTTAAGATTGCATTAATGTCGCCCTAATGACAGTCTATACTTTGTCTTCGAAACGTATTTAGTTCATATAATTCAATAACAAACTTTAGTTAGTTTGCAACAAAGTTGTTATTACTTTGCACTAAATAGGAAAGTTTTAAACTTATTGCAGACAGACTGCAGCCCAATATAATTGTCATTATCATATTATAATGGGCCGGCTGTCGTTGCGAAATTTCGCATGGCATGGTTTTTAACTTTATTTTGTAGTGGAAATGAAATAATTTCAGTTTCCAAGTCGTGTCGTTTGCTGGTTACAAATTATATAAGCAAAACTAGGTTTTGAGGAAAGGTTTTCTTCGAAGATAAAATATAAATTCATTTTACGAAGCATGCCAAGCACCAAATCTATAATTTTTTTCTATTGATTTTTAGACAAATAAAAGAAGATTTAGAATAACACCTATAACACAAGCATTTTTTATCTGGATTTCAAGAGGGAATACATATATGTATGTAAAAAAGCATTTAATATCGTATGAGTATTGTTCTTTAAACTGATGTATTACCAACCATGTTTAACAAGTAAATATTAAAATTTTTGGCTGAAAATTTCTTTACACATTGACTTACAATTTAAAAAGGTTTTTTTGTACAATCACTCAATTTGAATAGTACTGGCCAACTTTTTTATGTTCAATTTGGCCGTCCGTACACACCACAGAGCGAAGAATCGCCACGCCGACCGCTACTAGAGACGGCATGGTCAACGTTTTTCATACAAATCCAGCATGTCGGGGGGGCGATACCGTTTTTATTCAATACAAGTATGTACATGCACGGCTTACGCACTTACGTACGTTTTGGAACGCAAAACCTCCAAAAATGACCAAAAATGACCCCTAAAAAAATTACCAAGGTTTAGAAACGCATTTTTTAAAAGCAAAAAATTTCTAATTACTTATTTAATTTGTGGTATGACACACCATAATATTGCTTATATTCTTTTTTTACTTTGATTATTATACCAAATTGTGATTTGGTTCCTTGCTTGATATGAATTCCTCGCTATGGCACAGCGAGGAATTCATATCGCAATTTTGGATAATGTTTAGTTTACTTATCCACTCTCTCAGCTAAATAGAAACACTAAACAAAAACTCTCGGAATATTATAACTGCCGTCTCTAACGATTCTTTATTCTAGCGATTGTGGGCGGCGTAGCGATTCTTTGCTCTGTGGTACACACTGTCATTTGCAATAGTTATAATATTTATATATCTATATTTAATTATTCCTAACTACTTTCTTAAATTAAACGTGCGTTCCTGAAGTAACTTGGGATCCATTTCCTGTAAAAAGTTAAAATTTCATAACTAAGCGGTGCTATAACTAGCGGACTGTAAATAACTAAGCGGTGCCCGCGACTTCGTACGCGTTGAATTTGAAATTATGTGAGCAATTGCAAAATTTCCTACAAAGCTGAATTTTGGTAGAGACCTCGGGTACATCATCAATACTAATAATAAATCTGTAAGTGTAAGTATTGTATGTATGTTCGTCCATAACTCTTAAACGAATTAACTGATTTTTATGAAACTTGGTAGATAAACATTTAGACGTACGGGACACAGGATATGCTACTTTTTTCACGCGGACGAAGTCGCGGGCGCCTGCTAGTTACAAATAAAATACCAAAGAATCTCCATCGATCTATGTCTCTGCTAAAAAGTTATTTAATGTCAAAAGTCAAAATTTTCGTAAACGGTAAGTTTACATACCGTATAAGGTACAAAGCGAGAATTTTAAACAATATGATTAATTTTTAATTAAAATAACCTGCCATCACTGCTGTAACTGACAGAAATGCATTCTCTTGAAGGTTTTTACCTTTGGCTGTAATTTGCGTCGCCTGCAAACTCCCCTGGCTTGTCGGTGGCAGGATGTATAGCGCTCCAGGGGACTGCGATGACGCTTTAGGCACCTATCACAAAAAAAATGATATGAATATGAATCACCATATTAAAGACAATATCACAATGCGTATTTAATGCAGAAAAGTTTAGCTGTCGTTTTACTCCAATAACCAACAACAGTTTAACTATTCTGTGAAGAAAGATAAACAATCCGTTGAAAATTACTCGGCACTCAGCAGCTCGCAACAAACTTTGCTTTGTATGTAAAGGCACAGCATACTTATGCTGTGGTAAAGGTATCACAGAACGAAAATTTACATACTTGAGGTTGAGCCCCACTATTTGTTGATGACGAAGAAGCTATTGGACTGATGACTGGTCTCGAAGATGTGGACGTGGATGGAGACACTCCTGACGTTGCTACCGGTGTAACAAAAGAATGTGATTAAATTCTTCAACATTTTTGAATGGTTATCAATCAAACAATCAATCAATATTAATAATAAATCTGAAGTGTAGGTATTGTATGTGTGTGTGTGTGTGTGTGTGTGTGTGTGTGTGTGTGTGTGCGTGCGTGCGTACGTGTACTGGTATGTTTATGTGTATGTGTATGTGTATGCGTGTGTGTGTGTATGTGTATGTGTATGCGTGTGTGTGTGTCTGTGTGTGTGTGTCCAACTGTGTAGCAAGGCCTCATCCTTGCTACACAGTTGGTTGTTGGCCAAGAGTAAACCCATCTCTAATAAAAAAGATTGTGACACACTCAGAACCATTAGCGACATTGGTCAGTGAGTTTTTACGTCATTGCAGATGACGTCATGTCATGACGAATGTTCTGCGCATGATCAATTTATTGTGTTATCTAGTAGGTATACTAGATAATAGTGAGGCTGTTTGCTATTCTTTATTATCACCTGGTGAAACTGCATTAAGTTAAAACTTGAGCTTATCTAAATTATCTTACTTAATTCTAACTTACCTGGTAAGGTGAGATTGGAGTTTCTCAATGTGTAATAAGGAGGTGGTGCCGGAGTTGACGCTGGATTTGCAGTGTTCGCGTGTGGAGAGTATGCTGTTTAATATCACCATTTAAGTTTTAGTTATCGCGAATTATTTATAAAAAATAAGTAATAATAATAACCGTACCTACCTAGTGTAAAAACAATTAATTAATAGTTATAGAACGTAAAACGATGCGGTGTTTAGAATTCGTCAGAAAGAATTATTTCCAAATTACTATGGAGCGATAGAAAAGAAAATATGTATTAGTTAAAATATCTTGAAAAATATAAGTTTTGGTATTTTTAATACTTATCCGTACTAATATTATAAATGCGAAAGTTTGTATGGATGTTTGTAACTCTTTCACGCAAAAACTACTGAACCGATCACCATGAAATTTTGCATACACGTTGTCTGGGACACCAGAAAGGACATAGGGTACCTTTCATCCAAAACGCGGACGAAGTCGCGGGCACCAGCTAGTTTATTATATTTAGGGCCTCTTTCACCATCTGTCAAGTAAGCTAACCGTCATTTAAAGTCACCGGTCACCGGGGATGATGGAGCTGATATACCTTTGTTTGTACGGTAAAAGTACCAAACATTAAAAAAAATATAATAAAAAAAATTCGCCTATCGAAGGATGCACTAACCCGAGTGCATAATTTAATAAAACATAAAATTATTTCTAAAAGTAACTAATCAACACTTTACTTGTAGTTGGTGAAAGAGGCCGTTATTTGTAGTATAGATTTTACTTACATAGTGCTCCATTACTTCTCAAATATGGATTGCCGTAAGTGGCTGCGTATCTTACATCTAGGCCACCGGCTAAAACCACACCTGGGTTAGGCATTGGAATCACTGTAAAAACAATAAACAATGAATTATTCACATCTAAATTAACGTAATTGTTGTACAAGTTTACAAGTACAACGCGCCTGAAAGTTTGCCCAGGTGGTGGTGGTGTTTTCATATTGCTCTGCGCCTTTACCGCAAGCGTAGGACCTTAAATGTTGGTAGTAGCGAAAAATCGTCGAGATCACACTTGTAGGAAATATAATTCTTTCCAACTTTGTTTATGTACATTAATGTACATAACATTTATGTCGTAAAGTCAATAACAAACGAGATAATTCAATAATTATACTTTCACTATTTTCCCCCTTAACTTGAAAAATATCGATCGCACGATAAAATTTGCAAAGAAGAAGTTGTAGGAAATCGCATTTGCCACAACTTAAGTTCTTACCATTTTTGTTGTAAAGTTGAAAATGGCGGACATATTAAGCAAAAACGATTTTCCCTTAAATTCAAGATGGCGGCTGACGCAGGCACGGAATTCAGTCGAGATTTTGAATTTACACTACTATTGACCTACTAAAGGTTAGAACAATAAATTGTGTTCCCTAATTATTCCCGGGTTAAATGACAACCCGACTGGGCTACCAGTCGTGTGTCGGAGCTGACACACACAATTTTTGTTATTAGAAATCATTGCCTTACCATCCGGCCCGACCAATCCACTTAGTCTTCCGCAGCTGATGTGTCTATTTAAAGAACCATGCTCGGTACTCCGAGGATAGCTGTCGGTACTTCTCGTGAGAGAGTTGGTAAGAGAATCATTGGAAATTGGTGGTGCATAGTCTCTCGAGTAGTCCACATAAGGAACGTAACCATTGCTTTGACTGTGAACCTGAGGGTAGAAACAGAATTAAGGTACTGCAATGCAAGCAATTTATTTAAGGAAATTTATAACACCGGGGCAGAGAAATTTAGTGACAAAACTGTGCTACCTAAAATGAGAAGATTGATATGTGATACAAATAAAAGTCATGTATTGGTTTTTTTTAAATTTTTTATTAAGTTATTATTCTGTTCTCCTGCTCACCCAATCACATATTACTTCTTTAGTATTCTCATTCGATCAAATCAATTAAATACTTTTGCTAAAAACTCAAGTTTCTCGGAGTATATATGTCGTCGGCACATCGTAGAATTGGGCATATCATGATATTCCTGTGCAGATCATATTTCTGTTAAAACTGAGAGGGTCACCTCACTCCGCTCCGCTTCGCTCGGCTCCCCTAATTTATTTCCATGTGAAAGATTTTTGATTTCCTACTTAACGATCTGCCCAATTCTACGATCTGCCCACGACATATATACATTTATACAAAGATCTTCCGAGGATATCGTTAATTCCAATACTTTATATTAATTTCTAGTTGTATTTGTACCAGTGAGTATTTTCGGTTTAATCTTTAATACTTAATCCTACTATGGTCGGTAGCGCACTTAAAGCGCCTGTGGAGTTGCTTGTGTTATAGGCGACGGTAGCCATTTATCATCAAGTGGACCATCAGCATATCTGTCGACCTTAATCAGTACTAATATTATAAATGCGAAAGTTTGTATGGATTTATGGATGGTTGTATCTCTTTCACGCAAAAACTACTGAACCGATCACCATAAAATTTTGCATACACGTTGTCTGGGACACCAGAAAGGACATAGGGTACCTTTTATCCAGAACATTCAAGAATGTTAGAAGTGAGATGAGATATTAAAAGTATGCATGATTTTTACCTTAAAGTGCAAATTGTTGATTGGTTGATTGAAATCACCACTATATCTCTGATAATTCTTCATGATATCGTTATCGTATCCTGTCTCCGGTAGAGGTACAGGACCAGCCAACGGCAGTCCCATGTTCGAAGTGAGATGTAAATTAGAATGAAACTCCGTTTCTGATATACCATTCGAATTGTCCTAAAAGAATTTTCGTACTGATGAGTTTCATTTTTAGTAATATGGCTAAACTAGAAGCATTATACGACTTGAATAGCAATGTTCGGGATAATGACAATAGCGGATAAAAAAATGTAGCCCCAAGAATTTTACGGTGCCGTGTAACTGTATGTGTGGTATGATTTTTTTTATAATTGAAATTAAGGTTATTAAGTCAATAAAAATAATTTAATTTTAGTGTTAAATTACCTTAGTGATTATTTGATGTACTTAGACTTAATATTATAAATATACGTGACGGAAGGATTTCTACGAGCATCTATTACCTGTTTCGTGCCTGGTTCTCGAATTTAAATTTAACTATATCCAGGCTCATTCATTCATTTTTGGCACATGTTTTATAAGAGACGGTCATTATTTTACAGAAACTTTATATATCACAATATAGAAGTGACACTTAACAGCCCCAAGGAGTCCTTCGGACTATAAAACAAGGTGAGTGAAAATTTTTGTAACATGGCACTACTCCAGACTTTTAATCCCCAGGCATGCCTTCAGTACCGAACATAATAAGATGAGAAGCAAGTAACGTTTCGCAACATACGAGTACCCTCGAGATTTAACGTATTCATGGAGTAAGGCATCCACGTACAAAATAGTGCGGAGTCATTAGTCAACGCGTCTGAATCGTTTGCGCGAACTTAGCATTTGCAAATCAAATGTGTCTAGCGTATCAGGAACTTTGAATCCTAGGATTATATTAAGCAATTACTTTAGTACTAAATTTACATGGCGTGCAAATATAATTTAGGAATTAATGTTAGTTAGTCATTGAATATAAATATTGGAACAATTTAGGGGTACGACTGATTTTATCAATTGATCAATTGAGGTTGTATTGTGAACTGAACAAATTAGTTTCCTACCAGACTATCTTATCCTTCAGTCATTTCAGTTTTTATTCACTCAATGGTCGCTTTTATAATTTGCCGTAGCACAGCATGGCACGGCACAGTAATACCGTGGGCGTCTCAAGTATTTTTGTGGCCGTCGACGCCGTGCCGTGGATGATAAATTAAAAGCGTCTGCATACAATTACATACATTTTGCTTTCCTATCTTACCGTGACGGTAAAAACGTGCCGTGCCGTGGAAGTACAGACGCCGGCAAGGAGTTCCGAACCATGGCAGAGCGCATTATAAAGGATGAACCATGTGTCTAACCATGTGTCAATTCGCTAATTCAAATCCAACTGAACAACCCTCAGTTTTACTGAACTCTGGAGTAGTGCCGTGTAGTGTGTTGCTATGACTCATCGAATAGCAGGTGGAATCAGAGCTTAAGCAGCTCAAAGCAAGTGATCTTCTCGCATTAGTCCCGAACCAAATATTATATAATTGTTAGTATTATAAAACTTACTATATCGCAGCTTCCTTCAACTTGTCTCAATTCCATCTTCAAGTCGCTTATATTGGAACTCCTGTCGCTGTCCTTGAATTGATCGGCGCAGTTCTTACCAATATCGGTAATGTCGGGTTTCTTAACCTCGGTCTTCCGAGTATTTCGATGGCACAGCATAATTATAAGCATCGCTATTAGAAGAATGATGGCAATAGATGAGCACCCTGAGACGATGACGATAAGTGGGAATGATTCTGAAAAAAAATCTTTCATACAATGTCTTAAACTTGTACTTAACTTAACTTGAAGCTAGTAACCCTAGCTGTTAACCAAGCGGTCGCGGGTTCGAATCCCGCTAGAAGCAAATGTTTATGTGTTAACATTTAACTTTGTACCTGAGTCATAGATGTTTTGTATTAATATGTAATATGTATCTATTTAAAAAAAAGTAATATATGTAGTATATCAACTGTCTGGTATCCATAATACAAGCATTAAGTTGCTTACTTTGGAACTAGATGGTGCTGTGTGGAATGTGTGAATATATTTATTTATTATTTACCATCAAGTGGCCCGTCAGCCTGTCTGTCGACCCTTATATATAAAAAAAAGAAGACCATTGTGAAACAGCAGCGTATGTGGTTGCGTTTTGGTGGTTAAGAGATGTCAGAGAGCCTAGTGCGAGTTTTACTCTATCAAACTCATCGAACGCGTAAACGTCAATTTGTATGGGACTGAAGCAGTGCTACACATTAGCCACCAGCCACCAGGTAGCGCTGCTTCATTTCCATACAAATTGACATTTACGCGTTCGACGCATTTGATAGAGTAAAACTCGCACTAGGCTCTCAGGGCTCTAATATTGCCATAGCAACCACTTATGGCGTTGCTTGTATTAATAGACTACAGTATCAAGTATCTAGAGTACCACCCAGCTATCGTACTTTCAGTTTGTCCGCCGAAATAGAAATAAAAATACCTCGTTGAGTAAAATAAAGTTGCTTTTTATTGAAAATTCTGCTAGATTTGAAATATCTTTTCATGTTGCGTAAAAATTAATAAAAAATTTATAACATGTTTGTTTCGCTAACGAAATAAAGGTTTCGCCGCAAGCCTATTTTGTTATTTGAGCGTTACATAAACTCAAATATTCTAGACTGATTGATTGTCCGAACAATACACCCAAACGATTGGATCGATTTTGGCGGGACTTTTTTTAATTGATTTACTAACTATTCAGATAAGAATTTATAGCGAAAACTGTGTGCGAATAAAACCGAAATCGAGGTACATTTCTAAGTCAACCTCTCTAAGTCTGTAGCGCACTTGTAAATACAAAATGGCTTTGCTTCTGTTTAGAGGCGAGTGGACAGTAGCCGACTTCTATTCTATCCCGTGAGTTTATATTCATATCATACACGCTATATCTGCTGTAAGTTGCTGTGGAGTTGAGTGTCCTGCAGACACTAGATGCTGCAGCATCAGTTCCAGGTTACCATATCATGGAAATACCATTGATGTAACAGTATACAAAATTTCAGTGGACATTAGTGAAATCCCATCGTCAACTAGAAAATGCGCTGATGGTCTTCAAGCACTGAACAGGTCTTTATAAATTATAGCTAAGAACAATCTCGATTACGTCAGCTTTGGTGTATTCCCAGTAGTTCGGTTAACAGTTCGGTTGACCGAACTAGTGAGACTTTTTTCCCAGTAGTTCGGTCGAACAAATCAACCGAAATAGTGAGACCATTTTTTCTCTGGTCCATTCCCACTAGTTCGGTTTCAAACAAAAAAAAACAGATCAAAATCGGGCCATCGGTTTGGGAGCTTTGATTCAGACAGATACACAACACACACGTCAAACTTATGACTCTCCGTTTTTGCGTTGGGCGTCGGAGGTTAAAATTGTAGTAGTTGTTTAAAAATAATAACAAACTCACTGTCGGGTAGTAATTGTATAGCGACACTGTCCGTTCCATACAAATTAGTGACACTACAGTTGTATGTCCCGAAATGTCTAGATTCACTCTCTCGCAGCAATAAAGTTGACCTCGTCATTCCGTCGCCAAGTGTCTCCTCTAGGAATGTATACTCCTAAAAGATAAGTGATCCTACAATAAAACTAAACTAAGGGCAGGTTTACATTAGCGCTCCCCCTGGGTACGCCGGGACCTTGTCGCGGTGGGGGGGCTCACCCTTGGCCCGGCCTCGAGTGCTAAGGAGGCGTACAACCGAGCGTTCCGAGCGGGCTCCCAAGCGGGAGTCCGTAGTCTAGCCAGCCTACCAGCCAGCCAGCGATCCACCCCCAGGGCAGCCTAGCCATTACTGGCTAGGCTGCCCTGGGGGTGGATCGGAGCTAGGTGCCTCGGCAGAACCCGGTTCACCCCGCTCACAGGGCAAGGAGGCACCGGGAAGTTTTAGTGGGTATTCCCAGTGCCGCTAACACCAGCTGTTGGGCGACCCCCCACATATCCCTACCGCCTAGCCAGGGTAGGGAATCTGTAAACGGATTTCTCCTCGTCAAAAAAACTTGAACGACTTGAAAAACTTTAGAACTGAAAAGGACAATCTTAAGCTGTCCCTAGACGATAATTGTATTGATTGATGTGAATGACATGCAACTACGTGCTAGCACTTGATTGATAGTTACTTTTATTTTTATTCATGCAAGCTATGACTGACATACACGCATGATCGTAAAGCGGTCCCTAGACGATCATACGGCATGACATGCAGCATGATAATTCACGTAAACGCACATCACGCCGCATGATCATCTAGGGACCGCTTCACAAAATTATCATACCTGATTGTGAAATGTGCTTATTTCACTTCCTCCAAAAGACCAAATTATGTAGTCCGGTTTAGGCACAGAAAATGATACGCATTCCACTCTGATTCTGTCTCCGGCTACTCCAAACTGCGTCAAATTTGACATTATCTTTGGTGGACCTAAAAAAGTTGTACATTTTATATTATACTTTCTCGAAGCGATGTCTTAATGGTCGCTTTACTTCGATAATTGGAACCAAAATGGAGTTTTTTTTTTTTTTTTTAAATATTGCTGTCTACCTTTAAGATATACCATAGCAGAAGCTTCGATGTCGGGGTGTCCGTCGATACTACCTCTGCACCAGTATTGACCCGCCGAATGAGGAGTGACAGTCACAGTCAGGTTGGAAGACTTGCCCACTCGCTGTGAAAATTTTACCAAGGTGTAGTGCTTGAATGGATAATGACTAGTACTGTGTTCCGTTAATGGTTGGTTATGGTTAATGGTTAATGGTTGATACTCTGCCTGGGGCCTTTTGTGTCACCTAATTTTTTCTGATGCTTTATACTAAGCTTTTTGGGTATTACTCTTCTTAAGGAGTAAAATATGTATGTGCAATTATATATATACCTACTAGCTGGCTCCCGCGACTTCGCTCGCTTGAAAAAAAAGTAGCCTATCCAGGGGCCAAGAGCAAACGTACAGTCACAAACGCTACGCTCACTACGCTATTATGCGTTATAGTTACGTTCTATTTTTTTTTTAATATTTTAGAATATCTGAACTTTCCAAGACATTGCGCCATCTACACAATATTATTAAAAAAAAAGAACACTGTTGTTCTTTCGGCGTGTTCGAATTGTGAAAATTTATATTTTGTAATCGTTCGTAACGTAAGGAGTAAATTGCAGTCGTGTGTCGGAGCTGACACACACATTTTTTTTATTGCAATAATGTTAATTATGAAATGTTAATTATGTATAATTGAAACAATTTGTTATATTACGCTTAATTAGGCGATCTAGATTATAGATCGCCTAATAGTAACTACGTAATAGTACGTTAAAATTTTGCTTGATAATAATAATGATAGCAATTACAGCGCACTATTTCATTTCTACCCATTAAAACTATGAAACAATATTAAAATGTCATGATATTTAATGAGTTTACGTACGTAGAGTTGGTTCAACATTATTTGGTCCGCTGCTAATAACATTAGTCCTGCCACATTTAAAACGTCCAGATAATTATTAAAAATGAAACGGCAACATCGATAGTGTATTGCGGAATGTTATATCAATTAATAACATTAATGTATGGCTAAATTGCGGAACAAATATATGTATATATATGTCGTGGGCAGATCGTAGAATTGGGCAGATCGTAAAGTATGAAATCAAAAATCTTTCACCAAAAGTCAGCTTCTAATCTTCACCTTGTCGCACCTATTTTTAATAGGTGCCACGAGAAGCGGAACGAAGCAAAGCGAGGTGGAACGTGTTAGGTCTATATGGAAATAAATTTGGGGAGCCGAGCGAAGCGGAGCGGAGTGTGACGACCCTCTCAATTTTAACAGAAATATAATCTACCCAGGAATATCATGATATGCCCAATTCTACGATGTGCCGACGACATATTATATTACATAGGACTAAAGCGGTCGCAGCTGTGAATATATATGCGATTTAAAATTTTAAAATTTAAAATTAAAATTAAACGTTTTAAAAATTTATTATTTTATAATTATTTTATTATTATTTTATAACAAAATATTTAAAATTGTTATTTGTAAGTATTTTATTTTATTTTATTTATTCCATCTTTATTTATGGACTTAAGATTGGATTAATTTATTAATTAGCACCTATTATCATGGTCTATTCCGTCATGTCAATTGATACAGAGCGTGATACCATTTATTGCAATTTCAACGGTACGCCTTTGAACTTACAGACTCCCGACTAATTGGAAAGGGCCTAAGTAGTGCGAGTTTTACTCGATCAAACGCGTCGAACGCTTAAGCGTAAATTTGTATTGGAATGAAGCAGCGTCACCAAGCGGCTAACGTGTAGCGCTGCTTCATTCTCATACAAGTTGACGTTTACGCGATCGTCGCGTTTGAACGAGTAAGACCGACATAGGCCACGGTAACGCTGGCCTGCGAAAAAGTATACCCCTGGCATAGATGAATGATTGGTCTCGCTGCGCTCAATTAGATACCCCCGTCGTACTTGTAAAATGCGGCATAAAATAGTACGCCGATTTCATCGTACCCGAGCCAGTCACACTGCAAACTGTCTGTGATGTGTACGTGCCGAATGTTTTATTAAATTTTAGGCATAATAAAATACCAGTTTGCGTAGTGAAACTGTGTAAAAATATAGTAAAACTGGGTATAAAGTGATAAAAAGTGACGGTTTTTTACACACACTACAATAAAAAGTTGCCACGTTTTCGGAGCTATTGCTTTTTTATAGCGCTCTATCTAGTCGAGTGCAGCGAGACCAATCAATTATCTTTGACCCCTGTATAAAATGTCTGTTCTTCAGGAAATTATTGCAATACAAGTTAAACTTACAATGACTCGATCATTTTCGTAGCGCAACCAAACTATTTTTGGTGTTGGATGTCCATCTACTGCGCAATAGAGAGTTTCCACTGAGCCAGACTCGGCTTCAACATTTTCTGGTTTCTGTACAAACGTGGGACCATCTGAAATTTATATTTTCTATTATAATCTGGTCTTTTTCGTGCGATTTCGCATATAAGAAAAAAACAATGAAATAATATTATAAAATATTCAGTGTCTTTTGAAAACTTTTTGTACATAAACTGCGAAGTTAGGACAACTTACACGCCACCTCCAAAGTTTTCGTGTCTGCGCTCTTCCCAACTGAATTGTACACTTCACATTTGACAGTAGCTTCATTGTGTTTCCTAGACACGTTCGTTATTTTCTAGAACAGAAAGCTCCGCTTAACGAAAATCCTTGTGATACAGTAATTCGATTAACAGTAGAAATTAATAGAAGTAGAAGTACAGTAGTTTATAACAATGTATTGTAAACTAGCTGGTGCCCGCGACTTCGTCCGCGTTGAAAAAGCAATATATCGCCTGACATCGTTATTGCAATTATACTTAGCCAGGAGTTAGTTTCCTTAATTTTAGATTATCTCTCGGGAGCAGTACTTTTTTTCTGGATGAAAGGTACCTTATGTCCTTTCTGGTGTCCCAGACAACGTGTATGCATCCAACATCCAGAAAAAAGTACTGCTCCCGAGGGATTATCTAAAATTAAGGAAACTAAGTCCTGGCTAATTATAATAGCAATAACGATGTCAGGCGATATATTGCTTTTTCAACGCGGACGAAGTCACGGGCACCAACTAGTTTATTATAAACTAGCTGTTGCATGCGACTTCGTCCGCGTAAATTTATAAAGTATAGCCTCTTTTGTCCAGCCATAAATAGGCTAGGCTTTAGAAAGTATCCACCTGAAGGCACTAAGCGCCTTAAATCGAGTCTAAATATTATTTCCCGCATTAGAAGTTAAGCAAATACGTAATCTCCATAGTACGTGTAGTAATAACGTTATTTAGCAGTTACTGGAGTCATTTCGTTCAAATATTTTTGTAGAAAATTATAATTTTTCGCTCGGAGAATGTGCTCCGCAAATTTAATACACCCGTTTTAATATAGGTGCAACTTTTTAAGCAAACTCCAACATGAAACAGGCTGATGTAAAATGCATATTGCAGGTGCTCACTGTGCCAAAGAGCGGAATTTTCTTTGCCTTTTCGAGAGTGGCTCGGCTACACGAGACACGCGTAAATTTTTAAAATTATAAAGCCAATCTCACTGCCGTTAATCTACATTTGAATATTTTCAGTGGCTAAAACGCAATCTAAAACTTGGTATTTCTTTTTTAAATTGCCCTTAAGTTGATTCGCTTTCAATTAAAAAAAATTTTAGATCATATCTAATACTAGCTGGTGCTCGCGACTTCGTCCGCGTGGAATAGTTATTTTGGGAATCATTTGGGTATCTCGAACGGTTTTCGCAGCGCACGCAATGGAAGCCCTCAAAGATAAATAATTTTTCCCGTTTTTTCTACATTTTCGACTGTTTCTTCGCTCCTATTAGTCGCAACGTGATGTTATATAGCCTAAAGCCTTCCTCGATAAATGATCTATCCAACACAAAAAGAATTTTTCAATTCGAACCAGTAGTTCCTGAGATTAGCGCGTTCAAACAAACAAATAAACAAAAAAAAACTCTTCAGCTTTATAATATTAGTATAGATATAAAATTCTCGTTGCCAAACTCCTCCGAAACGGCTGGACCGATTTTGATGAAATTTATGTGCTTATCGGGTAGGTCTGAGAATCGACCAACATCTATTTTTCATACCCCTAAATGTTAAGGGTGGTAGGGTGGTTAGAGACCACGTTTCAGAGCCATAATTATGTCATCAGTGGCTACACAAATATTCTAATCTAAGTATAGATAGACTTACCATTTCATTGCCGAAGTCGCGTAAGATTTGCTCATTGTTGATGTACCATTTGTAGGTCAAGTCGTTCGGGTTGGCATTCGCTTGGCAACCTGTTAAAATTTTTACATAGGTGTGAATCAATAATTTTTTGGGCAGTTTTAATATTTTTAAAGTGAAACTTCTTTGCGTGCGATGACAGTAAAATTTTATGGTCGAATATTGTGTGACGCTACAGTGTAACGTACATTGGATGCTTCTTTCTGCATGGCATCTACTATATAAGTCTACAGGTAAGTATTGCTAGCCAAAGAAGGTTCACTTCAGACACGCGCATTTTTTTTCTCTACTCTAATAAAATTCATGAAACAAAATAATATCAATTATTATAGTCATACATCGCCTAGTCATGCAAAACTGGGATTCATACAATAAAATTTAGAAAAACTATGTATCTGAATCATATATAATTAAAAATAATTTTTTTTAAATAAATAATAATACAAAATTATTAATAATAATAACTGACCTACAACTAAAGTGTTTCCTTCTTGTGTCCTCCCATTCGTAGCTCCAGACTTGATGAAAACTCGAACCTTAGGCGCGTATTGTACCTTAAACAAAATAGAAAATTAAAATAGGCTTAAAATTTGATTCGATTTGATTTATCCTAATCCCAATATTATAAATGCAAAAATTTGTATGCTGGAATGTTTGTGTTTGTGTTTGGATGTTTGTTACGCAATCACTCATAAACGGCTGAACTGATATGGATGACATTTAGCACACAGAGAGTTTATTACTTGGACTAACATATAGAAAACTTTTTATCTTATGAAAATGTTCAGTTGCCGAAGGATCGTCCAAAAATATAAAACATTTGGCGCCACTGTCGTCAATAGTGGCGGCGACAGCGTTCACCGTTCACCATTCACCAATTTTTTTTAATTATTTTTTTAAATTGAACGGTCGAATTGTGAATCCGTACTAATATTATAAATGCGAAAGTTTGTATGGATGGATGTATGGATATTTATTAAATAACTCTTTCACGCAAAAACTACTGAACCGATCACCATGAAATTTTGCAAACACGTTGTCTGGGACACCAGAAAGGACATAGGGTACATTTCATCTAGAACGCGGACGAAGTCGCGAGCACTAGCTAGTATATTATAATATTAAGGGTATATTTTTTCAAAGTTCCACTGGTAAAACATTATTTTGGTAATAGCCCCGCTGGTAACACTTGAACAAAATTCTAATTTTATTTGCAAACTTTCTATTCGGGGCCTTTTCGTCCGTGACGTGGAGTAGAGTTTTGTTAACTTGTTAACTTAGTTAAAACTAGGACGCCATTAAGAGCGAACTAGGACATTTTATAGACGTTCGAATATAACACATATAGATTGGTTATCAGACATTTTTTTGTTAAAGATTGGTTTGCTCTTGTCCAACAACCAACTGTTGCAATTACTCTAGGCCATGGTGAATAATACTCCACATAGTAGGACACTTATTTATTTGTTCTTGCTAATGATTATTTATTTATTATAAAATTCAAACTCAGTAAAGCGAACGTCCTCACACTTTGACAACCCAGCGCAGAATGGCAGTCGCTCCCGTAAGTGCTACCAATTGTTTTTTTCAAATAAGTATTTTTTTAAATGCCCTGCTCGTTTAGTTTTCTAACACAACTGTGTAATGTAACAAGGATGACGCCTATGATAGAGCAAGCTCACGCAGAAGATGCCTATTCACTCGAACTTTGAAAAGATTTGGCTTATATATGAGCTCGGAAATACAGACGCCGGCAGGGAGTTCCAAACCTTGACAGTGCGCATTATAAAGGACTAGCTGGTGCCCGCGACTTCTTCTGTGTTGAAAAGCAATATATCGCCTGACATCATTATTGCTATTAAACTTAGCTAGGAGTTAGTTTCCTTAATTTTAGATGATCCCTCGGGAGCAGTACTTTAATCGTGGACAAGGTACCCATCGTGTATATGGGAAATTTCATTGAAATCCATTCAGTACTTTTTGCGTGAAAGAGTTACAAACATCCATACAAACATTCGCATTTATAATATAAGTACGGTTATGCAAATCGATTCTTAAGGCTGCGGACCGTTAAAAATTGACTCTCATCGAATTTTTGGCGCTGCTTATAACATTGTTTTCAAACTGATTTAGGAAAATCTTAGAAATATTTTTATAACCAAGAAAAATTTATAATATGGTTAATAGTTAAGTATTTTTTAAGCGTTTGTTTATAGGGTATATATTAGGTAAAAATGGAGTTAAACACAGCTCTGCCAAGCCCTACAGTATGTTGAGCTATGTTCACGGACCAATGACATAACAACTAATGATAAATTAGAAAATCTATTCAGATGTGAAGTTTTCTTATGTGGTCGTCCTTAAATTGATCTGATTATTTTTTTGCAAAACTAATTCATGTTCTTAAGTAAGAACGTTAAATATTGTCTTTTATCAAATTTTTCACTAATTTTTTTTTTCATTTTTAACATAGTTACGTAACAACAATTAGAAATTAACATTTATTATCATAAAGGACAAGTGTTTAGGTACAATAAAAAGCTATGGTTTCTGTATAAAAATTAAGAAAAGTAATTATTTTATTGATAAGAAAATATCGGCAATCAAACTCCTCAGTGACCGGTGAGCGGTCGTTGCGTTCAGACGTGTGCTCCGTGTTAAATTTTTACATGTTTTTTGCGATCGAACAAATATCTTTGTCTCGCTCACTCTCAGAGATTTTGCGCTTCTGTTAGCATATCGAAAGTTGCTTTACTTTATTTATTTTCAACATTATTTTCGAACTTTTTGGTAGTTAGTTAGTTTTTTGTTTTTGTTATATATATTATTATTGGGTCATAATGGAAAAAGATATGCTTGACTAAAAAAAGGAAATGCAAGTCAAATATCATAAGCATTATATATTATATTATATTATATTATATTATATTATATTATATTATATTATATTATATTATATTATATTATATTATATTATATTATATTATATTATATTATATTATATTATATTATATTATATTATATTATATTATATTATATTATATTATATTATATTATATTATATGTTATAATCATTATAAAAAAAATTAGGTATATATATTATTACTAGCTTTTATGGAAGAGTGAAGTCTCCTGGCACAGGCTTCCGCTCAAAAAAAGTCTTCAATCATGTAATATCATCTCAATTTCTAATAATGAAATGAACACAACCTTATTCACAATAATAATATAGAATCTGCTAGCAACTTTTCTATATTCTATATTTCGAAACTAATTCTAAAAAACAAGTCTGTTTCTAAAATTTCTAAAATATCTAAAACTTCTAAAATTTCTAAAATTTCTAAAATTTCTTGGAGCTAGCGCGCCGACTGTATCTATTTATTGGATTAACTATTATAGCATAACAATGCATGTATAATATATTTAGAAATGTTGAAAATTGGGTATTTTCAATAACATGAAATTAAAAAAATTCTCTTTCTAAGTCTCTTTCTAAAATTCCTAAAACTTCTAAAATTTCTACATTTCTAACATTCTAAAATTTCTAACATTTCTAAAATTTCTTGGAGCTAGCGCGCCGACTGTATCTATTTATTGGATTAACTATTATAGCATAACAAATCCATGTATAATATATTTAGAATTGTTGAAAATTGGGTATTTTCAATAACATGAAATTAAAAAATGTCTCTTTCTAAAATTTCTAAAACTTCTAAAATTTCTACATTTCTAACATTCTAAAATTTCTAACATTTCTAAAATTTCTTGGAGCTAGCGCGCCGACTGTATCTATTTATTGGATTAACTATTATAGCATAATTAATGCATGTATAATATATTTAGAAATGTTGAAAATTGGGTATTTTCAATAACATGAAATTAAAAAATTCTAGTAAAATATTAAAAGCAATAAGTAGAGCAAGATTCTATTGATAAATTACGAGTATTATAACGCAGGATGTCAGCGGAGGTGCTCCCCACGCGCACGGTTTTTTTCGACTCTATTTCGTAGTTTTGCACCGATAGACTGAGCTCTTAAGGAGTAAACTCCAATATTTCTTCAAGGATACAATAAAGTTTACCTATACTTAAAAGTTTAATTAATAATAACAATCTCAAATAACATTTACTTAAGTACACAACAACAAATTTCATTTGGTGTAAAAGTCATTGAATAGGAAGATTACACTTTTTTTCTCGACCGAGATGAAAGTGTTCTGAATATTAACGAGCTATTTTATACTTTGAGGAATTCCGTTTCACAACTTTTAATATATTCACATTTTAATACATCCCTAAGTATTTACATTTGTCGAAAAGTTTTTAAACTTTATCCGTATTGAATTTTCGATTTTTCTTTTAAAAGAAAATAGAAACGAAGTATAAAACAACAACAGCATTTTTGTAGAAACTGACAGAGATAACTGACAGGATTATTTCAGGGATCGAATCCTAACAAATATAATATAAATGCGAAAATAACATTGTGTCTATCTGTCTGTTGTCTTTTCACGCCTACTCAACTACTCAAAAAATCATCATGATATGCATACAAATGAAGGACACAGGGTATCTTTCATACAGAAAAAGTACTTTTCTTGTGAGATATATAATTTTTTTTTTTTTTTTTTTTATCTCTTTTATTCCCGCAAACTGTCCATAGGACATTCAGCTGGATGTTAAGTATTTCTGGAAGACGTTTTTGGAGCAAAATCCAATGATTTGCCCAAATATTATGATGTGAATAATCTACGACTCCATAAGGTCCTGTGGCGCACGCCTTTTTAGTCTCTTAAAAGTAGCACCCGGCAGCTTGTCCATCAGGTTACGTGCCAGAGGGTTTGGGTGACTTTGGAGTCGCTTGTGGTAGTATAGCAATGACTCCGCCACGACGCTCTTCACAGTTTTAACTCCCAGTTCCCGATGTAGACGATCATTTTGAATATACCATGGAGCATTGGTAATCATGCGAAGCATTTTGGACTGGAATCGTTGCAATATTTCTATGTTTGAATTTGATGCTGTGCCCCACAGTTGCACTCCATATGTCCATATCGGTTTGAGTACGGCCTTGTACAATAGAAGCTTGTTTTCTAATGATAGTTGGGACTTTCGATTTAAAAGCCAGAACATCTTTCTCACTTGTTGACCAAGAGCTTTTCTTTTCGTAAAAATATGTTTGGCCCAGGTTAGACGTCTGTCTAGATAAATTCCCAAGTATCTAACGCAATCAGACTGCGGGATCCTTACATCATTTAGTTCCACTAGTGGACATGTGTCACGTCTCAAAGTGAATGTTACGTGCACGGACTTAGCTTCATTCACCTTTATCTTCCAGTCCTTCAGCCATTGAGATATTTCATTTAGACTCATTTGGAGTTTTAGGGACGCTTCAGATGCGATTTCATCCACTGAAAGAATGGCTGTGTCGTCAGCATATGTGCCAATAATTACTTTGTCCGGGTTCGGAATGTCGTATGTATAAATTAAATATAACAAAGGTCCCATAATGCTACCCTGGGGGACACCGGCTTTGATCTTATAGAGATTTGTTGTGCTATCACCATGTTTTACGTAGAAATGTCTTTCCTCAAGGTATGATTTTATGAACTTAAAATAGTTGATGGGTAAGTTAGTAAGTACTTTATAGAGGAGTCCGTCATGCCACACCCTATCAAAGGCCTGTGACACATCTAGAAAAACTGCTGAGATGTATTGCTTTTTTTCCATAGCGCTGTTTATTTGTTCCACTAGCCTATGTACTTGCTCTATAGTACCGTGGCCCTGCCTGAATCCAAATTGATGCTCAGGGATTAGGTTGGCTTCAGCCAGTTTAATTATAAGTCTCTTGATAAATAGTTTTTCAAGGACCTTCGAAGGAAGAGGTAGAAGGCTGATAGGACGATAGGATTTTACGTCTGTGGGATCTTTGCCTGGCTTCGGAACGAGAATTATTTCTGCTACCTTCCATTGGGGAGGGACAAAGCTTCTCCAAAGAATAGAGTTGTATAGTTGAGTTAAGAAATTTATTCCCTTGGCCGGTAACTCTCTTAGTATTCTACCCGTGATGAGATCGTATCCTGGGGCTTTGTGTATTTTTAGGTTTCTTATAGTCGTCTTTACCTCCGCCTTTGTAAATTTCTTAATGGGAAGATCCAGCTGATGAGTTGTATTTAAAAGGGTTGATACACTATCTTCCTTAACTGAACTGAAACCCTCATGTGCAGTAAATACTTTAGATAAATGTTTTGCAAAGCTTATACTTTTATCTTGATCACTTCTAGCCCAGGTCCCATCTTCCTCTTTAATTGGAGATTGGTGGACGATTGGTCTTTTCAGCTTTTTAGTCGCTTTCCAGAGAGAATAGTCCGTGGCTTGCGTGGCTTCAAGGTTTTGCAGATATATTGCAATATCTCGATTTCTGTTATGTGTGAGAGCATCTTTTAATTGTGAGGTCAGCCTGTTGTAATTCGCTTTGTCCCGCGAGTACTTAGTAATTTGCCATGTTTTCCTTGCCTGTCGCTTCTTCTTAATTAGTTCAAGAATGAATTTTGGGTAGAAATACATGTCGTCCAAAAATTCTGTAGCATTTGGAGTGGACGCCCAAGCTGCTTGTTGTACGCTGCTATTGAACATTTCCACTGCCTGTGTGACTTCGGCGTCAGTTGTCAGTGGTATTTTGCAGTCGAGTGAATCTTCCACCAGCTTTCTGAAGTGTGGCCAATTGGTTTTTTTGGTATGCAGCCTACAATTTCTTGTGTATCGTACAGCTCCACAGGTAAAGATCACTACTACCGGTGAATGGTCAGAGGTTAAATCATAACAGGAGTAACACTCCAAGTTAGGACTGGGAACACCTTTCGTGACTACGAAGTCCACCAAATCTGGTTTCTTATTTGTATCAGAAGGCCAGTAGGTAGGTTGTCCGGAGGACGTAACACCAAGCTGTAAGCTCTCGATCGATTTCAGAAGCTCCCTACCTTTGGATGTGACAAGTCTCGATCCCCATTTGGTATGCTTCGCATTATAGTCTCCAGCGGCTACAAATTTGTGTCCCAGGGTTAGAAAGAAGGTGGAGTAATCAATATCCTTTAGATTATGCTTTGGCGGTATGTATAGTGCAGTTATATTTAGTGGATCCTTGGAGTCAGTGATAATTATGCTTGTCGCCTGTATCTCCTCAGTGCAGTATGAGTCAGTAGGGTAATGTTTGATCTTATCTTTAACTATAACTGCGGAGCCGCCATGGGCTTTACCATCCGGGTGCATTGTATGATATAATTTATAATTTGGAATTTGAAAAGAGCTTTTAGATGTGAAATGTGTTTCCGACACCAGCAATATGTCGACGTCGTTTGTTTCTAAAAATATTTTAACTTCTAAGAAGTGTTTTGACAAGCCGTTTGCATTCCATAATACTATTTTGAGCCGATCGAACTTTTACACATAACAGACATAAGATTAGTAAGTAGGTTTGTCATAGTACACAATTGATCCATAATTTGCCTGAACATGTTCATCAGTAGCTTCATGTCGCTTGAACCTTCACAAGAGTCATGTTTGTTTGAGTCAGTCACTGGTTGAGGTTTGTTTCTAAGAATGTCCGCGTAACTCGTTTCAAGCCTTTGTTGTCTCAGAGTAGGAGGATCGAGTAATTTCTTGGCATATCCTGTTTCCTTCTCAATTATTTTAGGACGAAGTGACGGGTATTTTGGTTTCTGTAGATCTTTATAGACGCTACAGCCTTTGTAGTTGGCCGGGTGATTTCCACCACACAAGACGCATTTAACTGAATCAGAGCGTTCTTTGCGTGTGCAGTCTTTGGAGGCGTGGTTCCCTGCACATTTTATGCATTTAGGCTTGCGATGGCAGTATGCTTTTGTGTGTCCGTAGTTTTGACAGTTGGCACACTGTGGGATGTCACGAGTTGGTCTTGGGGGTTCAAACACGATACGACAGTTTAGAAGACTTTTGATATCGTATATTTGTTTATTGTTTTCTTGTGGAGACAGCTCCACTATGAACATGTGTAAAGGTTTCTTTGTAATTCTTTGTTTTATGTTCCAGATGTTAACTGTTTCATGTCCAAGTTCTTGCAGAGCCACCTTTATTTCTTCTATGTCAGTGGATGGATGCATTTTTTTCAGGACTACTCGAAATGAACGATCTTGTTTGGGTTTGTATGTGTAATAGTCTGTACCTTTCGAGTCAAGCTGTTTTACCACTTCTCTGTAGACTTCGTGTGTTTTAGTTTGAATCTTTACTCTGTTCCCACTTAGTATTTTCAGCTCATATTTATTGCTTGCATGAAGGTCTAGAAGTTTCTTTAAAGGTGTGATGTTTTCGACACCGTCTACGAATATTGGAGGAGGCCTAGGGACTTTCTCAAATGGAACTGTTGGTTCTTTTTCCTCGGCATCCAGGTCCAACCCCTCAAATAAATTTGATGTTGGTATTGGCTCACTCAGCCAGTAGTTGTGGAGTTTGGTTTGTTTTTGAGCTTTAGCGAAGTTGTCGTTGTTAGGGCTGCTCCTAGGACGCTTCTTGGTTCTAACTTCCACATACGTCTCTGCGGCTCCTTGGCTCCGAGTTTCGTCCGCAAGGCTTAAAGAATGAGAGCGTGGCCTGTAGTCGAGCAAAGGCTTATGTATAAGGCCTATATATAAAAAAAAATAAAAAAAAATGTCAGTCAGTACGACTGCATGTCAGAAGTGAAAACGTAGCTTCAAAAAAATGGTTTATTCCCAAAATAATTGTATGATATTTAAATAGAACACAATTATTTAACGTGACCTTCTTTTAAAAAGGTTTGATGTTGATATGGAACTATATTATTGGTCAGAGGTGTATACCATATTGATCCTTGTTATCATAATAATATATAGTAAGTTTAGTTTCATATGCAGTTGTCTGCTTAGTACTTATATATAGAGCTGTCAGTTTCGGTTACATTACATTAAATTACATGACAGTGTCGCGAGTTCAATGGTTTTTTCCTATCTCAAATATGCCCAACTCGCCTACAGAAATTTTCTCTTCGAAAACTAACGCCTGGAAAAATAATTTTAATAGGCGTTATATTGCTTATATATTTATTTGACGCGGACGAAGTCGCGGGCACCAGCTAGTTAGTAATAAAACGGCGTTATATTGCTTATATTATTTTTTAACGCGGACGAAGTCGCGGGCACCAGCTAGTTAGTAATAAAACGTCAAACAGAGAATTAAGGCGAAACATTGGAACACAGATTTACGGAGTGAGCAAATAGGTCGTGTTCAATTTGGACACGAGTGGATTTATCCCGACAAACATAACCTGTGAAAATAAAATAGACCGATTCCGCTCCAGATCTATCCGCAGCTTTCACAAATTGCTACATACTATTGAAAAGCTAAAAGTACGATCATACCGAGTTATCGCAAACAATTTTCTCTGGAACGGTAAAGTTCGTTTCAACTAATGGACGCCAAAACAACAGTATGCAATCTTTAAAATAACAGAATGCAATTTAGTTTATATTATGTATTTGTGAAATATTTATAAATAAATAAAAATAAAAAATCTTGTCAGTGCACATGTGAACAATCTAGATAATTGATTGGTCGCGCTGCGCTCGACTAGATAGAGCACTATACAAAAGCAATTGCTCCGAAAACGTGGCAACTTTTTATGTAGTGTGTGTAAAAAGCCGTCACTTTTTATCACTTTTAACCCAGTTTTATTACATTTTTACACAGTTTCACTACGCAAACTGGTATTTTATTATACCTAAAATTTAATAAAACATTCGGCACGTACACATCACAGACAGTTTGCAGTATGACTGGCTCGGGTACGCCGAATTCGGCGTACTATTTTATGCCGCATTTTACAAGTACGACGGGGGTATCTAGTCGAGCGCAGCGAGACCAATCATTCATCTATGCATATTGGTAATATTATTATTCTCCCCCCCCCTTATACCAAAAAAGGGGTAAAAAGTATTATACAATGCGTACAAATTATTATTTTTTGAAAAAAAAAAATTATGCACAGACAACTCGTTTTATTATAATTATGTATAGATAGATAGATAGTTCATAGATTGACCACTGTTTGGTTACAGGGTCACATTGTCTGCCCTTATTGACCCCATTCCTTTTTCTTTTGTACAGAGGATAACCGAGACAGCAAGTGTTGCTAATCTCGCTGCGCGATTGTCGCAGTTCAATATTGAACCAAGTCCAAATTGTGTAACACTTTTCCTCCAACTTATTTAACTTATGAAAAGAGAGGTAAAAAATTCGAAAGCATTTTTCCAATGATTCTCTTTATCTCTAGGTATAACATTAATTTTACTCATAATAATTTATTTAAATGTAATAAAATACAAATATTTTTTCGGATTGTTTAGCTTTTGAAATTCTAAAAATATTGAATAATATTAACATTATTTCATAAGTTAATTTTATACTAGTAAACAGAACTTCGTACCTCCTTAAAATAAAAACCCGCTCTTTAAAAAAAAATATTTGAGATTTTTTTTTCGTGAATAACATCTAATTATTATTATCAATATAGCCATTAGATGTTTTAACAATTTCGTACGCGCTTAACAATCACGTACGGTAATCATAGTGAAAAGTGTTATACAGCCTTCCTCGACAATTGGACTATCCAACACAAAAAACATTTGTCATTTTTCCTGAGATTAGAATATTATTAGTATTTAATTTAATGCTGAGTTAAAGCTAATGAGTTCTGAAGAAATAATGACAAGAATTGGAAATTTTAAGAAGCCCTACGCTTTCTTAAAAGGTCTTTATTTCGTCAACAAAGGTTGTCGTCTAGACGAAGCCTTATAATGAAGGTATTACTAAAACAAAGCCTCCAATGCGAGAGTTAATTGCGAACAAAGGATTAGGAGACTAAAACAATATTTTATAGAACATTACGTCTCAATCTATAGTAATATTATAAAGCTGAAGAGTTTGTTTGTTTGTTTGTTTGAACGCGCTAATCTCAGGAACTACTGGTTCGAATTGAAAAATTCTTTTTGTATTGGATAGATCATTTATCGAGGAAGGCTTAAGGCTATTAACATCACGTTGCGAGTAATAGGAGCGAAGAAACAGTCGAAAATGTGGAAAAAAAACGGGGAAAATTATTCATCTTTGAGGGCTTCCGTTGCGTGAGCTGCGAAAACCGTTCGAGATACACAAATGATTCCCAAAATAACTATTCCACGCGGACGAAGTCGCGAGCACCAGCTAGTCTTAGAAACATACGTTTCGACTTTATCGTATAACTAGCGGGTCGCCCCGGATTCGCACGGATTTTCTTTCTGAAACTGAACCATCCACTGAACTCCTAAACTACTGGTTCGATTTTGATAAAACTTCGTAACTATGTGTAATTTGGTCTTAGTTTTTATTTTGGACCCGGGCGAAGCCGGTAGCGTGTAGCTAGTAGGTATTTATATAAAAATCTTCGTTATATAAATACTTAAAATTAAAAAGATCTAAGCGTATATACAGAGGGACAGAGGGAAGCGACTGTGTTTTATCTAAAACAATATTCCAATAGAAACTGCGACCGTTTGGTTAACAGCTAGTATTACCACAGAATACTTATTTCGTACAGTAGGCCGACGGAGACGTCTAGACAGGGCAATCGTGCGGGGCGTGAGGGGTGAGGCGCGAGTGGGACGTGCCCAAGCTACATACTTCGTCGTTCTTAGTAGCTTGGGATAAATATTCCAGGGCTATCGCGTCTTTCAGATTTTAATTTATTATATAAATCAAAATGGTGCATACGGCATGTGCTGTAAGTGCGTGCAAATCTCTATCTCGCATAAATAAAGAACTAAGCTTTCATCAATTTCTGCACGATGAAGAAAGGTACTTAAGCACATTTTATATTACTTAATTTGTGTCAACCCTTCCGTAATTTTTAAATACCTACACAGGCGGCGGTATCGCCCAACATCAAAGGCGTCGGCCTACTGTAGGAAATAAGTATGCTGTGGTATTACTAGCCATATAGACCAAACGTGTTGTCAATCCAAAACAAATTTATTTAAGTAACGTATTGTATCTAACTGGAAACCTAATAAATCATTGTAAAACTCGCGATAACGTTGAACAAACGCGCGCCATTAAAACATAACAAACGAGGAAGCGGAATCCGGAAAAAAATCATTTCGCTGTGATGTGCTGATACAGGATTTAGAGAAACGCGACGTCTCCTCGCAAAATTAGACTCTTACACGGCGCTCTTATTTTCACTTTTCCAGTTCGAAACGGCGACCATTGTAACTTGACACCCGACACGTTCCACTGTCTTTGTAAAACAGCCGAGTAGACGAAATTACTTCGAGCTTTTCCGGAGAGAAGATCGCAAGCGACAGTGTATTCCACATACGACATACGTATAAAAAAAAAGACTATGGACACAAATGTCTGAAATAAAGTTATTATTATTATTATTATTATAAATAAAATTGAATTGTCTATTTGTAATGTCAAAAATATACTGTAATTTGTATATAAATTAGTATGTAACTAACGTCCATTAATTACGTGAGGCGATTTTGGCGATTTTTTTCTTTCTATCCTACTTACTTACCTACAAAAAATCATTAGCTGCTATAATAATATTTACTAGGTAGGAACTTTTTAAATTTTCGTGTAAATATGATATCGTTGTATTCAATTTTCCAAAAAAAATATTAACTACTAGCAGACCCGGCAAACGTTGTTTTGCGAAAAAATAAAAAATAAATTTTTGGGGTGGACCACAATTAACATTTAGGGGTATAAAAAATAGATCTTGGCCGATTCTCAGACCTACCCGATAAGCACACAAAATTTCATCAAAATCGGTCCATCCGTTTCGGAGGAGTTTGGCAACAAACACCGCGACACGAGAATTTTATATATTAGATTATATTATGAATAACCTATTCTACGAGTACCTACATTAAAAAAAAATCTTGGTTTGTGTAGGCCGGTTTTGCATTAAAAAATGCACACCGGGCGTAGCCGGAAGCGAGTTGCTAGTTCGTTACATTGTACAAAAAATCCACCACTAAGGACCGGTATTTCAATCTTTACTTAAGTATTACACTTAACAAAGCTTAACTTTACCATAAAGCTAAGCTCAGGTACACAGGTACGTATTTGTGTTGAGTAAAAGTTGAAATACGCTATAGTAAAGTTAACCCTCGCTTTAATTTTAATCCTAAGAATAGTATAACAGTTGAAGAAATACCGACCCTACTTAAATAGTGTAATTTTGAAATTAGAATTTCGTTTGTTTTTTTTTTTGTTTTTATTGTAAAATGTCTTTCGGTCGCTTACAACGTTCTATCAGAGACGGTCCGACATATTTGAGGTTCCGCAGTTCTCTTAATTTGGTCTCCGCGCAGCGACTCGGCGAATTTTCCACGAGACATACAAAATTGCGTTGCAGACTTTTTTTCTTCCAAACCGGCTGTTACTTTTGTTTCTTTTGTGCCATTCTTTATATCCGTTTATTGGTAGCTGGCTTAACGTTATTTATGCGTATGAGGCAATGTACGATTTTTTACGCATGTTTCATAAACAAATGTCTCATTCAACACGGTGTGATGTGAATTTATAAAAAAGTAAAAATTTCAAGTTTCGTGAGCCTTACAACACAACTTTGGCAAACTTACAAATATACAAAAATTTTGTCTAGGTAACTATCTATAGTCAGTCTTTGAGTTTATTCATTACAAACATATAAATCTTCTTAATACAAGCTGTTGCACGCGACTTTGTCCGCGTAAATTAATAAAATATAGCCTATGTTACTCGCTGATAATATAGCTTCCCAACAGTGAAAGAATTTTTCACATCGGTCCAGTAGTTTCGGAGCCTATTCAATGCAAACAAACAAACAATCAAATCTTTCCTCTTTAAGTCAATAAATCTGTCATTAAAACCTGTATGTATAAATATAAAAAAAAATCTGTTCATATTGTATGCAATGTTTACCAGGGATTCGCTCCGTTTATATCGCTAGCTGTCATTTTTAAAATTGATTAATGATATCATAAAATTTTATTCCATTTTGTTCTGTACAATAACGAAGCAAGAAATTTTATAGGATACTGCTACTGTGGCATAAGAACAAATTCCTATGCGAAGATATTTGATCGTTAAAAGGTTTGAGCGATCGAGGAAAAAGAGAAAAGTAAAAAAATTGTTTTAAAGATCTAAGCATACATAGGGACAGACAGACAGACAGACGCGTCAGACAGACGCGGCGGCGGCTGCTTGTGACAGGCGACGGTAGCCACTTCTTACCATCAAGTGGACCGTCAGGCTGTCTGCTAATTTTAATGTAAAAAAAATTACAAAATAATATGAAAAAGATTTCATGATTCTCAAAAAGAATTAGGGCACTTATTCTTAAATCTTTTTATAGAATTTCACCGACGATTAAATGTCCGTAGTGAAGGGAAACGGATATCGGCGTACAATTTCCTGTGTGTATTATCAAAGTTCCGTTATGGCCACTTTATTTCCATAACTAGGCGTTTAAGGGCTCCCCTAAAAATGAGATAATTTGGAAGGACGATTAAGAAAACAGCCATTAACATTTTATGGGAAAACTTAGGGGGTGCCTTATTTCGGCCGAATAATTTTCATATTAAGTGTGCTCGACATTGTGTGTCATTATATGAAATTGTGAGGTCTGCGTTTTTGTGAATAATTTTGATTTAAAGAGAAGTAGCTTTTTGTGAAATGTGGGGGTCGCCCAGCACCTGATGTTAGCGGCACTGGGAATACCCACTAAAACTCCCCGATGCCTCCTTGCCCTGTGAGCGGGGTGAACCGGGCTCTACCGAGGCAACTAACTCCGATCCACCCCCAGGGCAGCCTAGCCATTACTGGCTAGGCTATCGCCAAAGAAAGAGATTGCCCGGAGACACCCAGGCAATACCCACGAGGCACACACAGCTACAGGCTAGTAACCCTAGATGTTCGCGTTTTACATCAAATTGAGACTTGAGAAATTTAACAACCAAGTTTTCTTTGAGGAAAAAGATTTGTCAAGTATTATTAAAGTAAGTAAAGTAAATTTATAACAGGATGCATGTGGGTGTGGCAGCGAACAAATTGTTACTCTAATTTGACCACATTTGGTCTAGTGGCTATATCTAATAAACCTAGTTTCGCGGGTTCGAATCCCGCTAGGGGCAAATGTTTATGTGTTAACATTATACCGTTGTACCTGAGTCATGGATGTTTGTATTGATAATATGTATGTATTTCCAAAAAAAAGTAATCTATGTATTTATCAACTATCTGGTATCCATAATAGGTACAAGCATTAATAGTTGCTTAGTGTGGAATGTGTGAAGATTTTTATTTTAAAATAAAAAAAAAAGGTATCCATGTATTTTTCTATAAAGTTTGTGTAAAACTAATAGTGACCCATCCCTGGCTTCGCATGGAAATAAAATTTTCAAAATTCCTTTCTTAGAAGACGCTCTGTTATAAAATAAACCTATGTTCCAAACAGCTTTTTAGACTTGGTAGTTTTGGCCGTGCGTTGATAGTCAGTCATAGGAATCTTTCGGTGAAGATATTTTTTAGAAGAATTCATTTGGGATATTGGTAAACGAGATGAGATTCTTATTTATATAGAATTAAGGCTTATTTTAAATAGTCATCATCATCATCTCAGCCGCAGGACGTCCACTGCTGAACATAGGTCTCCCCCATAATTTTCCAATCATTGATCTAAACTATAGATGCGGCGTAGCAAGCAAAAAGCCCCGAAATCTGTGGTAGTATTAAAATCATACTTACGAACTTACTGAGAGATTGACACGCAATTCCAAATGAATATTGCTATTGTAAAAAGAAACTAGTTAAAAGTCTTCGGTATTAACGCATCAATGTATACTACACAACGATATTGACTAGCTTACGACTAGCGAGCGACTATGTGCGAATTCGTCCACTTCGGCTCGAGTGGACGAATTTTACTACTACCATTTTTTGTGGGCTACGCCGTGTCTATACTCCCAATTATACTTATATAGTCTTTGTTTCCAATAGGACCGGTCAGAAGCAGCCTGGAGCCACCGCTGACCCGCGGCCTTTATTAGGTCATCTGTCCACCTTGTGGGTGGACGTCCTACGCTGCGCTTGCTGGTCCGTGGCCTCCACTCGAGAACCTTCCGACCCCAGCGGCCGTCGGCTCTCCGTACTATATGGCCCTGCCCACTGCCACTTCAACTTACTAATCCGCAGGCTTATGTCGGTAACTTTCGTACGTCTGCGGATCTCCTCATTTCTGATTCAATCGCGCAGTGTAACTCCGAGCATAGCCCTTTCCATAGCTCGTTGAGCGACATTGAGTACATTTTAAATAGTACTTACTTGTATTTTGATTGTAGCAGCCTTATATGCTCGGTCCGCAGTATTTTGCGCCTGACATGTCAAAGTCTGATTGTGATGATGTTTTCTTGGCCGTAAATGTAGTACGGAACTAAAAAAAAGAACATTCAATTTTAACTATGAAATAGACGCATAATAAACTTAAAAAAAAAAACAGAAAACATACATGAGAAAAGATGAATGAAAGTAAAGCATTTACTGAATTGTATATTAAATATATCTTGTAGAAAGAAAATAGCATTTCTACAAGGTTTAATTGTATGCATTATAATTTTACCTATATATATATATACCTATATTTTTACCTTCCGAAAAAAAGTTATATAACTGACAATGAAAACCATATCATAATCAGACAGACTAGGAAAGAAACTTCAATTTATACTAAGTATGTAAGGATGCCTAAATATCAAATTGATAAATACTTAGAGCTTGGCTTGGCTCGTCAACAGCGCTATTTGGTTCAGCACGCACTGATTCAAATAAACCAAAAAAAAAAAAAAACAATATACTTACTTGTAAATGAAGTTTGTTTCCCTTCATTTAATTTGAATTTCCCGCGTTGTAAATTTCTTAATAGGTATGTAGGTAGTTATTTATAATTTTAAAGGCGGCTACCTACAACGCGGGAATAATACGGAGGTATAATAAATTATCTGATTGAAAAACGAGACGTGTAAATAAATAATAAATAATTTAAAGTATTTAAGTATAGAAATAATAGCTTTAAATGTTGTTTCTCTTTCAGGTAAGATTACTATTTATTGTGGTGAAATTATATAAAACTAAAAATGTAAAATTATTTTGTTTAATAAAAAATATAATATCTCTTTCAGAGCAACGCATTTCGGTCATCGTTTTATATTATAATATCATTGTCTACAGCCATACAAGATAATACTTATTACATACTTATATTGATACTAACCTGGCTGTGAATCTCCGACCATCAGACAGAGGTTGAACGGTGTACGTAACATCTTGAGTTAATACGCCTCCATCGTTGTCAACCCACGTAATCTGCAAAATAACTGAAGTAGTAATACTACAGCATACTTATTTCGTACAGTAGGCCGACGGAGACGTCTAAACAGGGCAATCGTGCGGGCCGTGAGGGGTGAGGCGCGAGTGGGACGTGCCCAAGCTGCATACTTCGTCGTTCTTAGTAGCTTGGGATAAATATTCTATGGCTATCGCGACTTTTAGATTTTAATTTATTATATAAATCAAAATGGTGCATACGGCATGTGCTGTAAGTGCGTGCAAATCTTTATCTCGCATAAATAAAGAACTAAGCTTTCATCAATTTCCGCACGATGAAGAAAGGTACATATTACCTAATTTGTGTCAACCCTTCCGTAATTTTTAAATACCTACACAGGCGGCGGTATCGCCCAACATCAAAGGCGTCGGCCTACTGTAGGAAATAAGTATGCTGTGGTAATACTGTGTCTGTCTATTGTATGTTATTATGATTTGCTGTAGGGTTTATATTCAAAATAAAATAAATAAATAAATACATAATTGATGGTTTACAATGGTTTATAATACAATGGTAATCATGTTAAAAATTTGTTAAAAATAATTTAACAAGAGTTCAACAACATTTATTTATTTTATTTTGAATAAAATAAAATAAAATAAAATAAAATAAAATAAATAAATGTTGTTGAACTCTTGTTAAATTATTTTTGCATGCCTCTGATAAAAAGGCGAAACATGATGTTCCCTTTAACTTATTTGTAATGAAAAATAATTTTTATAATATTAGTATTATAAAAATAATTTTATAATACTAATATTAAAAAATTATAAATGCGAAAGTTTGTATGGATGTATGTATGAATGTTTGTAACTCTTTCACGCAAAAACTACTGAACCGATCACCATGAAATTTTGTATACACGTTGTCTGGGACACCAGAAGGCACCAGCTAATAAATAAATAAATATAGTGCTGAAATATGGTCTCTAACTATGGGTGTCGAAAAAAAATTCAACGTCGGATTATGCTCGAGGTTACACTGCTAGAACCCTAGAATTAGAATCGAATTAGACGAATGAAAGTTACCGACATAAGCCGGCAGATCAGTAAGTCTCTCTGCGACATATAAGTAAAAGGTGGCACAATATGAAAGACGTACCTCAGCAGCCGGTTTGCCTCCAACAGAGACACATTCCAAGTTGACTTCTCTATCTTCAACCGCTTGAAGAACGGTACCTTGAAGTATTTTGGGTGGGTCTGGAGCCACTAGGACTATTAGACGAGCGTATCTTGACCGGATTGCTGGTTCACCTGGGAAAGACGAAAATCATACAAATTATTCCGATTTTTCAGTAAAAAATTTATAAAAAAAGATAAAAAAAAGTGCCATGGCTTCTCGATGGCACAGTAGACATGAATATGTCTCATATCATAAATGAAAAGAAAGATTTAAATGGTCCCTATCCCTATCCCTATCCCTATCCCTATCCCTATCCCTATCCCTATCCTTATCCTTATTCTTTCCCCTTATCCTTAATCCTTCTATGGTCAACAGGGATAAAATATATATATAAACAAACGAACAAATTATAATTAATTCATTTACGTCATGGTAACGATTTTCGTGACACACATTCTTTCGAATTAATTCATTTACGTCATGGTAACGATTTTCGTGACACACATTCTTTCGAATAGACCCCAGAGAAAAGACATATTCATGTCAAAAATACATATAAATACAAATGAATAAAGATAAACAAGGTAGAATACGATGATAATGTAGAATACCTATAAAATAGGTGAAAGAATTTTTAAAATTTGCCCATTAGTTTTTGAGCTACAACTCAAAAACTACAAATCATTTGTGTTCGTTTTTAATGCATGCTGAGTTAGCCTTTAAGTGGAGTATACAATGCTAAAAAATAGTATTTAAATGTTATGTTATAAAATGTACTGTTGTATACTGTGTTAGCTTCCTAATAAATAAATAAATAAATCATTACAAACATACAAAAATACAAATTTTCTCTCTTTATAATTTTAATGCGTTGTTCTAAATAGCCGGTGAGACAAGTTTCTAAATGAAATTTTCACAGTACGCTTCAATCTGGATTACGATTTAAGTCGAATCCTTTGTGTGGTTTTCACAGTACAGGCCATAGTGCAGTGTCTAAGTTAAACCATAGAGTTGACCTGACTGCTTTGGAGTTGACGGACCTATTTAAGAAAACTCAAAGAAAAAGGCTATTTTTTTTATAAAAAAAGGCTTTTTTTAAATTGTTATTTTTACAAATGACACTGGCAAAATCATCGGAGAATATACAAGAACATGTTGAGCCATGAAATTTCACATCATAAGACTAACTAGCTGACGCGACTTCGTCCGCGTAACTTTATAAAATATAGCCTATGTTACTCTCTGATAATATAGCTTCCTAACAGTGAAAATTTTTTTTCAAATCGGTCCAGTAGTTTCGGAGCCTAATCAATTCAAACAAGCAAATCTTTCCTCCTTATGATATTAGTATAGTATAGACAAACAAACTTACTTTCCCATATTAAGTTATTATGGTAATCACAGTGTGTATATAGTTGCGATGACACTAAAGGTTAACCTGTCTTTTGTACTAATAATTTGAATACCGAAGGATATATAAATCAAAATAAGTACGTACAATAAATACTATTATCTAAAATAGATTACGGGTTGGTGCGAATTTGTAACAACTGTCGTGGATTTAAAGGAAAAGTTGGGAAGTTGTAAATTTCTAACATTAATTTCTACTTTAGTTTCATTGTGGAAATAGAAATTGTGTTTTGTTGTACCTTTTGAAATATTAATAGTGTTTATTTACTTGGTTAAACATTGGGTTAGATCCTCGGTTAGGTCTGTATATGGCAACGTTTTGCTGAAAGAAACATTGCTGGAAACACTAATATTTTCCTGCCAAGGTAGCAGGAATTTGGCTTACTTTTTTTCTCGTTTAAAAAAGTTTTGGTTACTAGCTTTTATGGAAGAGCGAAAGCTCTTTTTTTCTCTCTCTCTCTATGTGCCTCTTCAGTCCTGAAGGTTAGCCGTCAACTTCGTGAACCAGTCCCTGTCAAGAGTCAACTGGAACAACTGCTGGACCGAGGCAATCCCAGTCCACTCTCGGATATTTCTGAGCCACGATTTTCTCTTTCGCCCAGCGTGTCCCATCATTTATAGGGGACAAGTAAGGCTTTTTTTACTTTTTTTGGATGAAAGGTACCCTATGTTCTTTCTGGTGTCCCAGACAACGTGTATGCAAAATTTCATGGTGATCGGTTCAGTAGTTTTTGCGCGAAAGAGTTACAAACATCCATACATACATCCATACATCCATACAAACTTTCGCATTTATAATATTAGTACGGATAGTACGGATATCACCACTCTTTTTCAAATAACCGTTTTATAGTTTTTTAAAATATCTTCTTTAAAAAAAGAATTATAAAATATATATTAATCACATTAAGATCCTATTGTAGGCGGCGGCAGCATTAAGCAACTTAACAAACACAATGACCGACTGAATTACTGAGCGTCAACTTTTCGATTAACTCGCCATTTCGCAGTTAAAGTTTTCTCCCTGCTTTGTCATTACCTAAGCTTTCAAATAAACGTAAAGATTTTCATGTTCCGTCGTATAATTTATCTGCCTCAAATATAAATGGAAAAAATAATAAATATGTCTTTCACGCAAAAACTACTGAACCGATCACCATGAAATTTTGCATATACACGTTGTCTGGGACACCAGAAAGGACATAGGGTACCTACCTTAAATACAGAAAAAAAGTACTGCTCCCGAGGGATCATCCAAAATTAAGGAAACTAACTCCTGGCTAAGTGTAATAGCAATAACGATGTCAGGCGATATATTGCATTTTCCACGCGGACGAAGTTGCGGGAAACAGCTAGTCTTAAAATAAATAAATAAAAAATGTAGGTAAAAATCTGTGATTGCCTCAACTCCACGTTAGTCACTCGCACTCCCCTTGCAAATAGGGAAAGGTGAAGCCAAGGAAATTGCATAGCAATATACCAATGAAACCGTACGAATATAACCAAAATTACTTTAAGGGGACATCGCAAGTCGTATCGTTGTAGCGATAGCGTTGGGGCTCGTTATCATTTTGAATTATTCAAGTATTATGGAGTAAGAGATACTGGAAGTGAAAATTTTGGTTAAAAATTATTGTAGATTGGAAATATATTTTTTATGGTAAACCTCGACAGGCAAGTTGACTGAATTTGACAAACTAAGTCCGAAATCTTCTATTATATAAAATTATCGTGTGGCAGTGTTTGTTGCCAAACTCTTCCGAAACGGCTGGACCAATTTTGATGAAATTTTGTGTGCTTATCGGGTAGGTCTGAGAATCGGCCAACATCTATTTTTCAATATCCCTAAATGTTAAGGGTGGTCCACCCCATTTTTTTTTTTTTTGGCAAAACAACGTTTGCGGGGTCAGCTAGTTTTCTATAAATATTACTAACACGCTCCCGGCTTCGCCTGGGATCAAAATGAAAAATATCCTATTTTTTAAGTTGGACCAAATTACACATAGTTACGAAGTTTTATCAAAATCGGTTTAGTAATTTAAGAGTTCATTGGCCTCAAACAACGTGACAGGAGTTTTTTTTATATATAGATATATACAAAAATGTTAAGTTGACTTGTTTATCCTTCAAAAACTCGAGAATGGGTGGTCTGATTTTAATTCAGTTTTCACATATAGAAAAAGGGATAAACGGAGAAAATTTTAATATATAAAATTGCACTCTAGGTGCAATCTCTAGTGTCAAAAATTCCTAGAGCCTTAAATACTCAGCCGATCATTAGGAAATTTGCTCGGCAAATTCTTGGAAAAATCTTGCTCGGCAGGTATTGCATACTTTCCGTCTTTATATTTAAACCTTTGCAAGTTACATAGATAAGAAATGTTACAGCCTACAAAGGGGAGACTAACTTTATTGGTAACTTTAATCGGAAATTCTCCGCCAAGTTAGATCGCCTTCGGTGTTAAGTTAAGTAAGACTTTTCAATCGCTTTTATGCATTTAAAGTGAATAAAATATTGCTTTTTTTATTTTATTTTAAAAACAAATTTTGAAAAAACAATTAACGCTTGCAGTTTCAAAATATGAATTATAATCTTTTTTTAATTTCACAATCGGCAGACAGGCAGACGGTGTGCACTTTTACTACTTTCCAGACCAACTTTGAAAAATTCATTTCAAAAGTTAACCCTGCCGTGAAGCAAGTAAGGTAAGCACCATAACCAAAAATTCGCTCGCTCGCCTTTTAAAAATAGAAATTAATAATCAAACCAAAGATAATTGATTGGTCTCGCTGCGCTCGACTAGATAGAGCGCTATACAAAAGCAATAGCTCCGAAAATGTGGCAACTTTTTATTGTAGTGTGTGTAAAAAATCGTCACTTTTTATCACTTTTTACCCAGTTTTATTATATTTTTACACAGTTTCACTACGCAAACTGGTATTTTATTATGCTTAAAATTTAATAAAACATTCGGCACGTACACATCACAGACAGTTTGCAGTGTTACTGGCTCGGGTACTATTTTATGCCGCATTTTACAAGCACGACGGCGGTATCTAGTCGAGCGCAGTGAGACCAATCATTTATCTATGAATCAAACCTAAAGATGTCCGCTTATTTTGTAGTTAATCAGTTCGGTAGCGACTCAATTACTACGTAGAAACTCAGTGTCCGTCTACGCCATCGTAGCGGGAATCGTAGCATGCGAAGCGTAACTCGTAACGTCAGTGCACATGGCGTAGCAAGATGACGTCAAAGTAATTAGCCTATGAAGTGTACAGTGCTAATAGGGTTGTCACACATACGTGGGTTTTTTATGCGTAGATCGACAGACAGGCTGACGGTCCACTTGTTAGAGTGGCTACTCTGTCGTTTATACAATGCTTATTTTATGTATGTGGTTTGTGGCTAATAGTTATTTGTTTGGTTTTTATGCCAGACGAGGTCGTCGTGCGTGAGTGGTTAGGATGATTGCTTTAACACTGTTCAACGGTTCTCCCGGGTTCGATTCCAGGCATGGTCAATTTTGGATATACAATTTAAAAGTTGGCTCTCGTCTTAATTTGGTAAGTAGCGACAGGGCTCACTGCGTTTCGCACTCATTTGGGAAGCCCATCTGGCGGCAATGACCACTCCGTAAAAGACTACTGCAGAATAATGGCCGCCAGACGGGTTGCTAGACAGTTCCGAAAATAAGTATTAAGTATTACTTATTATTGAAGTACTTAGTGACAATAAATTGTTGAAGTAGTGACAATAATTGTTGAAGTAGTGACAGCCCTGACTAAAAGTACAACTCTGCAGTCAATAGACGTCACACAGGAAGCAAACACTCGCCAAACAAATACAATATGTAGGTGGACCTAAACAAACCACACAAAAACAATTACGTATGATTCGTAGCAAGGATGTCCGAAAATTTCACTTACGATAAACCATCTACTTTGTCCGACAGCTGTCAGACAGTCATACAGTTCGACAGACAAGCAAACAAAGTCACTTTCTCATATACACTTATAAAATAGTTTGTCCTGACTGACACAGTCAAAACTACAAAGTCTAGAAAAGTCAAATTTGGAACAGAAGGCGATACTTCTTGACCACCTTGGGTTGGGGCTTGGGCCTTGTCCCGCTACATGATTATTACTAGTTTTAAGTTTTTTTTTAATAATATTTATTGCCTTTATAATTATATTGTAAAAAATAAAAATGTGTGTGTGTCAGCTCCGACGCACAACTGAAGTTTACTACTTACGAACGACAAATAAATAATTTAATAAATATAATTAAAAAACATATTAATATAATATTTATATGTATTATATTATATTGATATGTATTGATGCATATTGTAGCCTGTAACGCGTAACGTGTGACATGTAACATTTGATTTTACTCCCATAAATTTTCATACCCCTGGGCTTTATGAGGTAAACTCCAAAAATTGCTTCCACGCAAGTTTCTTCAAACGGAACTCAAATATAATATGCCTTATCCTAGTTATGAAATTATCAGATGAATGTATTTATACATAGAGCTCCCTTGAGGCATTACAGCCTCGGTGTACCCACAAAGGGAACACAAACGCTATAGAGAGGCGCTCGGTCATGTCTAACTTTGTCGTTGAATCTTGTATTGAATCATTGCCGTGAATTCCTCATTGTGCTGTCACTGAAGACGGTTGCTGTTCACACTGCAGCTACTGTTTATGAGGGTACATGCAGATGTATGTACCTCCTGTGATAATGTAATACTATCATCAATCTATATAAATACAAGCTATAGTTGTCTATACATCTATCAATCAATACTAATAATAAATCTGTAAGTGTAGGTATTGTATGTATGTTCCTCCATAACTCTTAAACGAATTAACAGATTTTCATGAAACTTGGTAGATAAACATTTAGACGTACGAGACACAGGATAGGCTACTTTTTTCACGCGGACGATGTCGCGGGCGCCAGCTAGTACTTTAATAATATTAGAAAGAGGAAATATTTGATTGTTTGTTTAAATTGAATAGGCTCCGAAACTACTGGATCGATTTGAAAAATTCTTTCACTGTTGGGAAGCTATATTATCAGCGAGTAACATGGGCTATATTTTATAAAGCTAAGCGGATGAAGTCGCGTGCAACAGCTAGTATTATTATAAAGTGAAAAGATTTGTATGTTTGTAATGAATAACTCAAAAACTACTGGACCGATTTTAAAAATTCTTTCACCTATGCTATGTTATCAGCGAATACATAGGCTTTTTAAATATAAAAGGTTATGTGTGTCTCAAAGATAATTGATTGGTCTCGCTGCGCTCGACTAGATAGAGCGCTATACAAAAGCAATTGCTCCGAAAACGTGGCAACTTTTTATGTAGTGTGTGTAAAAAACCGTCACTTTTTATCACTTTTAACCCAGTTTTATTACATTTTTACACAGTTTCACTACGCAAACTGGTATTTTATTATACCTAAAATTTAATAAAACATTCGGCACGTACACATCACAGACAGTTTGCAGTGTGACTGGCTCGGGTACGTCGAATTCGGCGTACTATTTTATGCCGCATTTTACAAGTACGACGGCGGTATCTAGGCGAGCGCAGCGAGACCAATCATTCATCTATGGCGTGTATATGTATGTTCCCGTATGTTCCTTATGGACTCCAAAACCGTTGAACCGAAAGTTTTGATGAAACTTTCAGACAATCTTCAGATTAGTCCAGCGGGTAATCCTGTGAAGTTTGGTAGCGATTGGACGCGGACAAAGTCGCTGGGACCCACTATTGGTATTTTATAAAGTTACCCGGGAAAAGTCGCGTGCAACAGCTAGTAGGTAAATTATAAAGAACTTACCCCTTGGGCCGGAGCTAACTTGGCATTGATACAGGGCATCGTCGTCCAATGTCACTTCTTTGATGTCTAACGAATAATCACCTGCAACAACATTGAAAAAAAAATTAATTCACAAAAAAAATGCAATCAAACTAATTATTAAAATATTTACTATTTGTATTTTTGTATGTTTGTAACGAATAAACTCAAAAAAGATCAAATTTTAAAAATTCTCTCACCTCAATTCTATAGAAAACTACATTACCTACCTGCGAGTAACATAAATAGGCTATATGTTATAAAGTTACGCGGACGAAGTTGCGTGCAATAGCTAGTATATCTATACTAATATAATAAAGCTGAAGAATTTGTTTGTTTGTTTGTTTGAACGCGCTAATCTCAGGAACTACTGGTTCGAATTGAAAAATTCTTTTTGTGTTGGATAGATCATTTATCGAGGAAGGCTTTAGGCTATATTTATGTTATAACATCACGGTGCGACTAATAGGAGCGAAGAAACAGTCGAAAATGTGGAAAAAAACGGGGATAATTATTCATCTTTGAGGGCTTCCGTTGCGTGCGCTGCGAAAACCGTTCAAGATACCCAAATGATTCCCAAAATAACTATTCCACGCGGACGAAGTCGCGAGCACCAGCTAGTATATTAATAAAAGTAAATAGTATCTGTGGAACTGTATTATGGCCAAATAATATTTCGATTTAGTGAAGGTTCGCTAGATGGCGCTAGTAGTTTGTTATGAGCACCTAAGTGCAAATAGCTGTCGCTTTGCATCGTGTGAACACACTATCAGTAGATTTATTGTATTTAACAAATATGTATAAGAAGTAATTAAATGATTTGAGATCGGTCTCCATTGTCAAGTGCATCAAGGCCTTCGCCTTGAAGTACTATGACAAACTTCCTCGCCATCCCAATCGACTCGTGGCCAGCTCCCTTATATACACCCCCGACACTGATGACACTCTTTCTCATTTCAGAAGAAGACCCCGACACATCCTTTTAGACCCGGATGACCCCATCACTGCAGCAAACGCGGCGCTTGCTGGTGATGACCCCGACGCACAACTGCCCCGACATCACCAAAGAAGACCGCCGCCGCGCGACTCCGCACCACCGAGGCGCGACCAGGACCCAGCGCCTGCGAGGGACCTCCCGGCCGCTTGTAACTGCAGTGGCTCAGGCCGCTGTAGTCGCAAGTGGCACTACAGGGCCAGCCGGTCCCTCATAATTAAGTTAGTCTTAAGTACTTTTTACTTGTAAGGGCCGGGCGCTGCTCGCCCCCCCGACGTCCGGTGACGGTTCCAAAGTCCCTTACGGACTGAACCATACCCATCTCGAGTTGGAGTTTTAGTGCGGTAAGAATCCCACGTAACCTTTATGCCAGTTGCATTGCATGCGGCATCTGTCATAAGGTACCTTTTTAAAGTTTCTTCGCTCGTAAAAAAAAAATGAGATCCGTCATCAGATGTGAAATCACTGTGTTTTATTTGCGACAGTCCTACCGGTGGTTTTATATAATTTGGGAGTACACGCGGAATTGTACAGTATCAATAAAATATTTACCTTCCTCATCACTGCCAATCATTTTATACCGCTCGTAGCCTGTCAGATGCCGATGCGTTCCTAGTCCAAAATCATCTTTAGTCCATTGAAGTTGTCCCATTTTGTTTTCAACACGACACGGCAATGTCACTCTGGAACCGACTACGGCACTCTGAAACAAGAATTCTTTTTTTTATTTCCTCCAAGGTATTAAACCAAAAATAGCAGAGATTAAGTCTAGAACTAAGTAATGCACTTATAGTAGGGGAGCCCAAGAGGTGATTACTGGGATTTACTCGTGTGCGTCAGATATTGCTAATGTATATTCCCCACGTCGGAGATAACGGATATGTATTAATCTGCCATAACGGATATGTATTAATCTGCCGGTTTGGTGGGAGTTGGTGTATACAACTCCAGCGCGTCAGATTTTCAGAGGAGATGTTAGTGACCCCAAACCACCAAACTAAGCTCCCATTTAAATTCAGACGATTCGGATGTAACGCAAGCTAAGGCAGCTTTTTGAAAATGCAAAAAAGATTTTTGGCAATAGCCACTTTTTAACCCTCGAGTGCGTCTGATTTTCATACAGACGGTTCAGCCTGAATTCCTCATAGTGGTGATTCTTAATCTGACGATTATTTGGAGGATTTTTTTTAATACAGCGTCTACAAACTTTTAAACGCATGTAGACGCTCACCCCACCGTTGTAAAGAAAAACATCATATAATAACCTTTTTTTCTTCCTAGCAGCTATATTCAATATGTATATGTATGATTATTTTAACATACTTTAATTTCAAAAAAATACTAAACTGTGGCCAAATTGTAAGCGTGCATATTTTACTTTTATTATTTTTAATAAATTTCCATAAAGAGGTCATGTTTAGGGTAAATTTAATTTGCTTACAAAAATATATATTCTATGATTTTGGGTTATTGCTCAGCCGAAAATACACAATAGAATGTTGATAACCCATCTCCGGTATACGAGGAATATTAATTTCAACACAACAAACTCATAAATAAAACACATTTCCTTGGGAATCCCTTTGGGAATAATAACGTCGTCTGCTGAATGTTATTCTTTGCTTAAGAAACACAGTACAAATGAAGTGCAGTGATGAAGTTTCTTAACGTGATAGTTGTTGTAACTCAGACGGTCTCGCAGGCTTTTCTTCCTATTGGCCGTACAGGCATTCTTTGTAGATTTTGTACAACCCTAACGTTTTCGCTCGATGACGTAATCCCGCTGTGTACGCGGCGCATGTCCGTAGAGTACGTTTCTTCTTGCAGCGTCTTTTGTAGGTCAATATAGCGTATGTATTTTAGCTTTTGTATGGGAGTGACGAATCCGTTACGATAGTAACTCTTTTTTAATCTGAGGTACTATATTTTCAGTTCTAGTAGGAGAAAACTTTTTAATTTTAAAATAAACCTTCTGTTTGAAATATTTAATCAACTGTAACCTCAATTCGTAACTGATAGTACATAATCATGTAACGTTAATTATGCTAAAATGATAAACCAATTCTGTGAGAAAAAAATCATAAATCACAAACATTCTAATAATAAAATATCTACTGCTAACAAAGCCTATACAATTAATTTTTGTTTTATTTAAAAAAGACACCACTCTGTTATAAGTGTTTAAAAGGGTTATGGCAGAAATTTATTTTCAAAAAATAATTTTAAATGTATATTAATTATGTAAAAAACATAAAATATTTTCAAGTTTTCTTTTAAATAAAGACACATTTATACAAAGCCAATTAAAAACTTACTTAAACAATTCATTTCTTGTAAACTATACCTTTTTCTTATAACCTCAAAACCAAAAATTCAAAAACCTGGTATCATCTGTTAATATTTTTAGTACAAAGCTCGACAATGGATGCCTAATTAAAATGATGTATAGGAAACTGCTACTCCTCTATATTACTTCGTGTTTTTTTCGTTATTTTGTAAAAAAATGAAAAAATGCCCCTTTGAAAGTTTATTAGTTTCCGCACTGCAGTCTGTGTTACTTTTACAAAGGCCCCGTTCGAGTTGACATGAAGCGGGCTGTATTGAAATTATTTGGGAGATATTAAAAATTCCTTGCTTATAGATGTTTTGTGGCTATCCGATTTTTCACGACAAGTACCTACCTACAACATACGGGATATCGAACGGTCAAAAAGACGATTTGTTAATATTTGAACCAAAGATAATTGATTGGTCTCGCTGTGCTTGACTAGATACCGCCGTCGTACTTATAAAAAGCGGCTTAAAATAGTACGCCGAATTCGGCGTACCCGAGCCAGCCACACTGCAAACTGTCTGTGATGTGTACGTGCCGCATGTTTTATTAAATTTTAGGCATAATAAAATACCAGTTTGCGTAGTGAAACTTTGTAAAAATATAATAAAACTGGGTAAAAAGTGATAAAAAGTGACGATTTTTTACACACACTACAACAAAAAGTTGCCTCATTTTCGGAGCTATTGATTTTGTATAGCGCTCTATCTAGTCGAGCGCAGCGAGACCAATCAATTATCTTTGATTTGAACCAATTTAGTATTCAAAGTTTTGTATTTTTCGTATGTTATTCGTCTTGGTCAAATTGTCTGACGACCTTTACTTCACTACATATTATAAAACAAAGTTTTCCGCCGCCTCTGTCTGCCTGTCTGTCTGTCCCTATGTATGCTCAGATCTTTAAAACCACGCCACGGATTTTAATGCGGTTTTCACAAATGAATAGAGTGGTTCTCGTGGAAGGTTTTAGTATATAATTTACAAAGTTACGCAGGCAAAGTCGCGGGCAGCAGCCATTTTGAAAATAAACGACAAAATTATCTCACCTGATCCTGAGGCTCAATGGCAAACTTCTGCTCCCTATGCGCCGCACACACACTATCAAACAATAGACACAGTATGACAACACTCGCACCAAATTTCATCCTTAACAACAAGAAAAGAGGGTTCACTTTTCTACTGGTAACCCTTTTCCTCTCTTTGTAGTATTTAAACTGTTCTAAAGAGTATCGAAGGCACATTTTAAATTTGGAATATTCTAAAACATGATAGTTTGACGTGGCGTCCCTTTCATTTGTTATCTGTGAATCTTCACCACTGGGTGTGACGTCATTCTTTGTGTACGCCATCTTGATTTCACCTCAAACGTTACGATCTCCATATGCAAGCATAGGTTTGGAACTCGTTTACTTAATTTTGAAGGAATCTGAAACAAAACACATTTTTTAAGTTAATCCGTACTAATATTATAAATGCGAAAGTTTGTATGGATGTATGGATGTTTGTAACTCTTTCACGCAAAAACTACTGAACCGATCACCATGAAATTTTCCATACACGTTGTCTGGGACACCAGAAAGGACAGAGGGTACGACCATCCAGAAAAAAGTACTGCTCCCGAGGGATTATCTAAAATTAAGGAAACTAACTCCTGGCTAAGTATAATAGCAATAACGGTGTCAGGCGATATATTGCTTTTTCAACGCGGACGAAGTCGCGGGCACCAGCTATTAATTAATATTTTAAATTTAATAATTAATTGCTTCTAACTGACATCTATGTACTAAGAGAACGCTAAGGGAAAGCTTGGTGATTGGCAAGCGAAGTAGGCAACAAAGCGTTTGCATCTTGGCTAGAGGCACTGGATTAAAAAAAAATTCTTTTACCGATAGAAAATTACATTAGTTCTACATTATGACCGAGTAACGTAGGCCATATTTTATTTAAGTTAGGCGGACGAAGTCGCGTGCAACATCTAGTTACTAATAATCCCGGAATCATTTGTCGTACATACACATACTGAAGCACAGCAAAAACTAATAAGACTAGATTTATCGTTCGTAAGGACGGTGTATTCCCAGTAGTTCGGTTGACAGTTCGGTTTACCGAACTAGTGAGACTTTTTTTCCCAGTACTAAAGGTCTAGTCGTGCGTCGGAGCTAACACACACTTTTTAGCCAAAAAAAAATGGATTTTTTTTTTAATCAAAATTTAAGTTTTTCTCGTAAGCAACAGAAGAAAGATGATGTAAATACGTTATCTCTGTGTAAAGGGACATTATTAAAGTTATTCAAAGCTCTAAATCCCCATTGTTACATAATGTATGAGAGTACAAGATAAATAAACTTGGCCCAACCGGACCGTATTATACAAGTAAATCAAGTACCGTTGCAAAAGATGGCAATTTCTTGTGCAACGGTTTATATAGTCGGAAGGAAGGAAAATATATATCTTTCGTCTAGCAAGCGAACAGGGTATGGTGTGATTGCAAGCGGGAATACAAAATACATGGTAAGTTTTGAGAGAAATTTCTATTATGACCTAATTAGTCCAGGGCGCTTATATTCGGATATTGGGAGCTTCTTATGAGCTTTCGCCGCCATCTTGAAAAAGGGGTAAATTCGGTGTTTTTTGTCCTTGGGCAAAAAAACTCAATAACTCGGCTCTTTTTTTTGCAATAACTACGAATATTGTAAATAAATATACTTTACAGAAAGCCGAGTTTTCGAAAAAAAATGTTTTATTTTGACATGACTAGACTAAACATAAAATATTTCTCTCTCTCTCTCTCTCTCTCTATCTCTCTTCAGTCCTGAAGGTTAGCCGTCAACTTCCTGAACTGGTCCCTGTCAAGAACCAACGACCTCACGAAGGACAGGGCCCCTAGCCAAGAGCAAACGTGCAGTGCATAAACGCTACACTCAGGCTACGCTATGCTTGGAAGAAAGCTTTGTGATTGGTCAAAATTTTATGTGGCCAAACAACCAATCACCGGGCTTTATTTCTTTCGTTTCGTAAGTACGCGTTTGCATTGGTTTGCTCTTGGCTAGGGCCTCAGTAGTCTCGCCTATAACCGCTCAGAGTAAGGGGCGCTCGCTTGTAACGTGGCCACGCATGCACTGGGACGAATTTCCTGCTAGTAAAGTCGATGTAAGATGAGCGAACTCGAGTTCAAATAATACGTGGTTTTATTTACGTATGAATATTACATTACGTATTCGAACCAAACATTAAATGTAAACAATATTTTTATTCAACGGTATAATACTGTCAGTTGCAAATCGGGGAAAACACTCTATACATAGATAAATAATTGGTCTCCCTGCGCTCGACTAGATACCGCCGTCGTACTTGTAAAATGCATGCCGCATTTTAGTACGCCGAATACGGCGTACCCGAACCGGTCACACTGCAAACTGGTTGTGATGTGTACGTGCCGATTGTTTTATTAAATTTTAGGTAAATAAAATACCAGTTTGCGTAGTGAAACTGTGTAAAAATATAATAAAACTGTAAAGTGATAAAAAGTGACGATTTTTTACACACACTACAATAAAAAGTTGCCACATTTTCGGAGCTATTGCTTTTGTATAGCGCTCTATCTAGTCGAGAGCAGCGAGACCAATCCATTATCTTTGACTCTATACGAGTCCGTTAGATAGTTGGTAAAGTAGTGGCAGGGCACACCGTTTCGTTGTCATTTGGGCAGCTCGTCTGGTGGCAGTAACCACCCCTTTATAGAAGACCACCGTGAAATAAAAGCATAATTATGTGCTGTTGTGTTTCAGTGAGTGAAGAAGGGATGACAGAGTATGTATTATAGATATAGTTTATATCAAATTTTTATAGAAATAATAAAATATTATAATATTCAAATTTTATTACAATTTTTTTTAAAAGTGCAACAATAATGCATTCACGTACTCGTGTAGGCACAATATCTAAAGCCTCTTGTAACTTCCATATATAAGACATCAGGTGGTCCAAGAAAACAAATAGGTGTTCGATTATATTAATTTATTTTCTTTACACACAATGAGTGAGTAGCAACAAGGCGTGTTGTCACTTCGAAGTCTAGCTTAAGAATGACTAATCGAATCACTGCCATGCGGCGCTCTCGACAAAAAAACTACCCACCTTTTACTTTTCTTATTTTGAAAAATCCGTGTGGTGAGTCCGTGTTGCTACCCCATAAATTATATTGACAAATCTTGCGGTAGACTTACACTATGTAAAACAATATAGGGCACAGTCTCCACCATTAAACTAAAGGTTATCACACTGCTGCAATCGTGCATTAATAACGAATTGTCCATTTCTGACTTAACCAAATTCTATTTGTAGCAATACGGAAACACTTGTCCGCTTCCATTATGAATCACTCGAACGTTCCGTTTACAAACTTCTAGTCGGATACTCTTAAACTATTTTAGTAGCGGCCTTTGAATAGTGATAGTGATGTACCACTTCGATCGACAATAAAATCGATGATTTCTAGAAGTTTTTCACACATATGACGTCATAAAGGTTATATTTGCTCAAATATTAAAAAATCAACTTTAACCCTTTGATGAATATGATTGAAATTAAAAAGATACGACCACTTCAATGTAGTTATTCGCCTGTAGCCTGTATCGTGTGTTTCGTGAATTATTATAATTACTTAATATTATTATTTTTACTCATTAAGCAAGTACATAGTTACATACATACATAACTAGATGCTTAGCTTGTTATTAATTAATGTTACAATATTTGTTATATGAATTCACTACTAAACTATTAACCACTGACAAAGGTTGGTAATACTAATCACGTAAAGCAGTCTTAAACCAGCGGCAGTTTCGTGGGCCTTCACTCGTATTATGTATATATATATATATAAATAAATAATATCATCACATATTCAACACAGCACCATCTAGTTCCATTCTAAGCAACTAATGCTTGTATTATGCATACCAGACAGTTGATATACCACATAGATTAGGACTTTTTTTTTGTAAATACATACATATTATAAATACAAAACATCCATGACTCAGGTGGTACAAAGGTAAAGGTTAACACAATAATTGTAAACATTTGCCCCTAGCGGGATTCGAACCCACGACCGTTTGGTTAACAGCTAGGGTTACTAGCCACTAGACCAAACTTGTCGTCGAATACTAAGTATCGTATTAAGTTACTAATCGTAGATAACATACATGTTATAACAATTGACTAAAACAAAAAAAATATGCATTCGTTAGTGTAAATTAATAATTTGTATATCGACGGTATCTACGTACAAAGTCGCATCTGCAAAATCTTAACTTTTCAGGAGAGTGATTTGAAAATTGTTAAACAGTTTTTAATAAATATTTCCAAACGAAGACAACCAATTTCCACGAAATTTAAATATGCTATTAGGTATAAGTTGATAATGTTATTTCCTTAATATTGTTCTCAAAAAAATAGTAATTAGACAAAAAATGAGGTCCTTTAATCACTTACAACTTTGTTCTTTGTAAATACAAAGTGGTATGAAATTATGCGTCTTTATTCTTCAAAATTATACTGGTACTATGTGCTAACGCAACACTTTTCTTGGGAAATATGAAAAGGGGTATGTGTTGTAAGTGAAAATAACATGAAAAATGTGACAGTTAATTCAAGAAACTTTAATAAGAAATTAACACAAATGAAAGCCAATATAATTACAACTTCTTTTCTATCAACTAACAAACTTACACGTATAAGAATGAGACATTATTATGTAATTTATGTAATTTACTAAATATGGGCTAATTTGTCTGAAAATAAAGAAATAATTATTCAAGTATATTTTTTCTTTCTTAAATTTAATTTTTTTTCAATTTAAATAAAAAAAACGCAATAAATACCTGTATAAAAAAACTACAAGTCCGCAAGTAGCGAGGCAAAGCAAGCCACCGGCGGTTAGTTTTAAGTTTTTTACGATATTTATTGTTTTTTTTTTTTTTAATAATATTTATGTAAGAAATTTTGAATTAAGAAAGAAAATAAATATGTGAGATAATAATAACAATAATGCATTTATTAGGTCCACACAACCACAATCTTTAACTTAAACTCTTTCCTAAACATTTAAACTTAACTACTTATATTATTTCATACTGCCAACGTGACGTTCTTAAAATATATTTATTTTTATTAAATGTTAATCTAAATACATAAAAATATTTTAACGCTACCAGTAGCAGCAGTTTACAATTTGATCCTTTCTTAAACCTTCAAACTTTTTAAAATATTATTTTGATTTCTTATGCACCATTTGAAGTTTCGTATATCACTTTTCAAATATCAAATATCAAATAGATTATTTTCCTAAAACATGGTAGTCAAGGTGTTATAAATAAGAAAAGGAACATCATGTTTCGCCCTTCGACCACAGGCATGCAAAAACACCAACAACACGATTACAATATTAAGAATGTCAATAACTATTTGTCATTATTAATCCAATTACATTACATTACTCGCATACGTTACATTACATTACAATATACAACTTGTCAACCTATTACATAGTTATACAAAGATCAAAATAAACAAGAAAACAAAAATGTCAATAAGTTTAAATGTCATTAAATTGTAGAAATTCGTCAACACTATAATACATTTTTTCCTTAAGCTACAATGTAAGATTTCTTTTAAATTTATTTAAAGGCAAAAGTTTAACGACATCAGGTGTTTTATTATATATTTTAACACTCATATGATTGCAGCTTTTACTGCATTTTGTCAATCGAGGCACATCATCAAACACCATTTTTATTAGTAGCTACCTTAGGACATCACGTAATAAAAATATAATATAAAGGGGTAAAATAGGTTATTGTAGAAAGACTATTGCCATTTTTAATTACCCTGCTTACTTTCATTAACAGAGTCACTAAATAATAATATTCAAAAATTATTATCGTGTTCTTGGATTATTACACATGCTTACCAAGTTATTATATTTTCTTTGGAGATCTTGTTTACTCCTTGCATATTTTCATATTTGCATATTTTCTATTCTATATTCATTCATATTATTTATAGCATATTCATATTTATCATCGATGTATATATTTATCATTAATATTATTCATATTAATATTATTTAAAACATTTATTTTTATAAATTGTCCAATTATTTTTTATTCAGCCTGATCGACACCGTTGCCACTTTGTGGCAGAAGTCTAGAAATTTTTTCAAGACATATTTATTTTCCAAAATTTTGTGCAGATTATCTGCACTCAAATTCATATCGATGTCATTTTCCAGCACGAACCTTGCTTGCGCGAACCTGGGGCAGTCCACTAATAGAAGAGGTACGGTTTCCGCTACCCCATACTCGCACAAGCAGTACAGTTATTGTTGTTGATATAGAACTTTCTATATTCATAGACTCGTATTTTTCAATTTGAACTGATTTAACATTATTACTTTTATTAAAAAGATCATCTGTGTCGTCTAAAAACACGTCGTTCCACACATCTGCCATATCGATGGCAAAATTGTTTGCTTCTTCAGGAACCGGAGATGACGTGATAGAATATATGGTTTGATTGGCTGAAAATAAATGAAAAACATGTTACTTCCAGATATTCTTTTTTAAATTTAAATTAAACACGTTATTTTCAAAATAAATATCAAACAACGTTGGATGTCAAAATAGTCATCCAAGAAAAAAGTAGCTTAGGTACATACGATCTTGGTAATTCCGAAAAACACAGTCGGATATAATACATACTACCTTTAATATTCGAAGTACAACGTCGCATTTTTATAAGCAACCACAATTAATGAATATAACAATTATTATGTTAAGTGTTAAGTATTATCATCAAAATCATATGTATATGTAATTTTATTGATATTAGCATAGGAAAATATTTTTAATCCCTGTTCCTTAGAACATAGTTGTATGTATCGATACAACCAACCATTGGGTATAATCGTTCATTTACTAATTAAAGTAAAATAATAATAGAAAAAATGTTAATAAATATATATGTAGGTATCGAATCAATAATAATAATTTAATTTGGTTGTATTACTTACCAATTCCGTCAACATTTTGGCTGTAATTGATTTTTCCATGTCACAATTATTATTCTTCTTTTCATTATTATCGTCATTATTATTATCAGAATTACTAATATAGGGTCGTTTAAGCCCTAAATTAATATATCTTGTGTTCTCGATGAAAACGCTATGATGTAAAGTTTGAAATATAAAAAAACGAGCTGAACGTATTCCCTCCACTCGATTTCCGCGAACATTGGTGCAATTGCAGATGCGACTTGGTGACCACGGGAATAAAACGTTGCATGTGTCGTTGCGCCTTTGTTAGCGGGAGCAAAAATGATATACGTCGTTGTACGTTTGTCTATCACAAAAACTAAGCTAGATACAAAAAAAATAAAAATTGTCTCATGTAGCTTGATCAAATTGTAACCATAAGCGATTAAAAAAGCTATTTTGGTGTATTGTCACATACGCCTTTGTACGTAGATACCGTCGATATGTCGATATCGACTTTACCAAGAAGTTAGTGTTACATCCCTATTACCTACTAAATATAGCTTCCACAAGTCTCTAGTTAAAATTCAGATATCTTTAATTGTTAAACGATTCGAAAGGGCGAGTCTTTCTTGTAACGAAACTGCAAGTTCGACTTGACTAAGGAGACAATAAAATTGAATTGAACGAAATCAAATGAGATATTTAAATAAGATTGCTTAAGTAATTTGATTCATTGTCCTTACACAGTACTAGCTGCTGCACGCGACTTCGCCCGCGTAACTTTATAAAATACAGCCTATGTCACTCGCTGATAATGCAGCTTTCTATGTGTGAAAGAATTTTCAAAATGGGTTTTTGAGTTTATTCATTACAAACATATTTACATGGCTTACCTAGGCTATTACTTAAAATACATAAATTCTCAACTAAAAGTAGCACTAGTATTTAGTAGTTAATATTTAGTAGTATTTAGTAGTTATAATTAAAAATTATTAAAAAAAATGTTAAGGCTGATCCACCCCAAAATTTTTATAAAATACTCAATGATTCCGATTGTATGTTTATCAAGAAGAAAAAGCCTATTAAAAAAAAACAGTATGCAGCATGACATAATCTATTGAAACTTAGAAGGAAACTTTAGCATATTATAAACACAGTCGTCTTGCCCCAGAATAATCGCTTTAAACAAGCCCGTATTCCCTTCAGCGAATCTCTTGAAACTGTTGAGCTAATTTGGATGTGGAAGCGAAAGATCTCAATTGAATTAAGCCCTCTCCGCAATTTCGCATGGCTTATAAAATATGAAAGAGCATAAATGTTATAAAAGTTAAATTTGCATAATACTTTCATGCATAGTGTGCAGTCTTTTTTTACAATACCCACAATTTTTACAGATATTGCGGAGTAAATTTCGTGCACGTTTTGCAAAAAAAAAAGAAAGCAGTTGTTAATGCATTAAGTGTAAAAGTAGGAGTTAGTGTAAAAGCGATAATTTAGTCCGATTAAGGCTATTTATACTATAATCCGTACTAATATTATAAATGCGAAAGTTTGTATCGATGTATGTATGGATGTTTGTAATTCTTTCACGCAAAAACTACTGAACCGATCATCATGAAATTTTGCATACACGTTTTGTTGGGACACCAGAAAGGACATAGGGTACCTTTCATCCAGAACGCGGACGAAGTTGCGGGCACCAGCTAGTATTATAAATGCGAAAGTTTGTATCGATGTATGTATGGATGTTTGTAATTCTTTCACGCAAAAACTACTGAACCGATCATCATGAAATTTTGCATACACGTTTTGTTGGGACACCAGAAAGGACATAGGGTACCTTTCATCCAGAACGCGGACGAAGTTGCGGGCACCAGCTAGTATTATAAATGCGAAAGTTTGTATCGATGTATGTATGGATGTTTGTAATTCTTTCACGCAAAAACTACTGAACCGATCATCATGAAATTTTGCATACACGTTTTGTTGGGACACCAGAAAGGACATAGGGTACCTTTCATCCAGAACGCGGACGAAGTCGCGGGCACCAGCTAGTCCTGCATAAGACACAACCAACCTAGACCAATGATTCCGCGACCTTGTACCCTACTTATACCTTACCTTTGGGACGGTTTGGGCACAAATCTTCTTTTTAAGTCACAAATCGCTTTGCGTGATACATTCGCTACGTATAGCCTGGTAACAGCCTACCTTCAGGTAGCCCTGCAAACTACAAGCGTTTATTTTAAATACGTTCGAAGCAAATTGTAATTTAGAAGCCCGTTCGTAATTAGAGGGAACTAGATTGCTACCGTCTACAGCTCTCAACTGTTACCAGTCATTAAGCTAGACTTGTCGGACTGGTCTCTAAGGAAATTAATAGATAAACGAGGACGCTTAGCTTTCTATCTGCGCCATGAATGGAAAATATTAATAGTTTATTAGGAGATGCTGATTTTAAGAGTTCTATTTGAATACAAGTTGTGAATAGAGCATTCAAGCTAAACTAAGGACGAATGTACGATTGAATCTTCGGAAATTTTAAAAAACATTTCGAAAAAAATGTAACTAGTGTAAGAGTCGGTTGTAACTTTAAAAACAAACAGCATAATAATATGTAAATCAATCAATATTTTCGTTGAAAATCAAAATTGTTACACGAATGCGTTATGTTATGCGTTATAGTTACGTTCTATTTTTTTTGAATATTTTAGAATAAGTATCTGAAGTTTCATAGATATTGCGCCATCTACATCACCAACTTTGAAGAGTCTGGCTAAGGCCCGGGCCTACGGAAAGAGTCTGGCAGCAATGAATATTGTTTTATAACACTATTTTGTATTACATAATAATATATAAAAATTAGCCATTCCAATTTAGGGTAAGTAGATACGATTTTTTTTGTACCTTTGCCACCTGATACCGGAGTATTGGCCGCCTACCCAAACTAGCCAATACCCATACGGTAATAAGCATATTATAAAACAGCATTCATACCTGAAATATCAGCCATTCAGAAATGGGGTAAATCTAGCACCACGTAGCTCTTAAACCATTAAACCATAAGAAGTAAACTCCAGTCTGTATTTCCAAGCACATAACAACCCTAATATTTTCAAGGTTCGAGTGAATAGGCATCTTCTGGGTGAGCTCGCTCCATCTTAGGCCTCTTCCTTGCCACATGGCTGGTTGTTGGCCAAGAGCTAACCCATTTCTTATAAAAAAAAAAAAGGTGACACACAATTTTTTTAACGCTTTTCTGACGTAAAGTCCAACGACAGACGTGTTTTTTTAACTGTATTTAGTTTTAACCACGTATCTGGATTCTAACAAACACGAATACACGCTCCGGATAGTAAAACCTACACGGTAGAACAGAAAGCATAATTATTTTGCAAGTTGCAAGGTAGCCGTGATACTGGCAAGGTTACAATTTATGCTTCTACCTTATTAGGTAGGCGTTTTCCATCTACGGATAACTCAGGCACGGTGTTTAATGTTAATAACGAGATAATAATGAGAAAGAACTTTTGGTTTTTCTACACTTGGCACTAACGGTAAGAAGAGTCGGTGATTAATTAAGAATATATATAAATTAACTCATTTATCTAGTTATGTAGGGTGGGAATTTGAGATAGGTCAGTGAGACACTACATATATATATATTTGTTCTATAAAACAGTTCCCATACAAAAAAAAATTAATAATTTAATGTCAAGATGATATTTTTTGTACCATGTAGAACAGGATTTTTTTTTATTTACACATTCCACACAGCACCATCTTGGTACCATCTAGTTCCAAAGTAAGCAACTTAATGCTTGTATTATGGATACCAAACAGTTGATATATTACATACAATACTTTTGTTTGTAAATACATACATATTATAAATTTAAAACATCCATGACTCAGGTATAAAGGTAAATGTTAACACATAAACATTTGCCCCTAGCGGGATTCGAACCCGCGACCGTGAATGTCAGAAGTGAAAGACTACAGATTTCGTTCCTGAAAGTAAACTACATTTTTAATACAAGATAGTCTAGATAAGAACAGGTATCAGATATGGATGTATATAATAAGGTTGAGACAAAATAAAACTGATCTTATATACCTATTACATCTTTAAGCTCATTTTTTTATTATAATCTTAACTTTTTTAATTTAAATTTACATACATTTAGGTGCATTTGAAAATGTGCCAATCGGTTAAATGCAGATGCACACACAGAGTTAAATTATTTACAATACCGAATTACCTACCGATATATTTCCTAAAAAGCCGGACCGGAAAATAAGGATAACATTAATTCATTTGGCTATAGAATTATTATTGCACGTGAATAAAATAAGCTTGGAACATACCCAAGTGCAAAATCGGTTTACACCTACATTACCATTCAAACTTGCTACTTATGATCAAAACTATAAGACTCATATTAGCTTGTCGTAAAAAACGACAATTGTGTTAAATAAAATACAACCCAATACCGTTACAGTTCGGTTGATTTTAGGTTAAAAGTAAATTGTTAGAGTAATTACCAGTAAAAAGAATATGCAGGACTGCGAAGAGAACAACGAGTGTTCTGCTGCAAAAATAAATCAAACGACAAAATTTACTGAGTTGAAATAAAAATATTTTTATATGTAAAACACGTAACTGTTTAGTTGAAAATAAATTTATTTTACTTTAAGTAGCACATATTTAAAAATTAATTTTTATAAAATTAATTTTATACTCGCTTTTGCTCGCGACTTCGTCTGCAATTAGTAAAAATGAGATTGTTTTTAGAGTTCTTTCTGGTGTCCCAGACAACGTGTATTTCATCATTCATTTCATGGTGATCGGTTCAGTATTTTTTTGCGTGAAAGAGTTACAAACATCCATACATACATCCATAGATATCCATACAAACTTTCGCATTTATAATATTATAGTATATAGTATAGTATAATATATAGTAAGTACGTATTAGTACGGATGGGTAGTATGGATATGGATACATTATATATTATATACATACATTATATATTATATTATACATACATTATATTCGCAACTATACTACGATAGTAACTATTATTTAATCTGTGACTATACATAAATACGTAACATCACATAGGTACACACGTACATAGGTATTAAGGGATTCACAAAGGCGAATGACATTGACGATTTGACCTTCACCGATATGACCTTTAGAATGTTTATATATATCAAACTAATTCCGCACGAAAAACACAAACGTAATCCACACCTCAACGCAGTCACTGAGACACTGTAGCTCCATATATTTAGAGTTCCGAGGCGGCGGAAACAATTCAACAGGCCTGATAAATGTGGTTTTTTGTACTTTTCATTAAAACTACATTAAAAAAAAATAAAAAAAATCAATACATTTTTTTAAATGATATTGACTTATTATTCGGTGTAGGAATCATTTGCGCGCAATAAACTGTTTTCGCAACAAATTTCAATATAAGTCAAATTCTTCATATGTTCTAACTTTTATTGTGGGGTTTCTTTTCTACTACTTTGATGGAATTTATAAACAATACAATTTGTTCTTCACATGTTTAAGTATAACATTTATTTTTTTCAAACCAATTGCATTGACAGTTTCTTCTAACATATTTTTTTTTTAATGCAAATTTTTAGGATTGGCGTGTGTTTACACCTTAATAGGAAATGATGGGAATGCTTGGTTTTAAATCTTGTGTAATCAGCTAAATGCAAGGTCGCAATAAGTAAGTCCAAATAGAGTCCAAATAGCTAAATAACTTCTCTACGTAAAGGGTAAATTCAAGCTGATGTATGTGTCCGTCGAATTTGGCTCGATCGTGTGAATAGAAGTTATTGGGGCCAACTGTACCGTACCTCGACTGAAATTATACCAATTTGCTGTGCGCTTGCTGCGGTTGTTATGTCAATTTAACCTTGTATAAATTGTATTAATTTAAACTAAGATACACTTTTTAACTAGCTGTGTAAATTTGTAGATGATCCTTTAGGAAACTGTACTTTTTTTTCTAGATTTTTTTTCCTAGGTATACACTATATCCTTGACAACTAAACTTGTATGCAAAATTTTACAATGCTCGATTAAGAAGTAACTAAACAAATAAACTTACTTTAGCATTTTTTAGCATTTATTTGTAATTTTAGTTAGGTCTTGCTGTGCCTGTTCCGGGACCCGGAGACTGTCGAACACTGTAATATCCCCCGAGATGGACGGCGTACCTCCACTTCCGGGTACGCCGAGGTTCTGACAGGGAGCGTACCCCTTCCCGAGATGAGCGGCGTACCTCCACTTCCGAATACGCAGATGGTCTAAAGGCGCGTACCCCTTCCCGAGGTGACCGGAGTACCTCCACTTCCGGGTACGTCAAGGTTCTGATAGGGAACGTACCCCTCCTCAATAAGACCGGCGTACCTCCTATCCCGGGTACGCCAAAGTTATGAGGAGCGAGCGTACCCCTCCCCGAGATAAGCGGCGTACCTCCACTTCCGGGTACGCCGAGGTTCTGAGGGGGAGCGTAGTCCTCCCCGCGTTAGTAAGCCGTGCGAGGCACCGAAGTCGTGTCATAAGACGCCATCAACAGACGCGCTAGAAAATCGTTGGGTTTTAGCCGGTACGAAATACGAATCCGGCATAACTCGCAGTGTCCCCTTACTGCCGGGTATCCATGAGAATTTCCCAACGTTAAAAAAAGGTCTAGCTGTGCTCTCTGCTTCAAACGTGTGGTTTTCGTACTCTTTTATTAATTCGGTACTAACTTTTTTGTTTGTATACCATATTTTCTTTGTAAGCGTTTCTTTCTACACCATATTCAAAACAATACAAATCAAAGACTTTTATTCGTTTAAAAAAAAACCGTTTTTATGTAATTTATATCTAATAAAATCAATCATTTTTTTAAAGTACTGAGTCTTATACGAACTCTTCATTTTACTAAAAAATTCATATTATTATGTGGAATTTTGATATAGCACTACGGCACTAATAGTCGCAATTTGATGAAATTCCAAGAAAAATAACTCGCGACATTTCGCATACAACTGAACATCACTTGGGGCGTTTTCAATATAAAAAAAATTGTAACCATTATTGTTAATTTGAAGCAATAACGTCTCATTATAATACAAGTGAGTATGTCTTTTAATTACGTAAATACTAAACAGTCAACCAGTAAGTGAACCAGTAAATTGTATGGCCGGCGACCATTATCAACGTATGGCATTGTTGTGTGGTACAAGTGATAAGCGCGTGAAATCACAATTTTTAGCGTTGTATTATTCAGGGAAGTGATTTAACATTTATTTTTTTATACAAGACTAGCTGTTGCACGCAACTTCACTAACTTTAAAAAATATGTTACTTTTTGGTAATGTAGTTTTCTATAGGTGAATGTAAATCTTCTTTATAATATTTGTAATATATAAATATAATTTTTATACATATTTATATAATCTCTTTATAATATTATTATAGATATAGCTTGCACATACCGAATACATATGTACTTACGCATGCTTCATTATGAAACGAATAATTGTTAAATGTATGTAACATTAACATTTACACAATTTTACATTAATTTACATAAATTTTACAAAACTTAATGAATTTGTATAAATAATATAATATATTATGTACAATATTTTAAGTGTTAATTTAAAAAAAATTACTCAGGTTAAACATACTTAGCTTTAATATTTTTCTCACACAAGCGTACCTTATACTCGTACATACTATTTAGTTTGAAAGTTAATAATCCTATCGCTTGTACCACAACTCAATCGCGTAGGTCGCATTCCACAATAGCAGGTGCTAGGCTACTTGTTCATACGAATGCTATACTCTCAAACCTAAACAGGCGCCGACTCCATGTGGGAATGTATTTATACACACAGATTTTTTTTAATTATTTCTCTTTCATCTCTTTCTATTTATGAGACTACACACAGTTTAATTTAATTAAAAAACTATTAAATTTGCATAAGGCCCTCTTAGAATAACAATTTCATAGTTAAGGCGTCAGTCTATCGGTGCAAAACTACGAATCAGAGTCGAAAAAAACCGTGCGCGTGGGGAGCACCTCCGCTGACATCCTGCGTTATAATACTCGTAATTTATCAATAGAATCTTGCTCTACTTATTGCTTTTAATATTTTACTAGAATTTTTTAATTTTATGTTATTGAAAATACCCAATTTTCAACATTTCTAAATATATTATACATGCATTGTTATGCTATAATAGTTGATCCAATAAATAGATACAGTCGGCGCGCTAGCTCCAAGAAATTTTAGAAATGTTAGAATGTTAGAAATTTTAGAAGTTTTAGAAATTTTAGAATTTTTAGAAATTTTAGAAAGGGACTTAGAAAGAGAAATTTTTTAATTTCATGTTATTGAAAATACCCAATTTTCAACATCTCTAAATATATTATACATGCATTGTTATGCTATAATAGTTAATCCAATAAATAGATACAGTCGGCGCGCTAGCTCCAAGAAATTTTAGAAATGTTCTAGAAATTTTAGAATGTTAGAAATGTAGAAATTTTAGAAGTTTTAGAAATTTTAGAAAGAGACTTAGAAAGAGAATTTTTTTAATTTCATGTTATTGAAAATACCCAATTTTTCTAAATATATTATACATGCATTGTTATGCTATAATAGTTAATCCAATAAATAGATACAGTCGGCGCGCTAGCTCCAAGAAATTTTAGAAATGTTAGAAATTTTAGAATGTTAGAAATGTTAGAAATTTTAGAATTTTAGAAATGTAGAAATTTTAGAAGTTTTAGAAATTTTAGAAAGAGAAATTTTTTAATTTCATGTTATTGAAAATACCCAATTTTCAACATTTCTAAATATATTATACATGCATTTGTTATGCTATAATAGTTAATCCAATAAATAGATACAGTCGGCGCGCTAGCTCCAAGAAATTTTAGAAATGTTAGAAATTTTAGAATGTTAGAAATGTAGAAATTTTAGAAGTTTTAGAAATTTTAGAAAGAGACTTAGAAAGAGAATTTTTTTAATTTCATGTTATTGAAAATACCCAATTTTCATATTATACATATATTATACATGCATTGTTATGCTATAATAGTTAATCCAATAAATAGATACAGTCGGCGCGCTAGCTCCAAGAAATTTTAGAAATGTTAGAAATTTTAGAATGTTAGAAATGTTAGAAATTTTAGAAATTTTAGAAATTTTAGAAATTTTAGAAATTTTAGAATGTTAGAAATGTTAGAAATTTTAGAATTTTAGAAATGTAGAAATTTTAGAAGTTTTAGAAATATTAGAAAGAGAAATTTTTTAATTTCATGTTATTGAAAATACCCAATTTTCAACATTTCTAAATATATTATACATGCATTTGTTATGCTATAATAGTTAATCCAATAAATAGATACAGTCGGCGCGCTAGCTCCAAGAAATTTTAGAAATTTTAGAAATTTTAGAATGTTAGAAATGTAGAAATTTTAGAAGTTTTAGAAATTTTAGAAAGAGACTTAGAAAGAGAATTTTTTTAATTTCATGTTATTGAAAATACCCAATTTTTCTAAATATATTATACATGCATTGTTATGCTATAATAGTTAATCCAATAAATAGATACAGTCGGCGCGCTAGCTTCAAGAAATTTTAGAAATGTTAGAAATTTTAGAATGTTAGAAATTTTAGAATTTTAGAAATGTAGAAATTTTAGAAGTTTTAGAAATTTTAGAAAGAGAAATTTTTTAATTTCATGTTATTGAAAATACCCAATTTTCAACATTTCTAAATATATTATACATGCATTTGTTATGCTATAATAGTTAATCCAATAAATAGATACAGTCGGCGCGCTAGCTCCAAGAAATTTTAGAAATTTTAGAATGTTAGAAATGTAGAAATTTTAGAAGTTTTATAAATTTTAGATATTTTAGAAATTTTAGATATTTTAGAAATTTTAGAAACAGACTTGTTTTTTAGAATTAGTTTTAGTTAATTTAGAATATAGAAAAGTTGCTAGCAGATTATCGATATTATTATTGTGAATAAGGTTGTGTTCATTTTTATTATTAGAAATTGAGATGATATTACATGATTGAAGACTTTTTTTGAGCTAGTAATAATATATATACCTAATTTTTTTTTATAATTATAATAACATAATATAATATAATATAATATAATATAATATAATATAATATAATATAATATAATATAATATAATATAATATAATATAATATAATATAATATAATATAATACAGTATAACATATACGAATATAATGCTTATGATATTTGACTTGCATTTCCTTTTTTTAGACAAGCATATCTTTTTCCATTATGACCCAATAATAATATATAATAATATAACAAAAACAAAAACTAACTAACTACCAAAAAGTTCGAAAATAATGTTGAAAATAAATAAAGTAAAGCAACTTTCGATATGCTAACAGAAGCGCAAAATCTCTGAGAGTGAGCGAGACAAAGATATTTGTTCGATCGCAAAAAACATGTAAAAATTTAACACGGAGCACACGTCTGAACGCAACGACCGCTCACCGGTCACTGAGGAGTTTGATTGCCGGTATTTTCTTATCAATGAAATAATTACTTTTCTTAATTTTTATACAGAAACCATAGCTTTTTATTGTACCTAAACACTTGTCCTTTATTATAATAAATGTTAATTTCTAATTGTTGTTACGTAACTATGTTAAAAATGAAAAAAAAAAATTAGTGAAAAATTTGATAAAAGACAATATTTAACGTTCTTACTTAAGAACATGAATTAGTTTTGCAAAAAAATAATCAGATAAATTTAAGGACGACCACATAAGAAAACTTCATATCTGAATAGATTTTCTAATTTATCATTAGTTGTTATGTCATTGGTCCGTGAACATAGCTCAACATACTGTAGGGCTTGGCAGAGCTGTGTTTAACTCCATTTTTACCTGATATATACCCTATAAACAAACGCTTAAAAAATACTTAACTATTAACCATATTATAAATTTTTCTTGGTTATAAAAATATTTCTAAGTTTTTCCTAAATTAGTTTGAAAACAATGTTATAAGCAGCGCCAAAAATTCGATGAGAGTCAATTTTTAACGGTCCGCAGCCTTAAGTGTCATTAACAATGAAAGTAGTTTTCGGTTTTCAAATACTTTAAGGTTACTCATTTAAAAAATGGTTTGCATGCAAAAGGTAGTGCTTTTTTCTGTTTTGCGATTGTTATAGTTAATTAAAAGTCCAAATTAGTATGAATCAGTCTAAAAAAAAATTTGACCAAAAGAAAACGATTTTGTTTGCAAAATATACACGCAAATCCTTCTCGTTTATCGCTCTTTTCATTGGTGAACACTGTATCAAAATTCGTTAGGTATACTAGCTGTTGCGTGCAACTCAAACAAACAAACAATCAAATCTTTCCTCTTTATAATATTAGTAAAAGTATAGTCAAAGAGGAAGGTTTCGCAAAAAATTTTTTTTCACATATTTTCGGTAACCCTTTATACTTTGAATGAGGAACGAAATAAGAAGAAGCCATTTTTGCACTTCAATAAGATTCCATTAAAAGAAACAATCTTATAGTGCCTTTTCTATAAGATACAGAAAAAAAAACATATAAAACATACAAGACATATGAATCAAATAAACGCACCCGATTGGTCGGTTGCGGCAGGTGTAACGCGCGGATATGGACCGTTCACATCTCCAGTGGAAACTAGTCGACGAATACAGGATGTATAAAACTTTATAATTATAAAGGTACCTCTTTTTATATTATATTACTAGCTGGTGCCCGCGACTTCGTCCGCGTTCTGGATGAAAGGTACCCTATGTCCTTTTTGGAGTCCCAGACAACGTGTATGCAAAATTTACAACGCCATCTAGGGAATTCTGTTTGAAGCAATGTAGTACTCTAATTCATCTAAAAGTTAACAGATGGCACTACATGTTAGTTATAGTTTATAAAATTACGTGTTAATAAAATTAAAGCTGCTGCCCGCGACTTCGCCCGCGTAACTTAGTAAATTATGTACTTAAACCTTCCTCGAGAACCACTCTACCCATTAGTGAAAACCGCATTAAAATCCGTTGCGTAGTTTTAAAGATCTAAGCATACAAAGGGACATAGGGACAGAAAAAGCGACTTTGTTATATACTATGTAGTGATACGTAAGTCCAAAGGGTTAGTTCTGAAGAAAAATTATCATATATTCAATAGAAATTTAAAAAAGAACATCCAAAACTGAAAAATAAATACAAGAATTTCAAATAAAATTTAATTATTTCGTACTAATGTTATAAATGCGAAAGTTTGTATGGATGTATGGATGTTTGTAACTCTTTTACGCAAAAACTACTGAACCGATCACCATGAAATTTTGTATACACGTTGTCTGGGACAACAGAAAGGACATAGGGTACCTTACAACCAGAACGTGGACAAAGTTGCGGGTACCAGCTAATATTATATAAATGCAATAGTATGTTTGTTTGTTACCATTATGTGTTTTGGATACACGTTGTTACGAGTACAAAAAGGTATATAAAGATTCGTAATATGTTTAGAAAAGAGAACTATTCCAAAAAATAGTTCTCTTCAAAAAAATTATAGGAGCAAACATATTTATTATAAAAACTTTTAATAAGTTTTTTAGATCATTTATTATTCTCATGTTTGTGTTACCATGCAATTAATGGGTCAATATCAATCAACGTTAGATGACTACATTACTTATTTTGTGCATTTAATGTTTTTTTAAATTTATCCTTTTATGTATTACTCTAGAATTTATCCCTTAGTCAATTGATTTTTTTAAAATTATTTTAAAATTAGAATATTATGAAAAATATTTTAAAATCCTATTAATATTTATATATAGTAAAGTTTGTAAGGATTAATATTTGTTACCCTGGATTAATATTGTGACGAAATTTGGCATACAGCTTTATTACCTAGACCAAAATATAGAGTACCTACCTTTTATTCTGAAAAATGTTAATTTCCCAAAGGGTCGTCTAAAATATATAAAAAAATGGCACCACAGTCGCCATGGTGGCGCCACCATCGTCACAGCAATGAAGATGTCAGGCGTTATAATATTACATACTCATATAAGGGCCGGCCCTTATATGAGCTATATATAGCCCTTATAGCTGGCTAGTTATAAATTAATAATCAACCTGTATATAGAGCACGTAGCGCCGTCACCTATCGATAATTGATAAGGTCGTCTCGCTCGCACCCTAGTTTATTGAACTCCATAAAAAATCTTCTCATTTAGGATCCACTATCACCAGACCTCTCACACTTCGGATGCGATTACTAATTCAAGTTCAAGATAAAATGGTCTATTTCAAGTCGCTAGAAAACCAATTTATGTTCACCTTTGTGCACCCACAACTGTGTACTGCGTTAAGTGTCAACTTATATAAGTTACACAGTTGTAAATTAAGCGCGTCTCCGCGGATTGTCCAGTTTATGACGACCCTTGCTCTCTAATAACGCGGTTTAGGTTAGAGATCAAATTAAAGTGGAAATGAAGACCAGTGTATTTAGAACCCTAACAGTGTAAATAATAATGTGAAATTACAGGTCCAAATGACTTTCTGAGGATGAAGCGACAAGTTTTTGCTTGATTGCATCTCAGGGAGTAATGCAGTTGACTTTGCGGTTACTGTAATGTTATATAAACTGGTGTTAGAATTAGAAATAGAATATAGCTAGATTTCATTCGCCATCATCATTTAGAGAATGCGTTGGGCATTTTTGAGATGGGAAAAAACCATTGAACTCGCGACACTGTTACCGTAACCGACACCTCTGTTGACAATTAAAAACACAGTACATAATTTCAAATAAAAATAGAAAACGGCCAGTGATATTCCAAAAAGGTCGTCAACCTTTTTCAACATTTTCAGTATAGAGGAGCTACTGAGAGCTTAGGTACTATTTTTATCTAAGTAATATTTTTGTAGTCTTGATGATAGGTGGCTACAGCGTCGCCTATCATCAACAATGTTACATTACATACAACTGTACAAATTGTATTTATTTTTTAATATTTATTGTATGTACTTACAAATAATACAGACACGCCCCGTTTACGATTTTATTACATTGTGTAAGTATCAAGTAACTATAGTTAATTTTAAAAGTATGGGAAAAACAAATAAGAAATAATTATTAGTTTCGCTAGAATTCGTCAGGGTCATTCTGAAACACGTTTTAACCAACAATTCAATATTATTTTTTGTCCGTAATTATAGATATAATCCGAAATTATTGTTTCGACACGGTAATGTTATACACGCATAGGTAAACACTTTGAACAATGCTAGAGCATGGCTCTTTGCTAATTTTTTCAATGCCACATTCAGTACAAACAAGCATCGTACTAGCAAGACTCGTAATTGATAGATACATTTTATTAGTCAAGTGAAAAGTAGCGGCAGGACATCTTGCGTTTCGTATTAGTCATTTATAGGTAGCCAGTCTGGTGGCAGTAGACAACCACCCTCCTTATGACTGACTAGCTGTTGCACGCGACTTCGTTTTACTTTATAAAATATAACCTATGTTACTAGCTGATAATGTAGCTTTCTATAGGTGAAAGAATATTCAAAATCAGTCCAGTAGTTTTGAGTTTATTCATTACAAACATACAAATCTTTTCTCTTTATTGTAATCTAGCTGGTGCCCGTGACTTCGTCCGCGTAACTACATAGATAGACAGCTGGAAGCAACTATGTAGTTGTTTTATACTATGTAGTGATTAGTATAGATTTAAGTATAAGCAAACATGACTAACACTGTTACCTGTTACGCTACTATGAAATTTTCAAAAATAAATTCAAAAATCAAAAAAGCCAACATCACGCGGTGTTCGAGACGGTCACACATCTAAGTACCTAATGAGCGTTTTCTATACTTACTAATATTATAAAAAAGCATAGCTTGTATGTTTGTTGTGTGTATGTAGGGATAAACTTTTAAACTAGGTACTCATTCCGAATTTAAAAAAAAATATTTCATCAATGTTTAGAATAGAATTTCAATACTGAAATATTCCAATAGGGCATATGGCATCAGCTATCTAAATAGTGCTATAAGAATAATGTCCGGCGTTATATTTTTCAACGCGGACGAAGTCACGGGCACGAACTAGTATTTTATAATATAAAATAATATAATGTAATATTTTATATTTATTTTAAATATAAATAAAATAAATTATTATTGACATTATAATGCAACATAATGTCTCAACAGAAATAACACAATGATATTCGCTAATATCGTTGCATCTACAAGATAACTGGCGAAAGCGCAAATGAGAACTGTTAGTAAGAAGTGTTCCTAAGTGGGTTGTAGAAAATTCCAGAAAGCGTTTTAAATAGAGCAATATCATCTTTAAACAAGGTAAACAACTAAACACTGGTTCCACGAGTGTAATGTTCAAGTACAGTCAAGGGCGAAATTAAATGTGTTGTTAGGTATTTTTTTTTCGAATATTCGTTAGTCTTATGAATAGAAAAATTGAAAAATATATATATATTGAAAAACTGGACATCCGTGTGAAGCCGCGGACAATAATTTACTTAATAGTCTGTGTATGTTTGTATTGTATGAATAATAAATAATTATAAATATCTTCAGACATTCCATACAGCACCATCTAGTTCTACAATAAGCAACTAATGCTTGTATTATGGATACCAGACAGTTAATATACTACATAGATTACTTTTTTTTTTTGTAAATATACACATATGATAAATACAAAACATCCATGACTCGGGTACAAAGGTAAAATGTTAACACATAAACATTTGCCCCTAGCGGGATTCGACCCGCGACCATTTGGTTAATTGGTTGAACGAAGTCGCGAGCACGAGCTAGTATTATAGATAAGTCTAACGTCTTCCTTCAAAGATGTTGTTAGTCTAATTACTACACAGATTTATGTGTTTGATTGTACTTCACTGCAGTCTCTCTCTCTACACCATTTTACACGCGAGCAGTTATTTTGTAACCACGAATACTGCGGTTAGCGACTAGCATGCACACGGAAAGCTCTGGTTTGTGACTGCGTTTTGCTAGTACGTTTGCAAATTGCTAAACAGACACCGAGATGTGCACGAGATTTCAACGATATTCGGAATACAGAGAAACATCTCGATAAACAATCATTTGTTTGCCAACACATGTGATTGTCGTGATTACAATAAAAGAGACAATAAATCCTACTAATCAAAGATAATTGATTGGTCTCGCTGCGCTCGACTAGATAGAGCGCTATACAAAAGCAATAGCTCCGAAAATGTGGCAACTTTTTATTGCAGTGTGTGTAAAAAATCGTCACTTTTTATCACTTTTTACCCAGATTTATTATATTTTTACACAGTTTCACTACGCAAACTGGTATTTTATTATGTCTAAAATATAGTAAAACATTCGGCACGTACACATCACAGACAGTTTGCAGTATGACTGGTTCGGGTACGCTGAATTCGGCGTACTATTTTATGCCGCATTTTACAAGTACGACGGCGGTATCTAGTCGAGCGCAGCGAGACCAATCATTTATCTATGCCTACTAATATTATTACAACGGGGTTATTACAACATCAGTTAGTTACAGATAAGCTTGCAATAAGTTTTTATGGTTCTTAAAATAAATCTAAGTATAGAGCTTCGGCCATGCAGGTATGTTCAGTATTTCTAGTGCGTCCGCCTTAGGATACCTGTAGCACCCAGGTTTAATTCCTAATGGAGACAAATAGCTCAGCGGGAAGACCTAATGGTATTTAATGATTGTAATTGTCTAAGCTTTGCGGTTCACATGGCTGTCGTAATAACTAAAGTGCCTGCATTTATTTTGTTTTTAACCAATCGTTATCGACTATAGTAAGCGTCAACTATAGTCAACTATAGTCAACTATAGTGCGTTGTATTATCTCACAGGAATACACGAGATAGTATGTAGGTAAAATCTGTTGCTAAAGTAAGTCATTTGACAGGTCCTAATGTCATAAAATAATATTACCAGCGTTTTCTCCGGTAGTGCTCTACTACTTAATATCGGCTTTGTTTGAATCCGTACTAATATAAATGCGAAAGTTTGTATGGATGGATGGATGTATGGATGTTTGTAACTCTTTCACGCAAAAACTACTGAACCGATCACCATGAACTTTTGCATACACGTTGTCTGGGACACCAGAAAGGACATACCTTTCATCCAGAACGCGGACGATGTCGCGGGTACCAGCTAGTAGTTATAATATATTACAGTAAAAATATTTTTTATCCTGTTTTATTGATTTAATTATTGTTATTTTAAGGTATGAATTCTGTTTAAAGCTAAATTACCAATAAGTAGATCGGATTTGGAATGAATAAAATATTAGTACCTATAGCTATGTATTAACATAGCTGTTATTTTGTTGTCCGATCGCCGTTAAAAACATGCATTTGTAGGTATAAGGGCTTCTTTCACCAACTACAAGTAAAGTGTTGATTGGTTACTTTTCAAGTAAAGCTCAGTGTCAATTTCATTGAAATTAGCCTTGAGTAATGCTACTCGAAGTTGGTGAAACTTGTACGCTTTCTTACCGGTGACTTTAAATGGCGGTTAGCATACTTGACACTTTACTCAGAGATGGTGAAAGAGGCACTAAATATTATTTTTATTTTAACACCTAAGAAAAAGTTGCGCGGACCAGGACGCCGGCAAAAACTAATATAGTTTGTAAAAAAATAAATTACAATACAAATGAAAGATAAGGTAAGGTATGAATCATCAACAGTAACACAGTGTTTGCAAGTTGCACCATCTTGCAAACTAAGGCATAAAAAAGGTAGTGTAATGTTTATGTCGTGGGCAGATCGCAAAATTGGGCAGATCGTAAAGTATGAAATCAAAAATCTTTCACCAAAAGTTAAAAATAGGTGCGACGAGGAGCGGAGCGAAGCAAAGTTAGGAGGAACGTGTTAGGTTTACATGGAAATAAATTTGGGGAGCCGAGCGAAGCGGAGCGGAGTGAGGCGACCCTCTCAGTTTTAAAAGAAATATGATCTGCCCAGGAATATCATGATAAGCCAAATTCTACGATGTGCCGACGACACTGAAATCGGAGCCGTGTGTGTGGCATAGGTTTATCAATACATTTGTAAGACAAGCTTATTTTGCAATAACGAGTTCACTGTGAAACCAAACACCAAGTAAGTATGCGTTGTTATCATTTTATAATTATTTTTACATTTGCATAACAATCCATAAAGGTATCCTACCTTGTTTTATACTGAGAATGGCCCGTTAGCCCCACTACTCCCTAACCAGGTCTGAGCCTAGCCCTAGAGTATTTAGAGTTAAAGTTTCAGCTTGCCTCAAATACCTACCCGAAAATGTCTACAATCACTCGGACCGTCAGATAACATTTTTCTTTTTTCAACGCAGACGAAGTCGCGGGCACCAGCTAGTATTCTACAAATTTCGTAAGACAGAACCAACTCTTGGGTCGTCTATTTGGTCCCATTTTTGTAATCTTAACGACGTTATAAGTACCTATGCAAGTAAAAAAAATGCGGTAGCCGCCAGAGCCGCATAAAAAAAAGTTAACCGAGCCGGGAATTGAACCTGTGTCATTACCTGCGGTTATTTTTCTATCACAAAAGTCATTATGTTGTCAGCGAATGGTTTTCTTATTTCTAGGAAACGTTTGCGCACTGAACGATAAAAATACTCCTTATATTAGTAAGAAAACAGAAGCTCTTAATTTACCACTAGTAACCTTCCGCGACTTCGTCCGCGTGTTTTAAATCGACAACAGTCTATAAGGTAGACTGTATGTACACTATAGATATCGATATCATATTCAAAGATAATTGATTGGTCTCGCTGCGCTCGACTAGATAGAGCGCTATACAAAAGCAATAGCTCCGAAAATGTGGCAACTTTTTATTGTAGTGTGTGTAAAAAAATCGTCACTTTTTATCACTTTTTACCCAGTTTTATTATATTTTTACACAGTTTCACTACTCAAACTGGTATTTTATTATGCCTAAAATTTAATAAAACATTCGGCACGTACACATCACAGACAGTTTGCAGTGTGACTGGCTCGGGTACGCCGAATTCGGCGTACTATATTATGCCGCATTTTACAAGTACGACGGTATCTAGTCGAGCGCAGCGAGACCAATCATTTATATATGGTTTTGTAGTTAACATAAGCTATTTTGAGAATTTTGTTTCCAATTTAAAAATTTTTAAACTGATTTAATCTTCTATAGTAGTCTGTGGAATGACCTCATTTGAAAGAGCGGTCAATCCACTAAGCACGTTCACGAAAGCAGAGCTAAAAGAGAGGCTTTCAAACCCAAATTTCAATACTGAGAACTATACAAAGATACTATCGCCACATTATCAGTTGATTTTACGATATCGCTTCCAGTGAGAACTCGTAAATTTTTGTTCTAATCGCTTGCCTTTCCTGGTAAAAGACATGTGTTGTTTTCAACTTTAAACCAATAAACAAGCTAAATTAACTGGTAAATGTCGTACTTTTTATTAGAGTCTAGTAATGAAAATCAAACTGCTTTTAACCCCTGATTCATGACGTAAAAACAGGGTGTTGTGTCTGTGTATCTTTGCGTCTCTGTGTGGAATAGTATATCTGTGAGCGCCACTGAGCGAGTGTCATAGCTCGTAGCTATGACACTGGGCCCTACATGAAGAAATTTGTAATGTCAGTATCGGCACGGCTGGTCGACTCTACAGGGTCCCCAGGGGCCCTATAGGTAGCCAAGAGCAAATGTACAGTCTTAAACGCTACGCTCAGGCTACGCTACGCTGAGAGAAAAGCTTTGTGATTGGTCAAAATTTTATGTGAGCGTTACAACAACCAATCACCGGGCTTTATTTTTTAACGTTTCGTAAGTAGGTATGTACGCAAAGGGAGTGTTTGCATTAGTTTGCTCTTGGCTAGGGCCGCAGGGCTGTCACTTACTTCTGTCAACGCATAGCTCTGACAGTACAGAGAGGTAACGTTGCCATAACGTTGCTAGCATAATAGGGTCCACTGTTAAACGGGGTATTCTTTTTATAATTGTTATTTATTTAAGGTATAATGTTAATTTTATTATTATAATGTTTTATTTGTAATTATAGATAAGTTAATCAGTACTAATATTATAAATGCGAAAGTCTGTATGGATGTATGGATGTTTTCACGCAAAAACTACTGAACCGATCACCATGAAATTTTGCATACACGTTGTCTGGGACACCAGAAAGGACATAGGGTACCTTTCATCCAGAACGCGGACGAAGTCGCGAGCACCAGCTAGTATTATAAATGCGAAAGTTTGTATGGATATATGGATGATTGTAACTCTTTCACGCAAAAACTACTGAACCGATCACCATGAAATTTTGCATACACGTTGTCTGGGACACCAGAAAGGACATAGGGTACCTTTCATCCAGAACGCGAACGAAGTCGCGGGCACCAGCTAGTAATATTATATAATTGATATACGTTTGAAAGTAGATTATAAAAAGATTTATTAATATTTTTTTGTAATTTAGAATTACAAAATTGGTAACTTCTTAATTGACTTTTGAAAATGAGAAACAAAATAATCGGCCAGGTCGGTCCAACCATTATAAGGTTCTCACCGGCTCCAATTTTTTAACCACCTGTTTTTTATTCAAAACAGGTTTCGATCTCAACAAATCCTTGAGAAAGGATACTTTTATTGACAACAGGTGTTACGCTACTGAACGATCTTTCTTTTTTATTTTTTGAGTACGCACGTCCTTCGAAGTAGGTAATGGAGCCAGAGAAGTTGTGGCATTTTGTACAATAATAAATATTATATCATTTGTAATATTAACATTAATAATATTTATTAACATGCAAATAAATATGTAGATTTGCGATTTTTTTTTTTTGCTAACATAGGCAGACAGACTGACGGTCCATTTGACAATTACTTTAGGTGGCTACCGTCACCTATAACACAAGCCACGCCACGGGGTGGCGGTTCTGTAAGCTGTAAGCAATCTATCTTCTGTAAAGGGGTGGTGGTTCTGTAAGCTAGCTAATCTATACCTACTTACCTATAAAAGTTACAAATAAAATTTAAAAGTAGGTAAATTAAATAGACAGGTAAACATTAAAAGATAGGAAATAAATTTTCTGCCTGAATGTCCAGACAATTTGGATTCATGTAGGAAAAATATGCACTAGTCAATTTTATTGTGTCATACATAGATAAATGATTGGTCTCGCTGCGCTAGACTAGATACCGCCGTCGTACTTGTAAAATGCTTCAACAAAATTGCGCTTTCATTACTATATTTCTTGTATAGGATTTGAGGTATTTCGATTTTTTTAGGTTGACGTTTTAAATTGTACTTGTACAGTAGTACCTACACATTTGATAAAGCGCGTCGTGAATCTTCGTTCGCGTAGAAAAGAAAGTATCTTCGACGCATAGATAAATGATTGGTCTCGCTGCGCTCGACTAGATACCGCCGTCGTACTTGTAAAATGCGGCATAAAATAGTACGCCGAATTCGGCGTACCCGAGCCAGTCACACTGCAAACTGTCTGTGATGTGTACGTGCCGAATGTTTTATTAAATTGTAGGCATAATAAAATACCAGATTGCGTAGTGAAACTGTATAAAAATATAATAAAACTGGGTAAAAAGTGACAAAAAGTGACGATTTTTTACACACACTACAATAAAAAGTTGCCACATTTTTGGAGCTATTGCTTTTGTATAGCGCTCTATCTAGTCGAACGCAGCGAGACCAATCAATTATATTTGGTGTCATAGTAGATGTGAGTGCTCGACTCATTATGTAGTAGTCAATATAAGCTCTAGGCAAAAATCAAATGTAGTCAGATTGTGTTCTAGAAATCTAGACAGTCCAAGACCAACCCGTTTAAATATTGTACAATTAAATTTACAGTAGTAAGTATCCTTTTCAACACAAACAAACTGAAACCAAATCAAAGCAACCCTTCTTCGGCCATCTTATTTTTTATTGATGTTTACCCATAGTGTGACTAAATTTTTAAATTGGTGTTGGCTTTGTGTGATGCGTGACGAATTTCGTGAAATTTTCTTGTATTTTCTATAAATATATTCTTTTTACTTGGTACCTTTTTTTTATATACCTAGTCCTACATAATCTATGAAAACAATTTTACGCGTGTAACTATAACAAACATAGGCATGAAACGTTAAAACAAATAGGTATAAGTAGGTTAGTATTTTGTAAAAAATAAAAAAGTCTTTAATACTTACTTACATAAATAAATACCTAAGTATCGTGTTGTAAAATTATATTAAAAATAATAATATTACATTGTTTTTTATTTAAAAACTCCCAAAATTAAAATTTGCATTAATCACAATTACAAACAATGATTACAAATTAGGTACCTATGTATTACAAATTGTTAGTTATTGCAAATTGTTTTCGCAGCCCTAGACTTCGCACGTAACTTACGTTGAAATTTTCAAAAATCTTTTCTTAGCAGAGATGCTTTAAGTTATAAAATAATTTTGGCTGTTACTTGATAGACAGTCAGGGCACACGATTTTATAATTATGATTATTTTATCCATTATAATTCAATAGTTAAATAATAAATACCTAACACTTAAAATAATAGTTTTATGTTAACTAGATAAAGAAGAAAAAAGTCACTTACCAAATGCAAATAATATAATGTAAATCCAAAATAATTCCTCAACACTGGTTTGAAATAATAACATACATTGTCAACAGTTTAAAAATGGAACGTGTAAAAAAAACTATAAAAGTTCGTATGTCATTGTCACAAAATGTCAAAGTCAAAAAAAAGAAAACAACTGCATACGCGGGAATTCGAAATTCAAACTCGATGTTCGAGCGACACACGCGCGAGGCGCCAGCCAGTACTAGCAGGACACTGACTGAAACGGAGAAAGAAAACATCAGCGTGTCAAAGAGTAGGTAAATATACAGCGCAGGCAAATCTTTCAACTTTGTCAATTATTAAATTCAACTTTCTACTGTTACAATTGTGTAATTGGCTATAAGATAAAAATGCCAAAACATAAGAGTTAAAAATCTGTCCCATCTGCTAAAACTAATTTTCCAGTAATTTAATGTCCATTAAGATACAGCCATTTTGTCACATAATGTTTGGGTTAAAGATTGCAACACCATTATGCACTCAAAATAAAAATAATTCTTAGGTATGTCAAAATATTCAATAAATGTTCAAATCTGCTCCCCTCTCCCCTATATTACCATATATCTATACTAATTTATTATAAAGAAACAAAATTTGTATCAAATTTAAAAAAAATTCGCCCATAGTTTTTTTTTTTTTTTTTTTTTATATTCACACATTCCACACAACACCATCTAGTTCCAAAGTAAGCAACTTAATGCTTGTATTATGGATACCAGACAGTTGATATACTACATACAATACTTTTTTTTGTAAATACATACATATTATAAATACAAAACATCCATGACTCAGGTACAAAGGTAAAATGTTAACACATAAACATTTGACCCTAGCGGGATTCGAACCCGCGACCGCTTGGTTAACAGCTAGGGCTACTAGCCACTAGACCAAACGTGTCGTCAACGCTAGTGGATTTAGTTAAATCTAGTTAGACATACCTATATTATGCAGACAGGTAAAAACATTGAATTTTTCTTCAAGGTTTTATAAAGTTTCCCCAACTTAACTGAAGGGTGGGTATCGCAGGGGATTCATATTTCAACCCTCCACTTATATAGTTTCATACATATAGGACATTTTAACATTTCGTACCTATATGGCGCATAAGACAAGACATTGATAAACTTAAACAATGTATACATACTTATTGGTTAATGTTCCATTTATTTGCTACGTTTTAAGTAATTGTCATTTTTGAAAAGTTAAATAGGTATTGCTTTCTAAAATTAAAGTGTGAAGTGTGTCCTAATATAATTTAATAGCAGATGGAACATCCCTTAAGTTGGTCTCAAAGAGATTCTGTTTTTTTTTTTTTTTATATATATATAAGTCTAGGCAGCGCTTGGCCGCGATCTCACTTGATGTTAGGTGCAGATGCGGCCGAAGGTGGACCACGCTTACCTAGTAGATGCCCATTTACCCTACGTTTGAAGACCCCGAGGTTGTAATTGTGGGGAAACCGGGAAACACAGACGCAGGCAGTGAGTTCCACTCCTTAGCAGTTCGGACTAGGAAGGTGGAACTGTTTTATATTTTGTTAACAATTTAATGAGCATAATTTTTGGGGTTTGAAGCATCAGGTGAGTAAAAATTTTTAATTTTTTATATTTAATAATACAATGTTTGGACTAATATTGTAGCAACTTAATATTTCTAAAATAATAAAAAAAAAACAAATATCCAATTGAAAATAAATAACATAATTATCATATTCACTCTAGATCTTTATTATATTAGTAAAACTAGCTGGTGCCCGCGACTTCGTCCGCGTTGAAAAAGCAATATATCGCCTGACATGGTTATTGCTATTATACTTAGCCAGGAGTTAGTTTCCTTAATTTTAGATAATCCCTCGGGAGCAGTACTTTTTTGTGGATGAAAGGTAGCCTATGTCCTTTCTGGTGTCCCAGACAATGTGTATACATACAATTAATCTTTTCTCTTTATAGTATAGTATATAGATATAGAATATACATGAACTAGCGATCCGGATTTGTACGCGTACATTTTTTTCTGCAAATTATATACATATATAAAAACCTTCCCAGTTTTAACCTCTTTCCGTTAGTAAAAACCGCATTAAAATTGCGTAGTTTAAATGATCTAAGCGTACATAAAAAGAGACAGACGGCGGGAAGCGACTTTATTTAAAACTAGCTGTTGCAGGCGACTTCGTCCACGTAACTTTATAAAATATAGCCTATGTTACTCGCTGATAATATAGCTTCCGAACAATGAAATTTTTTTTCAAATCGGTCCAGTAGTTTCGGAGCCTAATCAATTTAAACAAACAAACGAACAAATTTTTCCTCTTTATAATATTACTAGCTGGTGCTCGCGACTTCGTCCGCGTTCTGGATGAAAGGTAACCTATGTCCTTTCTGGTGTCCCAGACAACGTATATGCAAAATTTTATGGAGATCGGTTCAGTAGTTTTTGCGTGAAAGCGTAACAAACTCACATTCACATTATAATATTAGTAAGAAATTAGTATAGATAGATAGATACTGTCTAAAAAGATAGAACACCACTCCATTAATGCATAAAACACCTAACAAATTATACTCTGTGACAGAGATATCATGCTATCTCGTTTCTACAAATTATAAATTGCAATCTATCTGGTCTCTTCTAAAGACTGCTTCAGTGGTCCATTTTCATTCTATAAATAAATTGATAGCTTCAAAGTTTATAATTAACTTTCAGGGAGGTTACTTGACTAAATAATTTAACTTGCATACTATTCGAACGCGTGTAATGTGAATAATACGATGTTATAAGAAAACTAGCGGCTTTGCTTGGGATGTAATTTTTATATAGGTATGTCGTGGGCAGATCGTAGAATTGGGCAGATCGTAAAGTTTTTTTTTTTTTTTTTTTTCACACATATCACACAGCACTATCTAGTTCCAAAGTAAGCAACTTAATGCTTGTATTATGGATACCCAACAGTTGATATATGTATAATGTTGTTTTATAGTTGGAACTCAAATAAAAACGACAAAGGCGTGATTGCGTTTCTCTGTAAAAACGAAAGAAACAACATTCAAAGCCCTTTATTACTCTTTACAATTATTATATTATTTTGAAAATTTACTGTTAACTTTATCTTACACTTCACCCTGTTTATCACAATACCCAAACATTAATAATTTATTTCGTAGGGGTCAGTCGTAAAATTTCACTAGGCGTAATGTAGGTAACGCGGCAAATTTAAATTTAAGAAAGCGCGGCAAATTCAAATTAAAGAAAACACTATGGCTGAAATAGTGATGTTCTTTACATCTCCCCCCCTTAGATAGGAACAATTGTAAGTGACAATGTAAGCAATTGTTCATTTTCTAACAGACACTGGAGAGAGTTTTGTAATGTGGTAAAGGTTCGATTCTGCTTTCTTATGTCCGACATCAACTTCGTAAATTGAATTGGAAATCTTCTTCACAATTTTGTATGGTCCAATTCTTAATTCATCCATTTTTCTTCTATTTAGACGATTTCCATTTTCCACGTAGACTCTGTCTCCCACTTCAAATTTATGTTCTTCTCTATGCAAGTCGAATATATTTTTATTATAATTGTGAGATTTTATTGTATTTTCAAGGGCAAGTTTCCTATCTCTTTTCAGATCTTCTTTTGTGCATCTTGATTTCAATTCAAGTGGTAGAATATTCACATTTTCACCTTCTAAGAGGTATTTTGGAGCAAACTTTGTGACAGTATGTTCTGTTTCATTATATTTTTCTACACATTTCTTTGCAATAGTAGTCCATGCTGTTTTATCATTTTCATTTATTTTACATCTTATCTTATTGACTAAAGTTTGGTTTAGCCTTTCATTAAGTCCATTTGAAAATGGTGCGTCCACAGCAGTGAAGATTACTTTTATATTTTCCTTTTTTAAAAATTCTTTAAATTCTCTAGAATTTATGGCAGGGTATTGATCCGTTAATAGCATGTCAATATTGTAGCTTTGTGTCACATTTTTTAATAGTTTAATAAAATCACTAGTGCTTTGATTTTTTGATGTGGAAATATAAGCATATCTTGTGAAATGATCAACTAGAAGATGTAAGTATTTTTTTGTTGACCGTGATCCTCCAAAGCCTCCAATAGTGTCAATAGATATAATTTCGAATGGGCGTGTCGCTGGACCTAAATGTGACATTAAACCGTATTTTGGTTTTCTCCTTGATTTATTTTTTATGCAAATCTCACATTCATCACAAATTTGTTTAATGTTTGCAATGATATTCTTTGCTGTGTAGAATGGTGTTATTTTATTTGTAATCTGGGTTATCCCAATGTGGCAGTATGTATCGTGGACATTTTTTATTAGAGTTTTGCTAAGGTCTTCTGATAGTATGATTTTCTTCCTTCCTTTATTCTTTTTGTAGTAAATTTCATGCTCCAATATATTTTTTCCATTTTGTAGGTCTAGATTTGTTTGTTGGTCATTTTTTATATCTTCTAGGTTTATTAAATTTACTACTTGTAAAAAATCGTCAGTATTTTCATAAGGTTCCAGAACTGGGTTTCTGCTTAAACAGTCTGCTTCTTGGTTCGATTTTCCTGGATTATATTTTATTTTAAAGTTATATTGGGATAAATAATACATCAAATCCCCTAGTTCCTCATCAGTTCTAGCCTTGATGTTCATATTTTCCAAGGGTTTATGATCCGAATATACTATAAATTGTTTTCCCATAAGCCAGTGCTGCCAATATTTCACAGCCTCTTTTATTGCGAGACATTCCAAATATATTGCCTTTTTCTTTTTCTGAGCCTCAGATAATTTTTTTGAAAAGTAGGCAACTGGCCTACTATCCCCATTTTTATCTTTTTGTTTCAACACCGCTCCCAATCCTTTGATACTAGCATCCGTGTAAATATTTATTGGTAGTTCAGGGTCAAAGATTTTCAGAATTGGTTCAGAACATAATAATGTTTTTATCTGATTAAATGATTCCTGACATTCTGTAGACCATATGAATTTTACATCTTTCCGTAATAGATTGTGTAATGGGTCCAGGATAATTGCTCTGTGTGGTACAAATTTGTGATAAAAATTTATTTTTCCTAGGAATTGACGTATATTCTTTTTTGTTTCTGGAACTGGAAAGTTTTTGACAGCGGTTAAATAATCTTTCAGAGGTCTGACCGAATTATTTTCTATAATGTGGCCTAAATATTTGGCGTAATTACTTGCAAAAGTACATTTTGAAAATTTCAGTCTAAAACCTTCTGACAATATTGCCTCTAATAAAGTTGATAAATGTAGTAAATGTTCTTCAAAAGTTTTCGAAAAAATTAAGATGTCGTCTATAAAATTCACTGCAAAACTAGAGAGTTTGTATTTTCTTATAATGTTGCTAAGTATTCTTTGGAAAATGGCTGGTGCAGTCTTTAGTCCGAATGGGAGACACGTCCATTGAAAATGGCCTTCCTGTGTAACAAATGCAGTTTTGTATCTATCTTGAATTTTCAAAGGTATGGACCAAAACGCTGAATTTATGTCAAGAGTAGAAAAATAGTTACAATTTACAGTTTTCACCATTAAATCCTCAATCAATGGAAAGGGTTGTGATTGAGGGATGACGATTTTGTTCAATTCTCTGAAATCTATACATAACCTTGTTTTTTTTTCATCTTCTTTTTTGTATGCTAGAGTTACTGGAGCAGCAAATGGACTATACGATTCCTCAATCAAATTCTTCTGTAATAGTTTCGATATTTGATTTTCTATTTCTCTTCTATCTTCAGCCGTACATCTGTATGGACGTTTGCAACAGTATTTATCCGACATTAAATCAATATGAGCCTCATAATCTCGTACAGTACCGACGTCATATTTATCCTTAGCGAAAACTGGTTTATATTTTTCTATCAACTTATCAATTTCCGACTTTTGATATAAATCTAAATGGTTTATTAATATTTCAAATCTATCCGGGTTTATATGTTCATTGAAATTTATTTCATATTTGTTTAAATGTTTGGTTTCTTGTTTTGATACCTCAGAGCATATAAAAATATTTTCATTTTTGTCACCTAGTACATCAGGAATTTTGACATTTGTTAAATTGGAGGTATCATTTTGTGGGTAGTTTTTATTTTTTTTATTCTCTTCGTTTGAGATTTCTCTGTTTTGTTTTGAATAGTTACATTGTATTATCTTTAATTCTTCATTTTGTATTAATTTGAAATTTTTTATACAGTCCAAACCAATTAGAAAATCGTAATTAAAGTTTATATTGTCTACAACAAAAATATCCATATTTTTTTCAATATTGTAGATTTTTATTTTCAGTGTTACCATACCTTTTGTTTTCTTCTCACCATTAATAGTCTTCAAGTTTACCAATTGTATATCACTTGTAACTTCTTTTGGTTGTATCTTCAATAATTTTGCATTAATTAACGACACATTTGAACCGGAATCATAAATTCCAGAAATTTTTAAAGTATCATTTATTAGTAACTTGACTTTTATTAATGGTGGTACTTCTAGTTTTTTGGGTTCTTTTCATTTAGTTCAACTTCCAATTCTGAGTTATTTACTGTTTTCACTACTTCTTTTTGATTTTTTTCTTTAAACCAGCAATTTTCCTCAAGATGGTAACGTTTCCCTTTCTTTTTGTTGACACAGATTTGGCATGATTTTTTCTCTTCACAATTTTTCTTGTATTTTGTGTCCGAATATATACTACTTTTTTTATCGTATTTATTTTTTTGAACAAGATATTCCAACTTTCCGATTTCATTGTAAAGATCTTCTGTACCTTTTAAAGTTTCTCTGTCAATTTTATCAGCCACATAATTAGGTAATCCAAATGCTATAAGGTCTATAAGTGTCCCAGTGTCGATTGATTTCCTTTCTTCCAGCAACAATTTTTCTTTCTTTAGAGCATACTCAAGTAACGAACCTGATTGATATTTGAAGCCAAGAGCATATCTAATAGGTGACCATCCTTTGTTAGCAAATGTCTGACAAAAATTTTCCTCCCATTTGGTCCATTCTGATTGCACTGTATGTTTCATTAGCATGCAGCTGTACCAATCTACACTGGAGTATTCCAAAAAGTTTCTTAAAATTTCGATTTTGTTTTTATCTTCCTCAATTTGGAATCGTTCACATTCCTTATTAAAATCTTTTATCCACTGGTGAGCATTTGAGTTTCTGCCAGTGAATTTCTCAATCATAAAATCTTTTGCAATTTTTTCCAAATTTTGCATTTCAGATTTTGGTTTTTTATCTTCAAGGAACTTCACTAACAGATTTTCCAATGTTGAGGTCGAGCCACTAGATATAGATTCAGCATTATTTGATTTTTCCAAAATTTCTTCCAAGTAAAAATCATTAAACTGTAAGTTTCGTTCTTCATCCAAATATATTTTAGATATTTTATCTGTCAAGGCTATCCATATTTTCCTTGAACTATGTCTTTTATTTAATGATTTTTTTACCTTAGCATAGTTTGGAGTATTTATAATTTCTAGGTGTTGATTTACAGATTGGTACTCGGCCGGTATTCCAAAAAATTTTCCATCAGGGGTAGCTATTGAAGTTATGCATATGATGTTTGATTTTCCATCCGCTGATTGTTTCACAATAAAATCAAACCTCAACTTTTCCATGTTTCTTCAAATTTTTGCGGAGAATGTTGTTTTATAATGTTGTTTTATAGTTGGAACTCAAATAAAAACGACAAAGGCGTGATTGCGTTTCTCTGTAAAAACGAAAGAAACAACATTCAAAGCCCTTTATTACTCTTTACAATTATTATATTATTTTGAAAATTTACTGTTAACTTTATCTTACACTTCACCCTGTTTATCACAATACCCAAACATTAATAATTTATTTCGTAGGGGTCAGTCGTAAAATTTCACTAGGCGTAATGTAGGTAACGCGGCAAATTTAAATTTAAGAAAGCGCGGCAAATTCAAATTAAAGAAAACACTATGGCTGAAATAGTGATGTTCTTTACATATGTACTACATACATTACTTTTTTTTGTAAATACATACATATTATAAATAGAAAACATCCATGACTCAGGTATAAAGGTAAATGTTAACACATAACATTTGCCCCTAGCGGTATTCGAACCCGCGACCGCTTGGTTAACAGCTAGGGTTACTAGCCACTAGCTAGACCAAACGTGTCGTCTAATCAAAAGTATGAAATCAAAAATTTCATGACTCACCAAAAGTCAAAAATAGGTGCGATGAGGAGCGGAGCGAAGCAAAGCGAGGAGGAGCGTGTTAGGTTAGAGATACATGGAAATAAATTTGGGGAGCCGAGCGAAACGGAGCGAAGTGAGGCGACCCTCTCAGTTTTAACAGAAATATGATCTGCCCAGGAATATCATGATATTCTACGATGTGCCGACGACATATGCAAAAATCATTCCCGTTTATTCCTCTTTCCATATTTTATGTGAAAACCGAATTAAAATCGGTACATCCATTTTCGAGTTTCACATATTAAAAAGATTAGTCGGCGTTTAAATACGAATAATTACGATAAGCTCTTTATTTCGACCATGTCTCATCTCAAAAAAAATGTCTCAAACAAAAAAATATTTTTTAGGCGCTGATAAAGTCACGAGCAAAAGTTATAAAAATATTTGTAACATAAAATTAATTTGAATTATTGTATGATTGTCTACTTACTTACTTTTGTCTTATATCACAAAGCTCGCAAGTCAGACACTCCAATATTCTTTTTAATATTTAATTTTCACTCGTACTCCTTAAACAGAATATTTTCTCAGAGTAAAGAAAGTATTCGTGTTGTGGATCTCATTAACTATGATTAATTACTTTGTGGTTAAAAGAAAACTCTTAAATTATGAAACGACCACAAAAACCCCTTTTTATCCACATCACTTAAGCAATGAAAGTGACCTAATTTTTTTGTTGCTAAATGATATTTTAATATTTTAAAAAAGTGGCTACTATTTGGCAAATAGATAGTTTATTAACTGATTGATATATATATATATATATATAGAATACTATTTATACTGAAAATTGCCACCGTTGTCGCATAGATAAAGATATTTTCTCATGTGTTATATTTTGACGACACGTTTGGTCTAGTGGCTAGTAACCAAGCGGTCGCGGGTTCGAATCCCGCTAGGGGCAAATTTTTATGTGTTCACATTTACCTTTGTACCTGAGTCATGGATGTTTTGTATTTATAATATGTATGTATTTACAAAAAAAAAGTATTGTATGTAATATATCAACGGTTTGGTATCCATAATACAAGCATTAAGTTGCTTACTTTGGAACTAGATGGTGCTGTGTGAAATGTGTGAATATATTTATTATAATTTATTATTTATTATTTTTCATTTTAAAACGCGGACAAAGTCCAAACTCCAAACTTCAGCCTAGTCCAGTACCTACTGTATATTCCAAAGGCTAAGTGGGTGGTTTTATGTGAATTCTTGCGAATGTATAAAAGCCTAGTAATTTGATTGAACATCAACCAATTAGTGCTTATATGTAAGAAGAATGTAGAATATTTTGCAAAAAAAATGTGGTAAAATGAGATTGTGTTTTTTTAATGTTAATAACTGTTTCAAGGAAACCGTATAGTGTCATCTCTGTCTAACACAATCTAAATTGTCATGCCATCCTTTTCCCTTGTGTGTTGTCAGCACGATTTGATACAGGTGCACATACAGTATATGTTAGAAATTCACATAAATAAGATAATTCCAACTACTTAATATGTGAGAAGTATATATAATATGTATATATTTATTTAACTGTACACATTACTATTTATTGTTTTGTTTGTGTTACTATTACTAGTATTACCACAGCATACTTATTTCCTACAGTAGGCCGAAGCATTAGATGTTGGGCGATACCGCCGCCTGTGTATGTATTTAAAAATTACGGAAGGGTTGACTGACACAAATTAAGTAATATAAAATGTGCTTAAGGTGTAAACACACGCCAATCCTAAAAATTTGCATTTTTAAAAAAATATGTTTTAATAAACTATCAATGCAATTGGTTTGAAAAAAAATATATGTTATACTTAAACATGTGAACAACACATTATATTGTTTAGAATTTCCATCGAAGTAGTAGAAACCCCACAATAAAAGTTAGAACATAAGAAGAATTTGACTTATATTGAAATTTGTTGCGTAACGGTTTATTGCGCGCAAATGATTCCTACAAACTTAGTTCTTTATTTATGCGAGATAAAGATTTGCACGCACTTACAGCACATGCCGTATGCACCATTTTGATTTATATAATAAATTTAAATCTGAAAGACGCGATAGCCCTAGAATATTTATCCCAAGCTACTAATAACGACGAAGTATGCAGCTTGGGCACGTCCCGCACGCTCCTCACCCCTCACGCCCCGCACGATTGCTCTGTCTAGACGTCTCCGTCGGCCTGATGTACGAAATAAGTATGCTGTGGTATTACTAGAAAATTGCACGGATGCAATTTTCCACGACAGTGGATGGTAAGTCCGATCCACGCATAGCGACGGTGCGAGGCCGCTTGAATTTATTTTCTCGCGCAGTTTTCAATAATTTCCAAGATTTTCATTTAAATTGTATGGTGTTATAATGTGTATTAAATGCCGGCTTGATTTTTTTCCTACAACTTCAATAATCATGGTCATGAATATATCTCTTATTTTTCAGAGTACTATGTGCATGCAACCGACCTTGCTTGCATGTCGGATCAAGTTTTTTGTCACTAGAAGACTAGCAAACGATACGCTTTGATGATGCAATGCTTCTAAGAAAAATAAAACATTTCAACACGACATTATCTGGTTATAAAGATATTATTTTTTATTATTATTTGCCATTATGCAAGTCACCCAAGGGTGTATTAATAATAAAGTAATATTAATATTATTAAGATTTATAATGTAAAGTATAGTAATAATATTACTTAGATTTATAATGGTCAGAAACTATTTTATTATCCATGACAGATTTCTTAAGTTTTTCTGCTAGTTAATAATTATACTTTTAAGCTGTTACAAATTACATTCTATAATAATAAAAAAAAAATGAAAAAAAATATCTAAAAATCCAAATTTTTATACGCTACGAAAGAAATTTATAAAGAAATTCGAATAAAATCTACGGAAATCCTGGTGAAACATATAGTATACAATTACAATTACAAATTACAATTACAATTACGATTACGATTACGATTACGATTACGATTACGATTACGATTACGATTACGATTACGATTACGATTACGATTACGATTACGATTACAATTAAAATTACAATTGTATTAGATTTTATTTTAAATAAGCTTATTTTTTGTTTGTACTTCGATATAATAATACCTACATAAATTATACAATAATAAATTAACAGTATTTTAAAAAAATTAAAATTACAATTACAACAAACTAAACCAAATAAATTACAACTAAATTACCCTTTATTTAATTATATACAATTAAATTGGGCGTAGTCGAAAGCAAAAATAAGTTTAACAACAGTTCCTTTAGCGTAATCCCTGTTACGGCTCTCAGGCGTAGATATCTAATTAAATAAAGCCATAGAAAAGTGTAGCCGGGGAATTACTACTTTGTCAACAAGGCTTTGGTTTCAAGCTTTCGTACATTCCGTAACAAAGAAAAAGTTAACAAATGTGTAAATCCAACTGGAGTACATTTTGTTTGAAAACTGCATTCACATTTTTTCCTATGAGATTAGACTGAGGGCGGATTTGACCAAAAGCTATTTTACACTTGAATATACTTATACTACTTTTTGGTGTCCGCGACTTCGTCCACGTTGTAAATAATAAATTTAAAGCCTGACAAAATATATGAGCTAAAATAATTTATTAAATTATGTACTGCTTATGTACTGCTTTTCCAATTATAAAAATTTTAATTTTAATTTTTTTTTTGTTTTTAAAAAAAATTATACAATTTAAATTTATTAAAATTTAAAAAAAAAATTGTATGACGACGGTGACGCCACCATGGCGACACTATGACCCCCATTTTTTATATTATTAATATTTTTTATATTATAAAAATGTTAGATCCTTTGGGAATCTAACATTTTTCTGAATAAAAGTATCCTAAATATTAATTCAGGTAATTTCCCTTACTATTTACTATGGTAATAATAGCTATCTGATTATGTTATTATGACTATGTGACCAAGAAAGAAATCAATCAAGTCAACCAATCAAACATTTACATATTTTGCAACTTAATAAAACACAGACATATATACAAATAAAACAGTTTAACCAAAAATATACAAGTAACAAATAAAATTGTACAAATTCTATAACAAGCATGGATTTGACAGAATCGCTAAAATCAGGTAAGTACATATAATGAACCTTGAATTTATCGATTTGAAAAGCCTTTACAAAGGCCCAGACAGACTTGCCGACATACAACGAGGTATAAACACAGGCTATACACCTTACAAACTGCTAATTTCATAGGCATTTCATAATACGTACTCTTCCCCAGCGAAGCCAGCATGAATAAAAAAGGGTTGATGTCCATAAGGGTTGCATGTTGCTGCTAAACTTATGTAATCGGAAAATATTCAAGTTTCCGTGATTTTATTATCACGAATTATTTATTATTTTATAAAAAAGAAGACATATCTAGAGATATTTTGAAATGTAAAAATGTGAGTATAAAATATGCTGTAATGTTTGTAAACTCGACAAATAAAGTGCTTTATCACTCTAAGATTGAACACTCTTTGTATGCTGTAGAATGATAAGCTCTTAGGACACAGACAAAGATAATAGGATAAGGTCTGTTTTCCTTTGAAAATTCAAAGTGACAATTTCTATTGCTATATCTTTATTTAGCGATGACAAATTATGCCAATCAATAATCAATTTATTCCTATTTCAAATCAAAGCCTTAGCGAATTTTGAAATGAATGGAATTTGTAATCGAAACTGATGAAGCACTTTTCTTGTCTGCTTTACCTAATTTGATGACCTCCTAAAAAAAAGGTATCAAAAGAGCTACCTTTTATCAAGAGGTAACTTTCATCAAAAAAGTAGGTACTGATCCTGAGAGATCATATAAAAATAAAAAAATAAAAAATTCAAAAATGCATAAAAAATATATAAACATTGAATAAATCTATACTAACATTATAAATAGGTAAGATTTGTTTGTTTGTTTGTTTGTTTGAATTGCATAGATTCCGAAAACTACAGGACCGATTTGAAAAATTCTTTCACTGTCGGGAAGCTATACAGCGAGTAACATAGCCTATATTTTATTAATTTACGCGGACGAAGTCACATGCAAAAGCTAGTGTCTTATAAATAAGAAAAGATGAAGTATTTAGTGTCGGACTCTTTGGACCCCCATTTTTAGATTCCTGAAAACAATGGCTGTTTAAATTTCCTTAACAAATGATGTTATCCGTACTAATATTATAAATGCGAACGTTTGTATGGAATATGGATGTTTGTAACTCTTTCACGCAAAAACTACTGAACCGATCGCCATGAAGTTTTGCATACACGTTTTCAGGGACACCAGAAAGGACATAGGGTACCTTTCATCCAGAAAAAAAGTACTGTTCCCGAGGGATTATCTAAAATTAAGGAAACTAACTCGTGGCTAAGTATAATAGCAATAACGATGTCAGGCGATATAGGTACATTGCTTTTTCAACGCGGACGAAGTCGCGGGCACCAGCTAGTTATAAATATTATTATATTATATCATTATCATTTATATCTATATCAATGTTGTTAATGCAATATTATCTATATTAATGTTGTTATTGTCAATAATAAAACAATAATGGACACTGGGCCCATAAAACCGAGATGCTATTCGATAACCTTTGTGTGAAGTTTCAATCTAGAGTAAAGTGTATTGGACAATAAAATTTTATTTTATAACCAACTTTGGTCTATGCTGTGGACAATATCATTTTCTTTATAAAGTATGCACGCCTAACAAAAACAGGAAGGAATCAAGAAGGTTTTTTCCAAAAACAAAGTTAGATTAGGTTAGGCTCCCAAGGCTCCCAAGCAAGGGGGACCTTGCGCACATGGTTGGCTAGCTGTGTGTGCCTGCACAAGGACCTGCCCTTCGCGTGGGTATTGTCTGGGTGTCTCCGGGGAATCCCTTTCTTTGGCGATAGCCTAGCCAGTAATGGCTAGGCTGCCCTGGGGGTGGATCGGAGTTAGTTGCCTCGGTAGAGCCCGGTTCACCCCGCTCACAGGGCAAGGAGGCATCGGGGAGTTTTAGTGGGTATTCCCAGTGCCGCTAACATCAGGTGCTGGGCGACCGTCACATATCTCTATCGCCTAGCCAGCGGTAGGGAATCTGTAAGCGGATTACTCAAGGCAATGTTCCCAAGGCGTCTACAAATATAAATAGCGGGATATTATATTTTTTAATAAACTTAAAAAAATCAGTCTTAATTATGGTAGCGTTTGCGTATTTTATACGAATTATCTTAACAGTGTTAGTAATATAACAACAGACAAACAGACAGACAGAGTTACTTTCAGAGTTATATTTTTAAAATAAGTATTTAATCTGAGGTATGGATAGATATAGAAAATTTACATAATAATTATCTAGTGTATATTATCTTCTTTACTTACATGATATCTATGGTTCAATAAACTAAAAAGCAATATTTTCTTTTACTATTTTGATATGAAGAAAAACATTTATTCAGTAATATTTTTTCAAAATATATAGTTTCATATGTAAGTAATATGAAGCAAAGTCATATAAAGTCATATAAAGTCATACAAAGTCATATAAAGTAATAGTCATATAAAGTCTTTTGGGTCGGACTTATTACAATGCCAAAAAAATCTAGTAGTGACGTAATATTTTTGCACAGAAAAAAAATCTTGTTATATATCGACAGGGAGATAAATTTTTCTAACAAGTAAAGGTCTCAAGAATCAATAACAATGATAAGTCTAAAAGAAAGAGCCTACCTACGCCGTAAACATTGAAATGAGACCTTTAAAGCCGTATAATGTCTGCAGCATAGAAAGCGTCACCCTTCGCAAATGTCACTTGACACCAACGTTCAACCTATGTAGGTACAGTCGGCAATAAATTTAATATTTCAATTGTGTACTCGCGTGGAAATAAAGAATAAAATTATTTAAAAATAAAAAATAAAACTGATTACATAAGTTACTCAAGGCTATTTTAACAAATTTAATTTAATTTTTTTACAGATTTTCTTTAATTTAAATTGAAATGTACTAACACTATCTAACCAACAGTCATCAACATGAGTTTTTCAATAATTATTATTTTTTACGTTAAGTTAAGGTCGATAGACAGTCTAAGGTGCCTCTACTTTCCAAATTCAGACCAGACTCAACTTTAACGGGCTATACAATATGACTGAAGAACGCATTGTGCCCTGCAACTACTGTAGTTAACAAAAAAAAATTGTATATGTCAAGCTCCAACACACGACTGGAGTTTACATCTTACGAACGATTATAAAATTTAAATTTTCACAATTCGAACACGCCGAAAGAACAGCATTGTTCTTTTTTAAAATAATATTGTTTAGATGGCGCATCATCTATGAAACTTCAGATATTATAAAATATACAAAAAATAGAACGTAACTATAACGCATAACATAACGCATTCATGTAAAAAAATTGTTTTTACGTGTAATAATTAAAATTATGCAAATAGATTCTTAAGGATAAAACTCCAAAAATACTACAGACAATTGTGTGTCCGACTGTACTTGCAGTTCACTAATTATTGAACGCTATGCAGTATCAGTTGACATTTAGTCTACCATATTTAAACAGTAGATAATGAAGTTCTTAGCAATTACTCCGCACAAGTGTGTTGTGGTATTGGATAATGACATACCTACATCAGTATAAGCTGAATTTTTCTAAGCATCTACAGAAAATTTTAAGGCAAACTTCACCACAAATTCTTTATGGCCTACGATCCCAGGCCTCCAGGCAGACATTACCAAATTTTTTAAAGTACAAAATATGATCCATTGAGTACTGTTCCGTTGTGTAGGTATTAGTGTATCCGCTAAACTTGGTAGATGCTTTTATAGACCCCTTTCAATCAGGCCATCGGCAACAATTGGTAGATAATAAAAATAAAAACATAACATACAGATTAATTTTAGTATTCATTTATCATTTATTAATTATTATCAAGAAATGAAAAATTAATAAGATAAGTGCTTATTAACCTCAACTTTTCAACCCACTTCAAAAAGGAGGAGGTATACTCAATTCGACTGTAGGTTTATATTGTATACTAGCTGGTGCCCGCGACTTCGTCCGCGTTCTGGATGAAAGGTACCCTATGTCCTTTCTGGTGTCCCAGACAACGTGTATGCAAAGTTTCATCGCGATCGGTTCAGTAGTTTTTGCGTGAAAGAGTTACAAACATCCATACATCCATCAAACTTTCGCATTTATAATATTAGTACTGAAGTTCTGAAGTAGTGATTTGTTATTATGAATTATTATGCATTGATTTTCATTATTATTTTTTTTGTTTATTATTGATATTTCAGAGGTGTTCCCGTATAAATTTTATCAAAATTGATTTTTGAAAAAATCATAAATAATAAAATTAATTAAAAAAAAAGAAACAAAAACCGACTCAACATCTGACATTTAGTCATAACACGATTTATAGTCCCTAAACCATTAGGTAGGTACGCCTATCTAAGTAAAAATATTTAGGTAATTGTTACTTAACTAACTTATATAACTTATTCATATTTTATAGTATGCTTATATATTTTTAACTATAACATAGTTTGTTATTGTTTGTCAACAATAACTTTTGATAGAATATGTATGTTTGAATCCCGACACATCCTACACTTGTAAAGATCAAAGTTCACGACCGTAAAACTGCTCCAATCACTTCGATATGTAAGCCGTTCGGAAATAATATTTCATGTAACAAAGGGTAAGGTACAAGTCAACTGAGGAGCCCTTTTTTCCCGCCTTTTTGTTCAACAACTGTAACAGTAGGTCGGGTGCCATAGAGCTAAGAACTCACGGAAATGTCAATAGACACCTAAAGGGTAACTTAATACTGTTGAGGGCCTCTTAGCCACTAGGTGGCGCTGCTTAATTCCCATACAAATTGACGTTTAGAAACATTAAATGTTGCGGAAGCTCGATACAATATATCAGTGATAACCGCATCCAAATTGGTTTATCCGTTTTTGAGATTATCGTGCAAAAACGCACAGATCTTATAAATAAAAACCAACCGTGGAATGCTTATCTACTGACACATGCTTCCGGCTTTTTAAAATGTAAACTTATCCGTTCAAAGTACAAAATAACATTTGCGAGAAAAATAAACGAACTTCGACAACACACACAACACATAACACTTCGCACCAAAGAGACTCCGTACTAACTACTCAACTGCTCACTATACTTCCACAAATTGGTATTTTTTAAAAGATTTATGGACTGGTTACAAAATATTTAAGCTAATGTACGAATTCAATAAACGGAAAATTTCGTTTTGAATGTTCTATCAACCGGAGCTGACTGACTGAAACATAAGTAAATACATAGAGTATCTCTAACATGTACATATCATTTCAAACAACGTTAGACGTATAGTCTGTACCTTTCTATAAAACTATTAGCTCTATGGAAAAATGTAGTCAAATCACAGGCGGTTCTAGTTTGAATTATGATAGTTTTTGCGATGACAACGCTGAGTTTATGAGGTGCTTTCCCAACCTTTTCTGCTGCTACGCTCAATTTCACATTCTTTTAACGTTATATGAATAACTACTGAAACCAAAGTCAACGAATATCTATGCCATTTTAGGTATTTTATGTCTGTAAAATTAATTTCTTTGACAGCTTAAAAGTAGCATCGGAACAAAGAAAAAAAGTGAATTTAGAAAAAAACAAATAGTAGGTAATAAACCTATTTATGGACTTTGTTACTGTTTTTTTAACTGTTTTTGTTACTGTTCGAAACTGTCTGCGGAACACTCGAATCTTTAGCAACTTAAGGCTGCGGACCGTTAAAAATTGACTCTCATCGAATTTTTGGCGCTGCTTATAACATTGTTTTCAAACTAATTTAGGAAAAACTTAGAAATATTTTTATAACCAAGAAAAATTTATAATATGGTTAATAGTAAAGTATTTTTTAAGCGTTTGTTTATAGGGTATATATTAGGTAAAAATGGAGTTAAACACAGCTCTGCCAAGCCCTACAGTATGTTGAGCTGTGTTCACGGACCAATGACATAACAACTAATGATAAATTAGAAAATCTATTCAGATATGAAGTTTTCTTATGTGGTCGTCCTTAAATTTATCTGATTTTTTTTTGCAAAACTAATTCATGTTCTTAAGTAAGAACGTTAAATATTGTCTTTTATCAAATTTTTCACTAATTTTTTTTTTCATTTTTAACATAGTTACGTAACAACAATTAGAAATTAACATTTATTATCATAAAGGACAAGTGTTTAGGTACAATAAAAAGCTATGGTTTCTGTATAAAAATTAAGAAAAGTAATTATTTTATTGATAAGAAAATATCGGCAATCAAACTCCTCAGTGACCGGTGAGCGGTCGTTGCGTTCAGACGTGTGCTCCGTGTTAAATTTTTACATGTTTTTTGCGATCGAACAAATATCTTTGTCTCGCTCACTCTCAGAGATTTTGCGCTTCTGTTAGCATATCGAAAGTTGCTTTACTTTATTTATTTTCAACATTATTTTCGAACTTTTTGGTAGTTAGTTAGTTTTTGTTTTTGTTATATTATTATATATTATTATTGGGTCATAATGGAAAAAGATATGCTTGTCTAAAAAAAGGAAATGCAAGTCAAATATCATAAGCATTATATTCGTATATGTTATACTGTATTATATTATATTATATTATATTATATTATATTATATTATATTATATTATATTATATTATATTATATTATATTATATTATATTATATTATATTATATTATATTATATTATATTATATGTTATAATAATTATAAAAAAATTAGGTATATATATTATTACTAGCTTTTATGGAAGAGTGAAGGCTCCTGGCACAGGCTTCCGCTCAAAAAAAGTCTTCAATCATGTAATATCATCTCAATTTCTAATAATAAAAATGAACACAACCTTATTCACAATAATAATATCGATAATCTGCTAGCAACTTTTCTATATTCTAAATTAACTAAAACTAATTCTAAAAAACAAGTCTGTTTCTAAAATTTCTAAAATATCTAAAATTTCTAAAATATCTAAAATTTATAAAACTTCTAAAATTTCTACATTTCTAACATTCTAAAATTTCTAAAATTTCTTGGAGCTAGCGCGCCGACTGTATCTATTTATTGGATTAACTATTATAGCATAACAAATGCATGTATAATATATTTAGAAATGTTGAAAATTGGGTATTTTCAATAACATGAAATTAAAAAATTTCTCTTTCTAAAATTTCTAAAACTTCTAAAATTTCTACATTTCTAAAATTCTAAAATTTCTAACATTTCTAACATTCTAAAATTTCTAAAATTTCTAACATTCTAAAATTTCTAACATTTCTAAAATTTCTTGAAGCTAGCGCGCCGACTGTATCTATTTATTGGATTAACTATTATAGCATAACAATGCATGTATAATATATTTAGAAAAATTGGGTATTTTCAATAACATGAAATTAAAAAATTTCTCTTTCTAAGTCTCTTTCTAAAATTTCTAAAACTTCTAAAATTTCTACATTTCTAACATTCTAAAATTTCTAAAATTTCTAACATTTCTAACATTTCTAACATTCTAAAATTTCTAACATTTCTAAAATTTCTTGGAGCTAGCGCGCCGACTGTATCTATTTATTGGATTAACTATTATAGCATAACAATGCATGTATAATATATTTAGAAAAATTGGGTATTTTCAATAACATGAAATTAAAAAAATTCTCTTTCTAAGTCTCTTTCTAAAATTTCTAAAACTTCTAAAATTTCTACATTTCTAACATTCTAAAATTTCTAAAATTTCTAACATTTCTAACATTTCTAACATTCTAAAATTTCTAACATTTCTAAAATTTCTTGGAGCTAGCGCGCCGACTGTATCTATTTATTGGATTAACTATTATAGCATAACAATGCATGTATAATATATTTAGAAAAATTGGGTATTTTCAATAACATGAAATTAAAAAAATTCTCTATCTAAGTCTCTTTCTAAAATTCCTAAAACTTCTAAAATTTCTACATTTCTAACATTCTAAAATTTCTAACATTTCTAAAATTTCTTGGAGCTAGCGCGCCGACTGTATCTATTTATTGGATTAACTATTATAGCATAACAATGCATGTATAATAAGTATATTTAGAGATGTTGAAAATTGGGTATTTTCAATAACATGAAATTAAAAAAATTCTCTTTCTAAGTCCCTTTCTAAAATTTCTAAAATTTCTAAAATTTCTAAAACTTCTAAAATTTCTAACATTTCTAACATTCTAACATTTCTAAAATTTCTTGGAGCTAGCGCGCCGACTGTATCTATTTATTGGATTAACTATTATAGCATAACAATGCATGTATAATATATTTAGAAATGTTGAAAATTGGGTATTTTCAATAACATAAAATTAAAAAATTCTAGTAAAATATTAAAAGCAATAAGTAGAGCAAGATTCTATTGATAAATTACGAGTATTATAACGCAGGATGTCAGCGGAGGTGCTCCCCACGCGCACGGTTTTTTTCGACTCTGATTCGTAGTTTTGCACCGATAGACTGACGCCTTAAGCAGATACTTAGCGTATTTTTGGCTCAAACGAAAATCGGGATTTTTTGTGGTTTTTTTTTGTGTTGGGAAATCCTCTTGGATATCCTCTTGGAGGACACTGCGGGGTTATGCCGGATTCGTACTGGCTAAACCCCAACGACTTTCTAGCGCCTCCGTTGGTGGGCGGGTCACGGGGATGTTATATGACACGACTTCGGTGCCCCGCCACGGCTATCCAGCGCGGAGAGGGTTACGCTCCCTGTCAGAAACTCGGCGTACCCGAAAGTGGCGGTACGCCGGACAGAGCGTACCTCCTGGCACAGAGTCCCGCTTCAAAGGAGTCTTCAGTCACAGGTTTATGCAGTAGGTACTCTATATCAGCGAAGAGGAAGATAAATATTATCTTGTTCGATGGAAAATATAATTGCTTTATTGGCAGCAAGTCTATTGTTTTCCAATTATTTCATGCCGGTTCATCCTTTCTCTGTGAATACAAAATTCATGGAGCAATCGGTAGCCGCATTGCTAGTGTGTTGTATCGATTGCGCTAAGTGGCTTGTATTATAAAAGAGATTGCACATGAACCTAATTTTGCACATAAATAAACATTAAACATGTAGGTATTTAACAAATTAAAAAGATTTCAAGTATTATTAACTAGCGACCCGCTCCGGGGTTCGCATGTATTCATTTATTAAATTATATTATACACAATCCTTTCTCGTTTTATCGTATTTTTCATTAGTGAAAACCATATCAAAATCCGTTTAGTCGGTTAGAAGAATAACACTGTCTTTAATTATATTAACGAGAAAAATGATTTCAAAGTAAGGTGGATACGCCCAACGGAACATTTTATACAAACATACTTCTTATAGACAAATAGTAGCGCCATCTGTTAGAAAACATTAGAACTCGTACGATCACCACAGGAAGCGCTTTGCATAGGTAATCTTCGACGTTTATTTTATTTCGCGTGTGGCACAGGCCGCCATCATGGATTTGGTATTAAAATGAAATGTGATAAAATTAATTAACATGTAACAAGATTACTGGTGCATTTCGCCGAGCCGTTGACCCGATCCTTACGCTAGTCCGTATCCTTACTAATATTATATATAAAAAAAAAGCGAAAGTTTGTATGGATTGTAACTCTTTCACGCAAAAACTACTGAACCGATAACCCTGAAATTTTGCATACATATTGTCTGGGATACAAGAAAGGACATAGGGTAGCACGCATCCAGCACGCAGACGAAGTCGCGGGCACCAGCTAGTACTATATAAGTCAATGAACGAGAATCACAAAATCTAGTGGCTGACTGTCCACTAACGGTCACCGTCCTACTAACAGGTAGGTGGCTACCGTCGCCTATAACACAAGGAGCGCCACAGGTGTTGCAAATGCGATACGGACCATTAGGGTAATAAAAGTATTTCCTTTGTGTACATATTCCTATGGGCAATCATCGCTATATTGGCGAGTATAAGGAATCGATTTAGCTTCGACCTTTCCGACCTGACATGTAAGCGCCCTAACAACTGAATTAATTAACAGGACCTTGCAAATATCACGAAATCGTAACAAAAGAAAATGACACTTATGCCTGTACGCATAAAGCTCATTAAATGTTAGAATTACAAAACTTTTAACAAAGATGTAATAAGCTGTCAGTCATTTCTACTTTAATGACGTAATTGTTGTTCGGAGCGTGAAATTAGGCTAGTAGTGCACCGTAGTGCTTTTTATTATTTTTTATTTTTTTGGATCTGTATCTAAAAAGCAATCGAGAAACATTGTTTTATTCCTGAGTCCTAAGACCATGTTAATAAGGTTAAAAAATAATATGTTTAGGAAAAAATTCTTTGCTGTCAAAGTCGGCCCTTAAATAATGTTAAGCTAGTGCCACAATACAAATAGCCTCGCTTAATGCTTAAGAGCCAACGACTTCAGCCGCGTATCTTTGTAAATTATATACTTACTAAAACCTTCTTCGAGAACCACTCTATCCACTAGTGGAAACCACATGAAAATCCGTTGCGTATTTTTAAAGATCTAAGCATACATAGAGACAGACAGACAGACGTGGCGGAGGACTTTGTTTTATAATATGTAGTGATGATGATAGTGATAGTGATGTTACTCGCTGATAATATAGCTTCCCAACAGTGAAAGAATTTTTCCAATCATTCCAGTAGTTTCGGAGCCTATTCAATGCAAACAAACAAACAATCAAATCTTTCCTCTTTATAATATTAGTATACACTAGCTGGTGCTCGGGACTTCGTCCGCGTGGAATAGTTATTTTAGGAATCATTTGGGTATCTGGAACGGTTTTCGCAGCGGACGCAACGGAAGCCCTTAAAGATGAATAATTTTCCCCGTTTTTTCCACATTTTCGACTGTTTCTTCGCTCCTATTAGTCGCAACGTGATGTTATATAGCCGAAAGCCTTCCTCGATAAATGATCTATCCAACACAAAAAGAAATTTTCAATTCGAACCAGTAGTTCCTGAGATTAGCGCGTTCAAACAAACAAACAAACTCTTCAGCTTTATAATATTAGTATAATTTAAATTTAAATAACGGTACGATCAAACAGCACCCTAATGCGAGATTTATGATGTTTATAACGGCCACCGAATAAAGGAAAGTGCAAAATTAATGAATATTATGAATTATGAAAACAAATGATACACGCATTGTTCTGGATTTGAACAAAAGGCTTGCGTGCTTCCTGAAATATGAAATTCGATTGTTGATCTGGATTTGATTTGTTCCGTTGTTATGCTTACCTGGTATTTGTGAGCGTATTATGTTTTAAAGGATTTCGCAAAAGCGTTGTCGACGAGAATATGAATGCGATATAAAAATATATACTAATATTATAAAGCTGAAGAGTTTGTTTGTTTGTTTGTTTGTTTGAACGCGCTAATCTCAAGAACTACTTACTGGTTCGAATTGAAAAATTCTTTTTGTGTTGGATAGATCATTTATCGAGGAAGGCTTTAGGCTATATAACATCACGTTGCGACTAATAGGAGCGAAGAAACAGTCGAAAATGTGGAAAAAAACGGGGAAAATTATTCATCTTTGAAGGCTTCCGCTGCGTGCGCTGCAAAAACGTTCGAGATACTCAATATTCCCAAAATAACTATTCCACGCGGACGAAGTCGCGAGCACCAGCTAGTAATAAATAAATGGTTTTTTTTTATATAAGACTCAAGTCAACAGTTTTATAAAATTTTCTTTACTAATATTATAAAGAGGAAATATTTGATTGTTTGTTTGAATTGAATAGACTCCGAAACTACTGAAAAAATATTTCACTGTCGGGAAGCTATATTATCAGCGATTACTATGTTACTATCCTTACTAATATTATAAATGTAAATGTGAGTCTGTTTGTTTGTTACGCTTTTTCACACAAAAACTACTGAACCGATCACCATGAAATTTGCATACACGTTGTCTGGGACACCAGAAAGGACATAGGGTACCTTTCATCCAGAACGCGGACGAAGTCGCGGGCACCAGCTCGTATTTTATAAAGTTACACGGACGAAGTCGCGTGCAACAGCTAGTAAATTCATAAAATTATAAATTAATTAAGCAGTGGGAGAGTATGTTGCATTTCGCAGTCACATTTAAGAAGCTCGTCTTGCAGTTTATATCACTAAAAAAAAGATATACACTCCATTACTTACTAGGGCAGCAAAACACTCCCTTTAGGTAAATTCACATATACTACCTTTTTAGTAAAATTTTATAAGCAGACATAGCAACGGTGTCCATATATTTGGCCCATGTTGCGGACGAGTCCATTCTAAAGTATAGTTTTAATTAACCTGTCTAGGTTGAAAATGAGCAATATGTCAGGATAAGGGCGTAACCAACAAGTCGTGTTGGGATATTTGTATGCGGGTTTTATTGGGTTTAGATATACGGGTCCGTCCGCAAATGACTTGCCGGTCGATGCTCTGAACCGTACATAAAGCTCGGACTTTACGGTTTTGTGGTATCTACTTTAGAAGTTCTAGATGTGGCTTGAGCGTACTCTAATGAATTTTGAAATATTTTTTAACAAAGCATTACTCGTGACATATTTATTATATTATATTTTTTAAGGTTTTTAGTTTTAGGTAGGTTATATATTACTTAAATATAAGTAAAATACTTAAATGTACACGAAATGTAAATACATCCCATATTTTAGAATTTAAATCAAAAAATACATAACTGCAAAATATGCAGTTGCTTAATTATAAGAAAAAAAGAAAAAAAAAAAAATTCGTTCACATTTTGTCTGCGTTAATTTTATTTTTTTATATTTTTAACAGTTTTAAGGTTAATATAAATTACTTATATTTTACATGTACACTAACACTTAAACCACTGAGGTTTAATCTCGTGTTATTATTAAAACCTACAGAGATATTGCGCAATATCTCTCAAACTTCAAAGATATTCTAAAATATAATAGAACGTAACGTAACGCATACCGTGTGACAATTTTGATCTTACTCCAATAAATTTTCATACCCTTTCACATTTACACATTAACAAATGTTGATGAGTGGCGAGAAAGCGCGTGCTTTCGGAAGCTGTGTTGAAGGCCGACTGACTGGTTTCCGTGTCTCTTCTTTTAAACGACGAATGACACGGAAATTCCAAATAGGTCAGCATTAAGGAGGTCGCCACAGAGTAAACTCCAAAAATAAATTAAATTTGTATACGCTAAACGAGACTGTCCGAGCCACTTCCAGATTCTATAGATTCACAATAATTCTCGGGTTACATCGTATAGACTGAATTATTGAAACGTTTATGTTGGTTAAGAGTATCCGTGGATGTGTTGTGTTGTCAGCCAGAAAACTGTATCGTCCGGACCTCTGAAGGTTTTATATTGCTGTTTCATTTCAACTAGCTACATACTGTTTAAGCATATTTATTTATTTATACATTTCATTTCAAACATTTAAAGTCCACAATAAAATGTTACGAAAATAAAAAACCAAAGACTGATCGCTAAGGGCCTCTTTCACCAACTACAAGTTTTAATTAGTTAATTTTCAAGTAATGCTAATTGGCGAGTAAATGTTACGAGTATCTTGTATCAAGTATCTTTCATTGAAATTACCCTTGACTTGAGTAATGCTACTCGAAGATGGTGAAACTCGTACACTTTCTTACCGGTGACTTTAAATGGCGGTTAGCCTACTTGACTCAGAGATGGTGAAAGAGGGGAACAATTTATTAATAATAAAATCTGGAAGCTCGTGAGTGGCCTATGAAAAAGCAACGCTTGCCTCATTAAGTATTAGACAGTCAGTCTAGTCCGCAATTATGCTCGGAATACCTCAATATGAGGTAGGATTTATTTGAAACCATGGTAGGTATTTTACTGAAGTTATAACTTCATAATTAATTTCTTATTTGATTGTTGTCCACTTTATAATATATTTTACTTTTTTGATGCGATTTTTACTAGTGGATAGAGCGATAACCGAGTAACGAATAGAATAGAATAGAATAGAATAAAGTTTTATTTGCTACAAACAAAGGAGATACATAGACATAGGTACATAAAAAAAAACTTAAAAGACACACACAAACGTCCCCTGCAACAAACCGGCTGCAACTCAGCATAATGCAGGTTTAAGAAACCTGCGCTGGTCTTCCGTTAGAGCCGATGGTGAGGTTACGCACTTATTAACACATAATATACACATACACAAAAGCTCCAAAAAAAAATACAAAAAATTACCACAAATATAACAGTACAAAACCAAAACTATAAGCCTACACATATAATACAAAAATAAATACAATACAGGAAAGAAAAAAAAAAAAATACTAGAAAAAAAAATACAAAAAGTATATTCAGAATGTGTAAATCATTAGCAGAAAAATACATCCATGTATACATAAAGCTGGGGCGGGTCGCTATCTCTAGTTAACCTTAAACTTTGTACAACTGTACTTTTGCTTAAAGTTTTTTTATGAAAATAATATTTGTGCGAGACAACGACTAAAAATGTATTTAATTTTAAAGTCGGTTCTTCGTACGAACAAAATTGGAATTCGAACCATTTGGATGTTAAGTCTTGTGAACAGCATCATCCATCAGTACTTGTACCATGAGTTATAACGACAGCACTCGCTAACGAGAGCGTAAAATATTTATATAGAAAATTGTCGGTTTGACATTGACAGTTGACAGTTTTTCATATAAATGTTTTACGCTCTCGCTTGCGAGTGCGTATACTCAGTAAGACAGTATCACTAGTAATCGTACTAGTAACCTTAATTATGGAAAACAGTGTGCTCTTCCCTTATAAAATTATAATTTTGAAAGTAGTAATTTAGCATAAAATATAACACACATTTCCAGCCCAAAACACATATTTCTTCACTCAATTATATTATGTTTTAATGCTAAAGCTCTCCGCACCCAACTTAATCTAGTGCGACTAATGTAATTACCTACTATGGAGTAGCCCGCACATTAGTGATGAGGTGACGTTCGGTGTGTATTGTAAACTTGTCGATAAAAAATATATCTATACTAATATTATAAAGCTGAAGAGTTTGTTTGTTTGTTTGTTTGTTTGAACGCGCTAATCTCAGGAACTACTGGTTCAAATTGAAAAAATATTTTAGTGTTGGATAGATCATTTATAGAGGAAGGCATTAGGCTATATAACATTACGTTGCGACTAATAGGAGCGAAGAAACAGTCGAAAATGTGGAAAAAAACGGGAAAATATATTCATCTTTGAGGGCTTCAGTTGCGTGCGCTGCGAAAACCGTTCGAGATACCCAAATGATTTCCCAAAATAACTATTCCACGCGGACGAAGTCGCGAGCACCAGCTAGTATAGCATAAACTGGGCACTTCTTACAGAGGATTACCGTGAAATAACAGCTAGTACCTTTCCGTTTCCGGGGCCTTATCAGGGTAACTAGAGCCAATTCGCCTGTTAATTACCTTTGTTCTATTTTTTCTATTTTCTTTGCGTGATGGATTGCTTAACTGGAAACCTGATTCTTGTAAGTTAAGCTATGTGTTTGTTAGTCAGATATTTACATAAAATATAATAATTACAGAAGACGTACGACCTATCTGAGAATAGGTCGTAAACTATTTTTATAGCCCTAAGTGATAAAGCCCCCAAATTTTTTTTTAGCAAACAGCTAGTTTTCATGCTATGAAATCAAAATATTATGTCGATATTATGTCGATATCGACATATGTGTGCAAAATGTTTCGCCCATCCCTGTTCCTTTTGTACTGCACCAGCTCGCATACTCGTAACGAGTCTACATAAAGCGAATAATTTTTTAATGTGCATTCTTTATACGTGTTTTTCGAGAAGCTGAATAAAGTCTAGTCCGTGAGATCCTTATATTTTATTCATAATTTAATCATTGTTTAAAGCTGAACGTTGTATGATGTACTTTCATTTTAATTTTACCATTTTAATAAATTTTACCTTAAAAAAATCGACTTTTCTTCAAAGACTATATAAGTATATTTGGGAGTTTTTCTTATTATTTCAATGTACTGAGGGCCTAGTGCGAGTTTGATCGAGTAAAACTTGCTCTAGACACTCGGCAGCACTTTTTTTTTTCACATAAGAAATGTACCCTATGTCCCTTTATATATCCTTGATAACGTGTATGTAAAATTTCATGACGATCAGTTTAGTAATTTTAGTTAAGAGGATTGTGAGGTGCCGATACGCGGCGCGAATAGGTATTTTCAAAAATGCTATCTGTTTCACATCGCTCTGCCTCCGACCCGTATCGTGCGATAGAGAATTGCAAGTCCTGTAGTAAATTGCCTACATTTCCTTAGTGTAATATGCTTTCGGGCGATAACGTTTTTACCCCCCTAAACTTTTACAAAATAAGACAATTTTGTAAATATCATTGGATTCGGTACACCTTAATCTAAGTCTGTACGTTTTTATTTTTTAGTAATTCAGTTTAATTTAATTTAAAAAAATAAAAACGCTAGAGGAAGTTTTTAAGTAAAAAATATAGATTTTTAGATGCTAATAACTTCTATCGTAAGAAATATTTCTTAAAAATAAAAACGTACGGACCTAGTTTTTCATTATCTCTACAACATTTCCAAAAATTATAAAAATTGGACTATGTTTACTGGGGGGAAAGTGTTATCGCTTTTTGTATGAAAATTTACAGCTTGACAATCCTCTTAATAACTTTCACATTTATAATACTAGCTGCTGCACGCGACTTCGCCCGCGCAACTTTATAAAATATACCTTATGTCCTTTCTGGTATCCCAGACAATGTGTATGCAAAATTTCATTGAAATCCATTCAGTAGTTTTTACGTTAAAGGGTTACAAACATCCATACATCCATACATACATCCATACATCCAAACAAACTTTCGCATTTATAATATTAGTAGGAAGGATTAGTTTTATAAGATCTTCTACAATGTCTATCTTCTACATTACAGATCTAAGCTGTATCTAACTAATGTTAAACTAGAATTGTCAAACTTAATTCTTACTTAATAATTTAACAGATAACTTTATTACCTACATAGTAAAATACCATTGCATAAGACATTTCAAGTTATCGTAAGTTTTAGTACTAGATCGATACTAGAGCTACTTTTCTAACACCGTACGGACCACTCAGAACATAACGTAAATCTAACTTAACCTGTACTAACTTACTTGCCGTTCAAGTTCTGCTAACTTAATCCCAACTTTGTACGGTATAACACAATTTTAAGGATACTAAAGCGACTATAGCACGCTTTAGATGGAAGTAGTCTTGCCTTTTAGTTTATTAATAGAATAAATTACTATTACTAGATAACTATAGTTTATTGATATAATAACTAGACCCATATTTTTTATACCAATAAAAATAAGATGTAATAGAAATCTTAAAATATACAAGAAATTCAGTAAACAAATGTTTTTTTTAGAAGACACCGAGAAACCTTTTTTTATTCGCAATACCTAATGCATACTTAAGTGAAAAAATACTAACTGATGCCGGCGACTCCGCCCGCGTTTTTGAAATTAAAAAAAAAAATAGGCAATAAAATATAACCCTTGACCTGTATTTGTTTGGCCTTTGGCCATATAACACTTTGGCCAGGCATTACTTTTTTATTTTATTTTTATTTTTATTTTAGGCCATTACATAGGTAGGTACCTATATCTATTACATATGATTGAATTGAATTGAATTATAAAGTACTAATAGCCAAAATACTGCAGTGACACCTGACCGTTGATTTATATTATATATATATACCATTTTATAAATTACCTTAAATTGTTCAAACGTTTCAACGTACCTGTCCTCTTCATGTAGGTAGGTATTGTTTTCCGTGTTTGCTTTGTTACGATTCTGTTTGCTGTCCAAACGGTACTGCGCATTTTACTGGTATTTTTTCACTTGCGATCCCAGTACATTTAAGTATACAGTATAAAATGTTGCAATCTTTATCATAAACTAGCGACTCGCTCCCGGCTTCTGTTTTTAGGAAGTATTTTTTATTAGAAATTATTCTTATCAACTAACCACACCGCCATCTAACGTTGAACAATTGCATTTTAACAATATAAGTACCTATTTTGTATAAATTTTAATATGTTTTGCAGCGCCATCTAGCGTCAAAGAATTGTATTTTTGGATAGTGGCAGGACACACTCCATTTCGCAGTCATTTCATTTGGACAGTCCGTCTGGTGGCAGTAACCATACCCTCACAGAAGACCAACGTGTAATAAAAGTACTCGTGCGCGTGCTGTAACTAATAAGTAATTTGTATAATCATGGAAAAACAATAATTAACGAGTAATTTTTAAGCAGCTCCCGTTGGCAAGTGAGCAAGGGTCACAACGTGTAGTGTCACTACACGGCTACTCTGTGGTCTTCTTTCATCAAAGTACAGAACTCAGAGAATCCTTCCACTACAATATACACACACACTTTGTTACAGTGAGATTAAACACTACTTCGCCAATTCAGGAAATACTGTGCTAGAACTTCGTTAGTTGGCACACAGCAGTGTTGATAATTTATTCGCTGGCACTAAATAAATTTTAGCGGTGTCTATGTGCGCTTTGAGGCATGTCTGAAAGCATTCGCTTTGTATTTCGTCTCTGCACTTTGCTTTTGTTTTACGTTAGTAATTCTGTCAAAGCAAAATATTTCTAAATTGATTGAACCCATCTTTATACCTGACGTTATCTATCTAATATATAAAATTCTCGTGTCGCGGTGTTTGTTGCCAAACTCCTCCGAAACGGCTGGACCGATTTTGATGAAATTTTGTGTGCTTATCGGGTAGGTCTGAGAATCGGCCAACATCTATTTTTCATACCCCTAAACAACACTTTTTTTATGCCACAGAGAAATACACAGTAACACACATCAAACTTATAACACCCCATTTTTATGTCGGGGGTTAAAATAAAATTAAAATAAACAATAATATTTTGTCATCCTAATTAATTAAGTAGTTTAGCAGATTTAGGGCCTCTTTCACCATCTGTCAAGTGGGCTAACCGTCAAGGTTCTAAAAATATATATGCTCGTACTTAACCTATTACATAGATAGTAACCAATAAATTAAAAAAAGAACTAACTCCCTAAAAGGCTTTTAGTTCAAAATTTAATTTCTTAGTAACTTTTTTTGCTCGTTGCTTTGAAACGGCTATGGAGTGATGCCCAAACATTGGTATTCCGAACGCGACCTCGTATTTGTTTTGTGCAATGCCTACATATTCAAAGGCTTAGATATAGAAAACGCTAGAACAGATAGATTTATGATTTTATCGCATCTAATTCTAGCGGATAAATTCTCAATGAGAGGACTTATTTTTGTCACCAAATTTGAATTCTTAGAGACCCGCGGCACTTATCTGGTCGTCATCACGCATAAGGTGGACTGACGACCTGATAAGACTCGCGGCCCTTATCAGGTCTTCATCAACCATAAGGTGGACTGACGACCTGATAAGACCCGCGGTCCTTATCGAAAACGCTAGAACAGATAGATATATATGATTTTATCGCATGTAATGCTAATGGCTAAATTCTGGATAGATTCTTAATGAGAGGACTTATTTTTGTCACCAAATTTGAATTCTTAGAGAACCGAGGCCCTTATCTGGTCGTCATCACGCATAAGGTGGACTGACGACCTGATAAGACCCGCGGCCCTTATCAGGTCTTCATCACCCATAAGGTGGACTGACGGAACCAGTCTTCTTCTGACCGATCATATGGGAAAGTTATGGGGGATGCCTATGTCCATCAGTGGACGTCCTGCGTCTGATATAAGTTGTCTTGTTAGATAGGGTACGCTTTAATGTTAACATAGAAAAAAAGCTTCGAAATTACATCTTTAACTGCAATAGCAAAACGTTGTTTTTAATATTTATTATTAAATTTAAAAAAATCTTTGCGGCTTCTACGAGAAAAAAATTTAACTCTAGGTTCTGCGCACGATCTCATCGAGCGCCATTGAAGTTAAATTTTAAAAGTTTTCCGTTTAAACTAACCTGCAGTAACTTTGAACTTAAAAATGCATCGAAACTCCCGATAAGTGTTCAATATTATCTTTATACGAGTATATAAAACAATACTGTTCGTTTGTTCAAAACCACAAAATACCGAAAGTAGATAATTGAAGGTACTCGAATAAGATCAAGTGATTGGAATATTGACTGCAACTAAATAGATAATTTGGTTGCTAATTACCGAAGACAAGGGTTAAATATGGTCAAAGAGGTTTAGTGTATTCTCCGATAGGCGAATTTTTTTTTCTTTTTAATGTTTGGAACTTTTACCGTACAAACAAAGGTATATCAGCACGGTTAGCCTACTTGACAGATGGTGAAAGAGGCCCTTAGTCAATTAATTAAAAATCGTTAATTTAAGGAATGTTTCAAACAATATTTTTATTTTAAGACCCGGCTCCCTAAAAATTGTGATTGTTTGCCGTAAAACTGTAAGTAAACCAAATATCACATCAATGTAATACTTAAATAATATTATATTTTAAACCTTTTTCTAGTCATTGTCAAAACAGAATCACAAGTAGTGGAAATTAACTCGACACTTTTATTTTTTAAAATTGAGTCATTTTTTCGATATTTTTTCTTTTATCTCAGAAGCAACTTTAGTTACATATGCAAAATAAATACTCATAGAAAGAAAATGAGGTTTATTAGTTATTCTCAAGACGAAATTTACCTAGAACGATTATTATTCTCATAATAAATTAAATTTGATTTGAGACTTACGTCCTTTAGTTCTATGCAAGAATACAGAGAAATGGATCATTCGATATTCAACCTTATACGAACCGTATTTGTGTTTGAAAGGGAATGCATGCGAGTGTTCCTCAGTACCGCGCTGTGCGCCAACAGAGAGCGTTTTGGGAGCGTTTGTTAAAATAAAGAAAATTGTTGTTTAAAACAAAGAAAATCTTTAAAAACACCGCCAGGCAGTATTTTTAAAGATTTTCCTTAACCGCAAGGTAAAATTACAAAAGAGTGCTACTTCTTAAAATTATGTCTAAACTTAGAGAACTAGCTAGTTGACGTTACGACTGTATTTCAAAAAGGTTCAACTTTTCACCGGGTCGCGCAGGCAGCGGCAAAATTTACGATTTTTGTAACATTTACAACCGTCGTAAACTATGCAGTGAGTAGCAAACCCACATTACATAAGACTAGCAGTATGTAAACTAAGATAGACACAAAACACATTTATAATATTAAAAAAAAGTAACAGATATATGGACAGACAGACAACACATTTATAATATTAGAAAAAACTTAAAAAAACTGCTCGAAAAAACTTAGTTTGTAATAATGCGTCCATATTAAGTATATAGTAAAGTGGGATTACAAAAGTTCAATGCTGGAAATAAACGGCGATTCAATCGACTTTTTCTAATGCGAATTAGCACGGTGCCATCGCGAACATATTCGGTGCCACGTATTTAGATAAGTGAATCATTTTCTACAGTAGCCGATAGAGGTCGCTACTCGGTGGTGGCAGCACTTGCACGTTTTGCTATCCTTACTTACTAATATTATAAATGTGAATGTGAGTTTGTTTGTTTGTTTGTTACGCTTTCACGCAAAAACTACTGAACCGATCACCATGAAATTTTGCATACACGTTGTCTGGGACATCAGAAAGAAAAAAACACCTTTCATCCAGAACGCGGACGAAGTCGCGGGCACCAGCTAGTAGGAAGGAAAGCAAACTATTTATCAGTTAGTTTAAGTTAGGATAATATGGTATTAGCATATAATTTGAAATAAACTGACTATTTACAATTGATTGTGAATATAAATTGTTCCTTAAATACAAATTTATTTATTTATTACCTTTTTGTGCTCTATTTAAAAAACGAATGGCAGTTAGCTTACTGCTGTTACTGGTCTTGTGACTGTTTTAGAATGTTTTGCGTTTAGTTTCACTCCCAACGGCGACATTAAGTATAAGAATCTCGAGAAAACTGAAACTTTTGTGTTACACTGACTCAAAGTGGAGTTTCAAGAAAACGCTATACATTTAGCTGAACATGGTAGCTTTACCACTCTTTTTTCTACATGACCGAGAGTAAGAGATAAGTAAGAGTAAGAGACTCTTACAGCTTAACACACAGATAGTTTATTAATAATAATAATAATTATTATTATTATCTGCATAAACCTATTTTATTATTATTTCTATTTTATCTATTTATTAAGGATACTTTCATCCTGGAAAAAGTTAGATTCCTTTGGCGTTTTCAAAAAAAGAACCACAACGTGTGCCAAGACGGAAACAGCTACTTAACCTGTAAATGCAAATACTAAATTGTATGTGGAGTTAGTTTGTAGATTTGCATTCCGGCTTTCTTTCAGCGCTTTTAAACTGTTTCAGTAATAACATTCCAAAGAAATGTAAATTGTAAATGCATATGCGAATGTGCAAATAAATCAGTGCTTCAATTCCATTTTCAAAGGATAGGCGACTAAAGCCTTTGAAATTGAATTTCGCTCAAGAGCGGGCGTGTCTATGAACGTGCTAATATCAAAGTGTGAGGATATATAAATAGTTTACTATATGAACATATATATAACTAGCTTTTGTACGCTACTTCGTCCGCGTAACTTTATAAAGTATAGCCTATGTTACTCGCTGAAGCTTCCCAACACTGAAAGAATTTTTCAAATCGGTCCAGTAGTTTCGGATCCTATTCAATGCAAACAAACAAACAAATCATTTCTCTTTATAATATTAGTAAAGAAGAAATATTCTACATAAATTTGTATGGGACCATTTTATAAATCTATATATTATATTTACTAGCTGATGCCCGCGACTTGGTCTGCGTTGAAAAAGAAAATATATGATTAATAATTAAATATAACGCCTGACATCTACATACACATACACAAATTGTGTATGGATGTATGTATGTGTACATTCATCCTTACATTAATCCATATATCCATACACCATACATCATACATCATTCATACATCCATCCATCCATACATTCATCCTCACAATCTTTCCAATTTATAATACTAATTAATAATAGGAAAAATCGTCAAACACAATAAATTCCTACCTAGGTTAGTTAATTATTTTAACTAGAACTTGTATTGAGTTCATTACTCTTTTTAAAATAATACTACACAATATTCACATACAATTGCGTGTGAATTTCGTACAGCCAAGACACTGTAGCTATATAATTTAATTTACCATAATGCGCCACCGTATTACAAACGTATGAGAGCTGTTAAGCGCCCTTTGTAATATTGCTGTACCCGTGTGTAAGCCGTGATTCGAACAGTCGCTGAGGGTTTTCAGTGGGAATATTTCCAAGATATTACATTTAACGCAAACACATATCTTAACTGTTAATACCTTTTGTCTCGTGTAATTCAAATTTCAGATTGTTGGTCGATTTGCTGGGTCTTTGGATCAAAGTTTCACGTTGAAGCCATATATCACCTCACTGGTTGAAGCGGCCTCCGACTCTGCGGTAGGTTGTGCCGCAGAGTATTTATTCAATCTTTATTGTTCATATATTTTTGTCAGGCGTTGATTTTTTATTTGTTACCTCGAAAACAGTAGTTTTTTATGTATAAAATGTACCTAATGTCCTTTTCTGTATCCCTGACAATTTGTATGCAAAATTTTGCAATTTTTTTCCTGCAAATGTTGTGCAAATGCTAATGCGTCTTTTGAATTAACATGCGTTCAATCTCAACATGTCAGCTATATTTTATTAACGAAATGAATCTTCCTAAATCTGGACACTACATTTCATTTTTTTTTTAATATTAGAGATGGGTTTGTTTTTGGCCAGCATCCAGTCGTGTAGCGAAGATTAGGCCTATGTCGGAGCGAACTCACCCAGAAGATCACTATTCACTCAAACTTTGAAAAGATTTGAGTTATATTCTTGAAAAATTTAAATACAATTTTTATTTGCAAATTAAAATACTAACAAAATTAAAATACCACGTGAGCTTTGTTAATAAGGTTGCGGTTTTTCAGACTTCTAACGACATCTGTTGTAACGCAATTTGAACTTCTAAGTGTTGCTTCGACTACAGCGATTAGGAATCGTAGCCACCAGATGCCACTGCAAGTCTATACATAATATGTGTCTTTTTAAACTATTTATTAAATGTTAATGAAGTTAGCAAAACACCTTGTGATTGATGATAAAAAATTTATTGATACAATACTTATACATTTCATCTGGTAAACGGAAGGGAGAAAGACCATCTTATTACTATATCGTTGAGCAGTTAATATCCAGTGGATACCTTTTTCATGAAATAGAGTAAGTATATTCATTATATTTACGAGTACAGTCAAATTTAAAACGATATCCAAATATTTTTCCTCAGCAGAAATCTCTAGAGGTCTCTTTTGATGTTTATCTGTAACTATTTGTTTAGGCGCGACATGGTTCACTGTTATTTATGTTTGAATTACATTTTGAAAACCTGGTTTCATGGGACAACTCTTGCAAATTGATCCATATACGTACACTGATCCATGAAATTTTACGGCAGGTTTGCGATATTTAGAATAGAATAAGATTTTATTTGTAGCATGTAAGAAAGAAAAAATTAATAATTCAAAAATTATAAAACGAGCAAGCGGTAAGTAGGTATTACTTTTGTAACCGTTCCATTAAAAAAAACTACCTAAAACGAATTTTCTCAACGATGAGACCCTGGCAAATCGATTTCTAGACCTAAAAAACTCCTAACCCTAGATTTTCGTCAAAATCAATAGAGCCGTTTGAAGAGATCGTCGTGGCATACAGGAATTCCTCGTTTAGATGATTTAATGGAAGGAATATCAACACTGCCTGTAATTGCCCCCACTAGTTTCGCCTTCTGACCTTAATAGAACGCGCGACCTATACAGAGAACGCAAGCGTTATGAACGCATCTTTAGATCGGATCGGTGGATCGGAACGCATCGGTGGATCGGATCGGGCGCAGTGGGTAAAGGCTCTAAACGGGGGGTTTCTGCCGCCAGACGGGCTGCCCAAATGACTGCGTAATGCAGTGTGCCCTTTTTTTTCCGTGGGAAAATCTGCGAACCAGATCCCCCCGACCATGGTGTAGTATGTGGGACTTTTACCCACTAAAACCCACGGTGTTTCTTCGCGCCGTCTATGGGCGGAAGATAGGGGACGCTATGACACGCTACCGTCTCCCCCGCCAGACGCAGCCCACACACATTGCGGGCCCTGCCACTACTATAAAAAAAACATGTCAGTCGTCGGACTGCACGTCAGAAGTGTAACCTAAGCTTCACAAGTTACATTACATTACATGACAGTGTCGCGAGTTCAATGGTTATATCCCATTACAAAAATGTCCCAACGCGCCTAAAGAAGTTTTCATTTTAAAAAAATAAACAAAATAAAGATTTTTAGTTTTTCTAACTTAAATGAAAAAATGTTTACATAATAAAATTACAATTTCTAATTAAATCAACCGGTACAGTTATTATCGCGGTAACAACAGCATATAAATTTTAAGCGAGCATTAAATCTAGTTTTCTTCAATACCTAACATACCTAGGACATTTGTTTTTTTTTTTTCATCAAAATGCATAAAATAATTTTTGCTATCAATTTAATGAAAATAATTTCATTTTTTATGCTATTTGTAAGTGTACTTCCTTTTTTTTTAATATATGAAATTTTCAAAGTTGGCTTTGTTCTGTATATGGAAAGTAGTGCATTTCGCGGTGCATGCGGTTTGGTCTAGTGGTTAGTAACCCTAGCTGTTAACCAAACGGTTGCGGGTTCGAATCCCGCTAGGGGCAAATGTTTATGTGTTAACATTTTACCTTTGTACCTGATTCATAGATGTTTGTATTTATAATATGTATGTTTTTACAAAAAAGTAACAAACAGACAGTAAGTAAATGTCTGGAATACATAATACAAGCATTAGTTGCTTACCGTGGAACTAAATGATGCTGTGTAGAATGTGTGAAGATATATACTTATTTATTTATTTATTTAAGAAGAAAATTATTCTTATTACATATTCTAATTTTTTATGTAATAAGAATAAGATATGCTTATTCTTATTACATAAAAGAGATGTTAAATATTACATAAAAATATTTTATGTTACATGTTACATCTTATTACATAAAAAAAATACATTGGAAATGATTTCAGGACATCAAAGCTTCTAAAGGTTCTAACAGAAATGGATTGCTACAAGACAAATTGCAAGACCCAGTCATCTTGGTGCTCGATTCGCAAGAACAAGGACTCACTTTGCAAGCCTTACTTAACGGCTTCAACGATCCCTCAGTCCGCCATAGAGGGGTGAAACCAAGAGATTCGAGGGATGAGAAAGTTTTTTCCTTTTACGATTTAATGCGGGTATAATTTATTATCTGATTTTATTTAGCTTTATAGGTTTTTAATCTATAAGTTAGATGAGCCGCTTCTGGCTTAGCTCGGGGCTTAATTATGTATGTATTAACAATTTACTTTATGTTAACATGGAGATAAGGATGCATGCGTCTATATGTATTTACATCCGTACTAATCCTATCCTATCCTACTAATATTATAAATGCGAAAATTCGTTTGGATGTATGGATGTATGTATGGATGTTTGTAACTCTTTCACGCAAAAACTACTGAACCGATCAGCATGAAATTTTGCATATACGTTGTCTGGTACACCACAAAGGACATAGGGTACCTTTCGTCCAGAACGCGGCCGAAGTCGCGAGCACCAGCTAGTTATAATACAAATGCGAAAGTTCGTATGGATGTATGGATGTTTGTAACTCTTTCACGCAAAAACTACTGAACCGATCACCATGAAATTTTGCATACACGTTGTCTGAGACACCAGAAAGGACATAGGGAACCTTTCATCTAGAACGTGGACGAAGTCGCGGGCAACAGCTAGATATAAATAATTAATTTCTGCTCGCAGTCACATACAGAAGAAGATGGATCGCAAAACAAACAATATGATGAACGTAATGACGACGATGATTTAGATAAGTACTTAAACCAAGCGCTTATAATGAGATGTGGCTCTTTGGGTCGATGTGTAAACAAGTGCCCGAAAAAGGAAAAGTATCATTGTGCAGTGAGCTGCCAACAGGTCATAGATGAGGATAACATGTGCGATGAACCTCCAAAAAAGTATTGTAATCCAAAGAAAGAGGGCAGTTGCGGTAGCAAATACGGAAGAACATTTCCACCAAGATGGAGGAAACAGTTATTGAGAGCTAAATACAGTGATATTTGAAAAAATAAAAAGCTTCATATTTTTGAAAAATAAATGATCATCTGAATGTTTTTCTTGCTTACTTTTTTATTACCTCAAAAGTAAAAATAAAGTGTGTGTGTGTTAGCTCCGAAGCACGACTAGAGTTTACTCCTTCCTTACGAACAATAAATAAATAGGTAATTTAATAAATATAATTAAAATCAAATATCACATGTCACATGTTACGCGTTACAGGTTACAATATTCTTCAATACATATTTAATATAACTTCCATAAATTTTCATACATATTATATATTAATATGAAATCGATTCTTAAGGAGTAAACTCCAAAAAAACATATTACATCATCATCATCATCATCATCATCATCATCATGACAAGCGTTATGAATCTATTAGAATAAGTTAGTGAGTTATTTTGGCTATAGTCATAAACTGATAGCATAAATCTGATATTTTTACCTAACAATTAATACTAATTTGAAACTTGTGAGGGGTCATCAAATTCTCTCTGTGTTATTTAAAAAAAAACTCCAAAACTTCATGAAATTCACAGTAATATATTTAGTTTATATATCAGTATAACACAGGATATTCATTTATCTTTTTTAGCCCTGCCTGGTAGAACCTGGGATCTATGAGATAAAGCGCTAAAACTACTATTATTCTTAGCATGATTATAAAAATGATTAGAAATAAGAAGTTATCATCATTTCACAGCCGCAGAACGTCCATGTCAGACATAGGCCTACCCCGTAGGATAGGACCGATCAGAAGCAGTCTGGATCTACCGTCGACCCGCGATTCTTATCAGATCATCAGGGGCCTGATTCTGTATCGCAACTACTCTTGTCTTACTTTTTCAAGACACGTCAATGTCTAGCCTTGTCTTGTCATGAAATTCTTATGTATCTATTCTGTATGCCCCAAGACATGCAATACACTCATTTCACACACGATTCCGCGACGTTTTAAAGCGTGGTATTTTTGACAGTTCAAACTGCGCCGTTCCACGTCCATTTTGTGCAACATGCCATAGAGAATAGGTTTTTAGCAGATGTCGTAACAATTTAAGGAATTGATGGTAAGGAATCGCGAAATGGCGATACAGAATCAGGCCCCTGGGCTCGTAGCCATGTTATTGGCTTTCTACAGTCGTTTACGGTACGCTACACTAAGAAAAAACTTGGTGATTGGCTATTGTAACTTCAAAATAAAATTTTGACCAATCACAAAGTTTTCTCTTAGCCTAGCGTAGCGTAGCGTAGCGTAAACGACCGTAGAAAGCACACTTGCTTAGGCCCCAGCTAGCTGGCCTAAGATAGGTGTAGCAATATAATGAATTTTCAAACCTATGTGCTGTTTAAAAAAAAAATAAACAAAAGGAAATTAAAAAAACACGTAGTTATAAAAGGAACTCAAGTATTTGTAAACAAATTAAATTAAAGTGATAAAAAAAACTTTGCAACTGTAGAAGAAATTACTACTTCTTTTCAGAGTAGAATACTTGAAGGGAAGAAAGCAATGGATTTAAGACTTACTATTTATTTGTTTTGTTTCTCGGCTATTGTAAGTAATTTAATAATTTTTATTTGTTAGTATTACATATAGGACATTGAAGTGTGGTTATAGTCTAATATATAAAATTCTCGTGTCGCAGTGATTGTTGCCAAACTCCTCCGAAACGGCTGGACCGATTTTGATGAAATTTTGTGTGCTTATCGGGTAGGTCTGATAATCGGCCAACATCTATTTTTCATACCCCTAAATGTTAAGGGTGGTCCACACCAAATTTTTTTTTTTTTGGCAAAACAACGTTTGCCGGGTCAACTAGTTATTCTATACTAATATTATAAAGAGAGAAGATTTGTATGTTTGTATATTTGTAATAAATAAACTCCAAAACTACTGGACCGATTTCAGAATTTTTTTCACCTATAGAAAACCTATACATTATTATCAGCGAGTAATATAAGCTATCTATATAATATAAAAATGTTGTGTTGGTTTGTTTAGTACTCAACGAAAACTAAAACATTTAAACCGAGGAATGATCTTATATCAAAAAAATCGCAGGCAAAGTCGCGTGCAACTGCTAGTGTATAAACATTTACTCTACTTCTATGTCGCACTAATCTCGGTCAACACAGTCCAATCTATCGCATGTGCTCTTCATAATATAACGGAATTCGAAATGAATTTGATCTAAGTATTCTATGGTTCTGCGGTCTCGGCAAGAAAATTAATTTATACTTAAATATGTTCAATAACTTTGATAATTTGTTTATAAACTTGATATATCTTCTTATAACTGTCTGGTACGTTTTTTTTTTGTTCTTGTATGCTGTGTTCACATCTAGTAGGGTACGGTACATTCCAAATTAATTGCTGTTTTGTATGATCTTGTTTTTCTTGTAGATGGAATTGTATTCCAGTTTTGTGATCCTTTAATAAAAAAAATAAATAAAAATAATAATATTTAAATTACAGGGAGCTACTGTCGAATCTAGCAGAGGGTCTAGATTTGGACATCAATTTGCTTACAATTCAAACCAACCCTCGCATGGCTCTGCTAATGATAACAGACCGATTCTGGTCTTGGTCAACTCTAATCCTTCCCAAAGTTCATACAACCGTCCCAGTAGCTTCAGCAGTTCCGAGGAAGACCTCACCAGATCTGGGCTGCTGATGAAGATTTTGAGATTGGTATTCTTTTTATTTTATTCACATATAAATCTAGCTGGTACCCGCGACTTTGTCGGCGTTGAAAATTAAAAGATATATAAACATATTAAATCCTATCCTATTAATATTATAAATGCGAAAGTTTGTATGGATGTATGTATGGATGTTTGTAACTTTTTCACGCAAAAACTACTGAACCGATCAGCATGAAATTTTGCATACACGTTGTCTGGGACATCAGAAAGGACATAGGGTACCTTTCATCCAGAACGCGGACGAAGTCGCGAGCACCAGCTAGTATAGCATAAAGCCTTTCTCGATAAATGGACTAATCCAACACAAAAAGAACTTTTCAATTGAAACAAGTATTTCCTGAGATATGTCTATGCCTGAGGTACCCTATGTCCTTTCTGTTGTCCCTGACAACATTTATGCAAAATTTCATTGAAATCCATTCAGCAGTTTTTGCGTGAAAGAGTTACAAACATCCATACATACATCCATACATCCAAACAAACATTCGCATTTATAATATTAGTAGGATAAAATTTTGAACGCGGATGAAGTCGCGGACAACAGCTACATAGTTCACAGAATAAGATTTAAAAATCAAAATATTTTCAGCCACGAATAAAAAAAATAGCACGAAGCCCTCAAATGAATAATGTTTCCCATAAGAAGAGGTCACAAGAAGTGAAACACAATCTCCGCACACAAGTTTTGAAGGATTTGCTGAGTCTCAGGAACAGTTTGAGATGTCGCCAACAGGTTGAGTGCAAATCGAAATGCTATAGGTATTATTGATTTTATTGATTTTATATTTGACATTTTGCTTTGACTACTTATTACGTATTTGACTACTTACTACTTACTTTTTAACTGTACAAATTTAATATTTGCACACCTGTACCCAGGTAGAAAACTTGTACCTACTATAAAACTATATATATCACCTACTGTAACCAAGTATTCTGGCAAATAAATGCATTATTATTATTATTATTCACATATATTTATTTTATTTCTTAATTTTAATTTTTTTTACAATAATTATATAAAAAACAATAAATATTATAAAAAAAACTTTATTATTATTATTATTATTCTCACATATTTATTTTCTTTCTTAATTCTAAATTTTTTTACAATATATATTATATAAAAAACAATAGATATTATAAAAAAAACTTAAAACTAGTCGTCCGCTGGTAGCGGGGCAAGGCCCAAGCTACCGGTGGTTAGGGCTGCAGAGAGAGGAACCTCCTGACAATTCGTGCTGTGTTTATTATTATTATTATTATTATTATAGACAAGTTGCTATATCAATGGACGTTAGACAAGGCGATAGCTGCGACTGCGGCTGCCAATGTGAACAGAAATATGAGTGCGACGTCGACGACGAGATAGACAGCGCCTGCTCAATGGAAGATGATGACTGCGGTCTCGATACGAATCCAAGTACTAAATCTTTCATATGATAAAATAAATAAAATATAATAAATTCAATTTAAAAAAAAAAAGCTTGTGTCTTTTTTATGTTGAGACCAAAGACTTCTATTTATATAATTATCCTTACTAATATTATAAATGTGAATGTGAGTTTGTTTGTTTGTTTGTTTGTTACGCTTTTGGTTTGGTTCGCTAAGACCTAAAAACCTAAACTTAAAAAATAAAAAGTGACCTTAAACCTAACCTAATAACTTTTGAATTTAATGAAATTTAAAATTGATTTGTCCATAGCCCATCTAAGTATAAGGATTTTTCTAAAATATTGAAATTGCTGGCATATGTTTTATTATTTTTGCGAGTTCAATAAGTGGCGCGAATATAATCGCATAATAAGGAAAATGTCTGCTTAAATTTCTTAACAAAAACAACAACAAAATTTAGACGAATTTTAAGTCGCCTGCTTTAGAAGTTTAGTGAAAAACACGAGTGAACCTTAACACCCTAAGTTCATCTACACCTTAAGTTATCTTAAGGTAACCTAATCTAGATCAATAGTTTCCTTGTAAGTTGACTTAAATTCTATGTTACTGAAATGGGGTGTAATACTAGTAGAGACTTTGTTAAGGAAGTTGCGACTTTAGTACCTACGCATGAAGGTATTAAATCAATAATTACCTAGTAATTTGTCAGCAACAATAGCAATGAAAACTTGCAAATGATCCGAACCGTGCTGTAACTTCCTACAAGTTGCCCAACGAGAATGAGCGAGAGAGAGGTATTATTCTGTATAACAACATTCACTTGTGTCGATCAAAATCAAAAATCAAAATTAAGTAAAATATTTATTTATCAATTGGGTTTCTACAAGAATAAATTTAAATTTACCAGGGTTTCGGAAAAAAAGCCAAGATGACGATCACGAGAAGAAACCCCGAAAGAAACTCAAATACTGTTCGAACAAAAATATAGCAAGTTACATTATTATCAAGTAGCATAAGGCTGTAAGTATTTTATTTTCAAAATCCCACTCTAGGATACCCGGCAGTGTAGGGGACATGGCGGGTTTATGCCGGATACGTACCGGCTAAAATCCAACGCCTTTCTCGTTATGACACAACATCGGTGCCCCGTCACGGCTATCCCGCGCGGGGAGGGGTACGCTCCCTCTAAGAACCTCGGCGTACCCGAAAGTTGAAGTACACCGGCCATCTCGGGGGACCTTACGACGGGCGGCAGACTCTCCCAAGACCACCGCCTGGGTACTAACTAAGGTATCAAAAATTTGCTTATAAAAGTCTGTATTTGGCGTGCGCTGCGAAAGCTATTGATGAACATAAAATAATGTACTAAGTACATGTTTATATTAGAGTCAAGGGCATAAATATGTTTCAAAAAACGTTATAATAATACATGTACACACATATTATATTATATGAGATATACACACAATATGTACACACAAAAACGCAAAATACAGAGGAACAGAGTCTGTACTGTACGCTTAGATGACGGGAAGTTACTTTGTTTTATACAATGTACAGATCCAAAAGTGAAAAAGAATGTCTGTTACTCTTGCATGCCAAAAACTACTGAACAGATTTTCATGTAACTTTATTTTATAGATAGATAAATTCGTCTTTTTCATTGCTGAAGGTCGTGCCCGCTCTGAAATGCCTTATTGGCATCGACCACCAACTGTATTCCAACCTGTCCTCAGCCTTTCTCATAGCCTTCGCAACTGTAAGGCCCGTATGCGCTACAACTTGGACTGTCCATCGGCTAAGAGACCGCCCACGAGACCTTTCCATCCACTCTTCCAACCAACAGCAGCTTCTCCAAGTTTTCTGGTTTTCAGAGAACTCATAAATATACAGTTTATATATGTAGGATATTTTGTTCGGTGTCCGGTTTTCTATTTAATTTTTTTATTATTTAATTGTAATAAATTTATAAATTTCCCTAAAATAAAACAAATAAATAGGCAATGCTCGGTTCAGAATAGGACTGTTGTAAGACAGCGAGAATGTCGGACGGACAGCAATTATCATTACGAACCAGAAACTGTCCTCGAAGGGCCGGGACCTCAACAATACTTAACATACAATGAGTTATAAAAGTTTAACTTTCAAATAAGTTTAATTATTTTTTTATATTATACATAAAAAATGGTAAGAGTTCCCTCGTATATTAACCCAAGAAAAGCTGAACATTCAGCATGCCTATATTTATTTTGAAATAGTATCCGGATCTCTAAACACAAATAGAAAGTCAACTTATTATATTGTTTTTAGTAATTAGTCAACTCGTGTATAATTATTAAATTGCGGGCGCTAAATTTTAATTATCCTATTAATATTATAAATGCGAAAGTTTGTATGGATGTATGGATGTATGTATGGATGTTTGTAATTCTTTCACACAAAAACTACTGAACCGATCACCATGAAATTTTGCATACACATTGTCTGGAACACCAGAAAGGACATAGGGTACCTTTCATCCAGAACGCGGACGAAGTCGCGGGCACCAGCTAGTTTAATTATAAAATTAATTATAATTTTTCTTATAATTTTTTATTGGTTTAACCTTAATAGGCTATATATATATATTTTTTTTTCATGTAAACATTTGTGAACTTGATACACGCTGTAAGGTTAAGCTGTTAAATAAATAAATAAACTTTAAAAAAAAAATTAAACATATTTTTTTAAAAAAATATACCACATCCAATCCTGTCTTTTTCGTGAATCACGGATCCAACCCACAAAGCTCTTTAAATTCGACAAGTCGACAGTAAACCCTCTTAGTACCGAAACTTCTTCGCGCATATTTACTGAAAATGGCCGCCGGGTCTTCACGGGGCACACTTTTCAATTAAGAACTGATGGGAGACACTTTCTCATAAATGACTGGCCATATACATTTTGAATTCTATAAAAATGGATCCAAAAAAATTTTTGGAGTTAACTACCTTAAGAAAAGAAGTATGAAAATTTATGGGAGTAAAATCAAAATTGTCACACGAATGTGTTATGTTACGCGTTACAGTTACGTTCTATTTTTATTTTTATTTTAGAATATCTCTGAAGTTTCAGAGATATTGCGCCAACTACATAATATTATAAAAAGAACAATGTTGTTCTTTTGGCGTGTACGAATTGTGAAAATTTAAATTTTATAATCGTTTATATTCGTTAATTAAAATTAAAAGACAACTTTGGTCTAGCTAGTGGTTAGTAACGCGTGCTGTTAACCAAACGGTCACGAGTTCGAATCCCGCTAGTGTGATAAAGCACTTTATTTGTCGAGTTTACTTGAGTCATAGAAGTTTCTATCTATAATATGTATCTTTACAAAAAAAGTAATCTATGTATTATATCAACTGTCTGATATCCATAATACAAGCCTATAGTTGCTTAATTTGGAAATAGATGGCGCTGTGTTGAATGTTTAAAGAAATTTATTTATTTATTATATTTATATATCATTTTCAAGGTGGAGCTATTGTTAGAACCGCACTTTTCTTACTGGCAGATGTTACAATGCAATTATCCAAATTTTTATGGCAAATAAAATAATCATTAATCATAATTCTAATAGAATAGAGTCACTGGACATTGTTGTTACAGTTTCAAATGTTCCATATGGAAATAACTAATGTCGAGGTCAAGACACAAATTTAAAAGCAACACCAACGCGAGTGGGACTCGCGTCTAAAGTTTCTATAACATAGTAACCTAATATTAATTAGAACCAGCTGCTGTATGTGACTGTGTCGGCCATAGCATATCGAGTCGCCTATTATTGTCCGTGTTTTTCTCCATGCGCACTTTTATACCATATAATAAACTCTGTAGGACGTTCTACGGCGGGAGGGAGCCCGCTAGGGTTCCATCCCGCGAGCGCTCCGCTACGGACTACAGCTTTGGAGCCCGCTCGGAACGCTCGGTTGTACGCCTCCTTAGCACCCGTGTCCGGGCCAAGGCCAAGGGTGAGCCCCCCACCGCGACAAGGTCCTGGCGTACCCAGAGGGGTGATTGTGGGAAGGCCTAAAAGGCCTCCCTCACAATTTTCCAAAAGGACCGGTCAGAAGCACTGTCAGTCAGACCTGGATTCACCTTCGACACGTGGCCTTTATCAAGTCATCTGTCCACCTTGTGGGTGGTCGGCCTAAGCTTGCCGGTTCGTGGTCTCCACTCAAGAACCTTCGGGCCCCAGAGGGCCCTATGACCACTGACCAAATTTGACCAACTAAGAGGTGATCAGAATCTTAGTTGGTCCCATGGACCAACTAGTTGGTCTGTGAGTTGGTATGAAGGTCATAATGCCCACTGCCTCTTTAACTTACTAATGTTATGTCGCATAACATGGACCAAAGATGGACATAGGGTACTTTTCAGCAAGAAAAAAGTCAGGATCATTTAAAATAAAAAAAACTAACGCCTGGCAAAAGTGTAACAGCAATAAAAGTGTCAGGCGTTATATTTATTTCAACGCGGATGAAGTCGCGGGCACCAGCTAGTACAATATTGGTAATATTATTAACACTATTTATATAAGATTCTATCAGCACTTTCTATTCAACTGATAATAACGACCTAAGCAGTTTTTTTATTATGAAATATTAATCTAATTAATGTAGTTTATGTAAATAAACTGAGAGGTTTTAAACAAAATAAGATAAGTAGTAGAGATATTCAGATAAGAGTCTATTTGCACATTACTAAAACAATTATACAGCATACCTACGTATTTCAGTGGCGAGGCACATTTTTTGAAGTGCACATTTAGGCGCGTTAGGAATTTTTTAGATAGGAAAAAACTGTTGAACTCGCGACACTGTCATGTAATGTAACCATTGATTGAGCTGATATTTTTTTTGTAAAGCTTAGTTTTCAGTTCTGACGTGCAGTCCAACGACTGACATGTTTTTTTTATATAAATCACAAAAGACAGACTGACTGACTGACTCTTAGTCTTAGTCAACATAGCCTGATGATCTTCAAACGCCTGAATAGATATTCATTTTATAATAATAATAAAAAACATTAATTCATTTACATATTTATTACATTAAGGGCCTCTTTCACCGTCTGTCAAGTAGGCTAACCGTCATTTAAAGTCACCTGTCACCGGGAATAATTTAGCTGATATTACCTTTGTACGGTAATAGTAACAAAAATTAAATATAAAATTTAAAAAAATCGCCTATCGAAAGATGCACTAAACCGAGTGTATAATTTAATAATAAAATAAAACATAAAATTATTTCCAAAAGTAACTAATCAACAGTTTACTTGTAGTTGGTGAAAGAGGCCCTCAAACATGTTAGTTTATAAGAATACGAAATTTAACTTAAAAAATTAAAAAGTCCATTCCGCGACTTCAAAATTAAGCATAATAAGCTATCCTTTTTTTTTTTTTTTTTGTCGAGGAGAAATCCGCTTACAGATTCCCTACCGCTGGCTAGGCGATAGGGATATGTGGGGGTCGCCCAGGACCTGATGTTAGGATGTTAGCGGCACTGGGAATACCCACTAAAACTCCCCGATGCCTCCTTGCCCTGTAAGCGGGGTGAACCGGGTTCTGCCGAGGCACCTAACTCCGATCCACCCCCAGGGCAGCCTAGCCACTACGGGCTAGGCTATCGCCAAAGAAAGGGATTGCCCGGAGACACCCAGGCAATACCCACGCGAAGGGGGGGACCTTGTGCAGGCACACACAGCTAGCCAACCATGTGCGCAAGGTCCCCCTAGACCATCTGCAGAAGGCGGGCAGCCTTCTCCAGACAGCCAGGCTCTCAAGGAAAGTCCGCACTCAAGTGCAAGCACTCGAGTGCGGAGAACACCAATGACGGGAGGGAGCCCGCCACTCATAATCCGCACACATACCTCGTGTGCGGAACAAACAATAACATAAGGCCGCACTCAAGGAGTGCGGCCGACCTCCAACTGAGAGACCCGCGAGGGTACCTCCCGCGAGCGCTCCGCTACGGACTCCCGCTTGGGAGCCCGCTCGGAACGCTCGGTTGTACGCCTCCTTAGCACCCGAGGCCGGCCCAAGGCCAAGGGTGAGCCCCCCCACCGCGACAAGGTCTCGGCGTACCCAGGGAGGGATAATAAGCTATCCTAAGAATTATAATTGTATAAATAAATTATATTTCTTACTAGCTGGTGCTCGCGACTTCGTCCGCGTGGAATAGTTATTTTGGGAATCATTTGGGTATCTCGAACGGTTTCCGCAGCGCACGCAACGGAAGCCCTCAAAGATGAATAATTTTCCCCGTTTTTTCCACCTTTTCGACTGTTTCTTCGCTCCTATTAGTCGCAACGTGATGTTATATAGCCTAAAGCCTTCCTCGATAAATGATCTATCCAACACAAAAAGAATTTTCCTATTCGAACCAGTAGTTCCTGAGATTAGCGCGTTCAAACAAACAAACTCTTCAGCTTTATAATATTAGTATAGATTTGAAGGCAGTGTTTATTCCGGCGACGATCTAATGAGTTCTTTGAATGTCTAATTGACAATTTCTCAAAACAAAATGAACCTTGTGGTGAACGCAATGTTTATCAATTGTGACGAGTTTTTGTGTCCGGGCGTACAGTCGGCTGCAAAAATGTATACAATTTCTTTCAAGGAATGTGTGTTGGAAAATAGTACATGACATTACTACACACCTAATGTATTATATAAAATTCTTATATATAAAATATCTTATATATAAATTCTCGTGTCACAGTGTTTGTAACAAAACTCATCCGAAACGGTTTGACTGATTTTTATCAACACAAATTGACAAATTTTTGTGTATATTCGTAGGTCCTTTTGTTTTTTGTCAAAACAACGTTTGCGGGGTCAGCTTATATTATATAATCTATATCTATACATCGCTAAATAAAATAATTTAAAGTCGCTTTCCGCGTCTGTCTGTATATGTATATATATCCGCTAACTCCTCCTGAATATCCATGCAAAGAATTTTTGTGCGGTTTTCTCTTATGAAAAGAGGAATAAACGAGGAAAGTTTGTATACGCCAACCTTAAAAATTGCATAAATATAAAAAATATAAAAATTGCATTCCAAAAAGGAACTGCATACCGGCGTTAGAAGCATAAAGGGGTTCCAGCACCTTTTTTGGAAATTCGGATGTAGCTTTTATAATTCGGTTTCAAAGTTCATCTTCTTATCCCATATTCTTAAAAAAATTAAGAAATGAAAACAATTTAAAAGAAAAACGTATGTAAATGTGCCTTGATGAGCTAGCTGTTTGTTTGTCTCGATACTAATTAATTAAACTGTATTTTACTTAATTTTTTATTTATGAATATTTTAATTAGTTAAATTAGATTTGTTTTCATAATTATTTTAATTAATTATACTTTGTTTACAATTTTTTCGAGTTGACTGTACACTGCAAGGTCGCAAATGAGATGTGAAATCAGTTGATACAGTGCCGTTTCGTTGAATACATCTCCTGTGTGAATATACGGAAAATGGAATTGCATTCTAACAATGTAAGACACATTCGACTATATTCTATTTCATACTACCGACCCGCTTCCGGATTCGCACTGATATTTTTTCTGCAAAATTATCATTTATAGAAATGGTGAATTGGTGAAAACCGCAATAAAATCCGTTGCGTAGTTTATTTAAAAGATATAAGCTTACTTAGGACTTTATTTTTACTTTATCGGAGAGTAACATAGGCTATATTTTATAAAATTACGCGTTGCGTGCAACAGCTAGTTTTTTATAAATTTCATGTAGGTAGTATTATATGTAGGTAGCTAGGTGCAGAGAGACCCCCGTTGGCGTTAGCCTAGCCACTGGCTAGGCTGCCCTGGGGTGGATCGGGGTTTGTTGCCTCAGCAGAACCCGGTCCGCCCCATTCACAGGGCAAGGAGGCAAACTCCCCGGAGTTTTAGTGGGTATTCCCAGTGCCGCTATGATCAGGTGCTGGGCGACCCCCACATATCCTTATCATCTAGCCAGCGGTAGGGAATCTATAAGCGGATTACTCCTCGTCAAAAAAAAAAGGTGCAGAGAGACCTGCGCGAGCTAGTAACGGCTGACTGGCGCGAGATAGCTCTGGACCGGGATCACTGGAGACTTGTGGTGTCGGAGGCCAATATCCACTACGGGTCGCTGAGCCAGAAGAGTAAGTAAGTAAGTAAGGTATATCTTGTCTTTGTGTCTCTCAGGGTAACAGTACAAGTGGTCACGAGGAAGATAGTGATGCGCCACCAAAGCCTCCACCTCAACCGCCACCGGATAGCATTGAGGATAAAAAATATGTATTGTATTCGAATAAAGAAGAATTTGACTTCGTCGCGCAAAGATGCAAAACGAAACCTACAAAGTAAGTTTTGTTTTTAAATTTTGCTAAATATATACTTAGTTTCATTTTTTTAATGTTAAGGTCGGCAGACAGGCTGACGGTCCACTTGATGGTAGGTGGCTACAGTCGCTTATAACATTCTAGCTGCTGCCCGCGACTTCGCCCGCGTAACTTTGTAAATCACTACATAGTATAAAACAAAGTCGCTTTTTCTGTCCCTATGTCCCTTTGTATGCTTAGATCTTTAAAACTACGCAACGGATTTTAATGCGGTTTTCACTAATGGGTAGAGTGGTTCTCGAGGAAGGTTTAAGTACATAATTTACTAAGTTACGCGGGCGAAGTCGCGGGCAGCAGCTAGTTATATACTAAAACCTTCATCGAGAACCACTCTATCTAAGCATACATAGGAACAGACAGACAGACAGCGGGAAGCGACTTTGTTTTATACTATGTAGTGATATATTTTTTAATTACATGTATTTTTTTGGACTTATATATTTTAATTTGACTAACCGTGTAATATATTTTTTTTTATCTATTTGTGAAATGTCACAGGCTGTAAGGTCAGCTATTAATTAAATAAATAAATAATTTTTTTGTAATGGAATTTTTTGATATTTTTTTTGTATTTTTTTTTTGTACTTTCGCCAGACGAGTCGTCCACTATATGACTGCAGTGCGTTCAAATACCGAAATAATCGTAGACATAATGTCCTGCCACTACAAAATGTTATCTAATATTATAAACGTATGACTTACAATGTATTGTAATATAAATAAATAAACCAATACCTCCTTAATTGGTTATCAATAAAGAAGGTCATTTCAGTTACAATACTAAAGAACAGTTCGTATATTTAACACTTGATGTTGATATTCATTTCAAGACACTAGGCTAACAACCCCGGCTGCACACGGACGCAATTCAAGGTTTATTAGGATTTCATCACTGATTTAGAAAGATAGAAAAAAATTACAATTCTACCAGCATCTGGTCGATTGCTAGAATATCTGCTGACTAATTTACCTACTTAAAAATGTATGCGTCAGTCCAAAACTAACAGCGTCAAAAGTGAAACTTTTTATGTAATTCAAAAACTGTCAATAAGTGTACAAAAAAATACATTGCAGCAAAGAAAAATTGACTGGAAATTATAATAAAAATGATTTATAATAAAAATCAAGAAAAATCTACAGACTATCCCGAATTAATTACTACGGAAGTTTCACTCGTACGTACTATTATTTACATATACATAAAACTATATACATATACGTACAAGTGAAACTTCCATAGTAATTAATTCGGGATAGTCTGTAGATTTTTCTTGATTTTTATTATAAATCATTTTTATTATAATTTCCAGTCAATTTTTCTTTGCTGCAATGTATTTTTTTGTACACTTATTGACAGTTTTTGAATTACATAAAAAGTTTCACTTTTGACGCTGTTAATTTTGGACTGACGCATACATTTTTTGTATCTTCATTGACAATAACTGAGAATAAAAACAATATTAAAAATTTTTTAATATGAAATAATTTAATAGACATATACATATATATATATATTACATATACATAAACATTCTACATTAAGAAAAGAACTATATAAGTAATTAATATGACTTATGTTAACGAGTTAACTCTCATGACAAAACGCTAGTGTCCCATAAAAAGTTTCACTTCAATAAACTCACCAATGTCATGATATCATTTGCCAAATCTCTTGCTAGATCATGAGATATGAAACAACTCAGTCCACTGAGTGCTAATCCTGCTTCATATTGATTCTGAGCATTTAAATCTTTCCTTATCATATTTGTAGTGAGCATAAGTAACTCTGAGTCTGCATGGAATGATTGACTAGCTGCTAAGTACCCGATTCTTTTGTAAGTGAATTTGTTTGAACTCATCACCTCAATAATATTGAATATAGCCCATGATATGTCATATCCTAACATTTGAAGCTAAAATAAATGTCAATTTAATTAATAATTACAACAGTTACACTTACAAATTCGATCTACTTAAGACCTAAGTACTTACGTATGTCAGCTTAGCGACAGCGTTAGCTTTCTTATGTTATGTTATCTTGTCGTAGTTCCACTTTAATTTCTTCCATACATTGTGCTATGTACTTGGCCTAAAATCGAATATTATATAAAAAAATATAACATTCAAAACTTATTTACATGTTTATTAAGTAAATAGTAACAATTTCTGATGTGTACCTACCTCGTTATCTTTATTATTCCTTATACCACGCACTAAATCGGTGAGATTTTTATCGAACATTCTTTCGAAGTTCCCCTTTACTTTCTTTAGTGCCATTTTATTGAATTATTTTCCATAAACATATAATTAAAAAATAAGGACGTTGAACACTTGAAGCATGACTGTATTATCTTAAAGAAGATAAGTTTTACACAACACTAAATTAAAAATAAAATTCAGGATTCGCCAGGCAGTCATAAAACCAAACTTTGTCATTTGTGATTTGTTAGTTAAACGTCAGACAGATGGATGACAGTAATGTCATCCATCTGTATATAGTATGATAAGATCATACTCTATAATCCGTAGCATATAGAGAATGAACTATGTCTGTGTAGTACTCATTTTTTCCATAATATTAATTAGTTGTTCTGTATTTATCCAATTTATCCGACACAGACTGTCAATGTCAACAGTGTCACTGTCAGTCAACATCAACAATTTTCTTTCCGCCTCTCTCACTCTGCTAGAGTGAGAGAGGCGGTAATAAGAAAGAGACAAGGAGTTTAACAGTTTAACACTTAACAGTTTGTTAGCTCGACGAGTTCACTCTCATGACAAAAAGTTTCACTTCAATAGTGTCCCATAAAAAGTTTCACTTCAATAATAATATGTAATTTATTTATTTTCAGACAAATTAGTCCATAGATTAAAATTAACATAAATAAAAATTAAAAACATACATAAAAAATTAACATAAATTAAACTAAATATTATACTAAACTTAACTATTTACATTTTCAATTTAACTATTTAAAGATAATAATTAAAAACCAAAATGCAGGTTAATGTATCGGCTAAAGACCGACCTGTCCATTCTGTCCGTTATCATCTTTAGGATTTTGTTACAACTCCCTCGCAACCTGCACACAATGGATGCACTTCTTTTTCGCATAATGGCATAGAAATCATCAAAATAAAGCCCGGTGATTGGTTGTTGTAACGCCCACATAAATTTTTGACCAATCACCGGGCTTTATTTCGTTTCTACTCGTCAGAACGCAACGAAACGTTTGCATTGGTATGCTCTTGGCTAGGGCCCCTGGGGCCCTTAAGTCATTGTAGGCGCTCTGTATAAAATTAGTCCACGGTGCACATGTATAAAACCCCTGACAGTATGTTCTGAAAAGCATGAGTTTTAATTAAGTAATTAGCCGTTAGTTAAAATTAAAAATAAAAGAAAATAAATATTGATTTCAGTTTCCTGGAATCTACAGGACATCTCATAAAGGGATGTCTCGGCGGAGGAGTGTTGGGCATTCACGAGGCCTACATGAAATGTGGCTTGTGGACATCTTTGTTCCTAACAATAGTTTTTGGGTTTTACATAACATACTGTTTACATGTAAGTAACCATAGATGTCGTATCGATAGAATCATGATTGTAGCCTGTCTCTGTCTCTGTCAAAACAAAAATAAATTGATGATTCAGACTTTTAAAAAGGACATAGGGTAGCTTTCATCCAGAACGCGGACAAGGTCGCGGCCACCGGCTAGTAGGCTATATTTCATAAAGTTACGCGGACGAAGTCGCGTGCAACAGCTAGTATTTATATACTAACAGGTTTGGCACGACGGACTTGTAGGCAAGCTTCCTTCCTACGGCATCCCTCCTGGCCTCTGCAAATGGATATCGGACTTCCTGGGGGAAAGATCAATACGAGTGGTTATCGATGGATGCTCGTCTGATCTCTTGGGTGTCAATGCCGGTGTCCCCCAGGGATCCGTACTCTCAGCCACTCTTTTTTTGCTGCATATAAATGACCTGTTGGCAATGCCTGGTACTTTTGGATATGCCGACGACAGCACAGTGGTTGAGAGGTACATTTCCGACGCACGAGCCAGCACTCAAGACATAAGCTCCCGGAGGGTAGACATGGTCTGCAGATTGGACCAGACCCTGAAAATTGTCTCCGACTGGGGTGACGCAAACTTGGTCAGATTCAATGAATCGAAGACTCAAGCGTGTCTCTTTTCTGCGAAACGGAGTCCATTTGACCTGAACCCGTCATTCCGGGGAGTGTCTGTTCCAATCACAGACCACATGCAACTTCTTGGTGTAGACCTTAATTCCGATCTGAACTTTGGTAGGCATATCGAGTCCATTGCCAAAACGGCTGCCCGAAAATTGGGCATCCTTTCCAAGGTTAGGCGGTACTTCACTGCGAGACAGCTCCTTAACTTATAAATGCACAAGTCCGATCCTGCATGGAGTACTGCTGCCACCTCTGGGATGGGTCTGCCCGATATCAGTTGGCTGCACTGGACTCGATTGAAAGGCGAGCTAAGAAACTCATTGGCGACGACTCCCTTGTGGAGTCTCAACTTCAAAGCCTACAGCATCGCCGAAAAGTAGCATGTCTATCAATTTTCTATCGTCTGCACCATGGAGAGTGTGCGTCCATTCTCTTCGATTTGATCCAACCGGAACCGTTCCACTTGCGAAACACGAGGCGCGGGCGGGGGTTTCATCCCTTCGTGGTTGAAGTTCCTCGGTCACGCACGAAGCGTTACAGTTCCACCTTCCTTGTCCGAACTGCTAAGGAGTGGAACTCACTGCCTGCGTCTGTGTTTCCCCAAAATTACAATCTCGGGGTCTTCAAACGTAGGGTAAATGGGCATCTACTAGGTAAGCGTGGTCCACCTTCGGCCGCATCTGCACCTAACATCAAGTGAGATCGCGGCCAAGCGCTGCCTTGACTTATATAAAAAAAAAAAAAAAAAAAAATAAGATGAAAGATAAATTTTGTTATATAACTAGCAACCCGCTCCCGGCTTCGTCCGCATCCGATCGCTACCAAACATCACAGGATTGCCCGCTGGACTAATCTGAAGATTGTCTCAAAGTTTCATCAAAATCGGTTCAGCTGTTTTGGAGTCCTTAGGGAACATACACACACACATTGCCTTTTATATATATTTTTTTAAATATGTTGCAGATTTTAGTGAAATCAGCACAAACTCTTTATCGGAGGCTGCATCTAACGGAAATGTCGTATCCTGATGTCGCAGAGGCGTCCTTAGAAGTATGTCCGTTTCCCAAGTTGAGGAAATATAGTAAATGGTTCAGGTAAATCTCGTTCAATATTGTAATACCTTGGAAAACCAGTATTATTCTACTTGTACATTTTCCTCAATAGATTATAAGGATACTCTTTGGGGAAAATAAAATAAAGGTGCTGTACACAGATTACATACTAATTGTCAATCTGCTCACGATGCGAGCGTTTTTGGAAATTTGTAGCTCAATAACGAAAAACAGCCGAATGGATTTGGACGAAGTTTAGCACACAGATAGTTTATAGCCTAGAATCAGATTTTGACATAATTATACCTAGAGTACTTTTTATCCTGAAAAAATATTATGTTCCTGAGGGATCGTCTAAAAATCCGTAGGTATCCGTACTAATATTATAAATGCGAAAGTTTGTATGGATGTATGGATGTTTGTAACTCTTTCACGCAAAAACTACTGAACCGTTCACCATCAAATTTTACATACACGTTGTCTGGGACACCAGAAAGGACATAGGGTACCTTTCATCCAGAACGCGGACGAAGTCGCGGGCACCAGCTAGTATATTATATTTGTGGTAGCGGGATAAATTGACGCCTAGAAACACAACCAACAATGGAGAAATGCGGAAATCTTGTAGATCATAATGAAGATTAGGGTTTTTTGAGCTCGGAAACACACACCGGCAGGGTGTTCCTATCCTTGGCAGTGCTCATCATGAAGGATGTTTTAACACGTTAATTACTAAGCCGAAATGCTAAATTTCCGAAAAAATAAAATCATTGAATGTATATCCCTAATGGCCAAAACAAATATCAGAAGCCAATACGCTGCGGCTACTATTTTATTATTCGTACATTATTTTAAGGCACGACCACGCGACGTCGCGTTAACGGCACCATCGCCATAATGGCCGCTTCACGCGACGTCGCGTTATGTGGCAGTTAACGTGTTAAAGCGTTTGTACAAATATGTAACCATTACATTTACCCGTTCCAGATACGCAGTAGACATAACAATCTGCATAGATTTATTCGGCGCCTGTTGCGTGTACCAGATAATAATCGCTAAGACTCTGAAACAGTTGATCGAGAATGCGGATGATGGGAAAAATGAAGATTTATCCCTTTTGAGACTTTACATACTGGCGTTACTTGTACCCATACTTCTACTATGCATGATAACAACTTTGAAGTACTTGGCACCATTTACTTTAGTAGCTGATGCCTTTATAGGTAAGTCATTTTTTTTTTATTATAAACTAACTGAATAAAAACGTGCCATACAAAATGTATGAGAAAACGAATTTTCTTCATATATTTTTTTCGAGAATTTTTTTCGATGTTTTAATAGTTATTCTGCCATTCGGGACGAAGACAAATCTAATAAAACAAAGATCATAAAAATCGGTCTAGCCGTTTTCGAGTTATACCTACCTAAATAGTGTAATTTTTCTTTTTCTATTTTCTTTTATGTATATATATGTAGCTGTTGCACGCGACTCCGTCCGCGTATTTATTTATGTTAATGTCGACAGACAGGCTGTAGGTTCATTTGATAGTAGGTGGCTACCGTCGCCAGTGACCCACGGTCACGCAAGTGCAGTACTTTTTCTCCATCCCGAAATTGCCCAACCTTCCAAAAAAAATTTCAGTTCAAGCGTGTTGCTCACTGAGCGCGAAGGCGCGAGCCCAACGCCCAAAAAGTGCCCAACGCGCCTAAATAAGCGCCATTTTGACGACACGTTTGGTCTAGTGGCTAGTAACCCTAGCTGTTAAGCAAGCGGTCGCGGGTTCGAATCCCGCTAGGGTCAAATGTTATGTGCTAACATTTACCTTTGTACCTGAGTCATGGATGTTTTGTATTTATAATATGTATGTATTTACAAAAAAAAAGCGGGTAGTACCCGTGGTCCACCTACTTCGTACACCTGGGTGGACCACGGGCACAAAAAAGTGCCCGTGGTCCACCTCATTAATAATGTCACTAAAATTTAAAAGACTTAGTGCCCGTGGTCCACCTATACTTTTTTTTTAAATTGCTGTCGTTTTCGCGTTGAATAAAAAAAACTTCTAATTGAAGGGATTATTATCACTATCAGACTGCAAGTAATGGATTTAATGCCCGCTGTTAAATGTTAAACTTGCTGAAATTGTCCGCCTGGGTCTGTTTCCTGCTAACGGATTTGGTAGTGTTTTCACTAAATGGGAAGAGTATTACGAAAATATACGAGGAAAGTTTTGTATTAAAACCAAATATTATAAATTTTTTATTTAATTATTTCTTATAAAAAATTTAAAAAAAAAATAATGGAAAAAAAAATTCATATATGCAATGGAGGGAGGCCAAAATTTCATGGTTTAGTAGTTCTTGCGTGACATTTGATTTTACTCCCATAAGGTCATTATACTGATAGATGGACCACGGGCACTACCCGAAAAAAAGTAATCTATGTAGTAAGTATATCAACTGTCTGGTATTCATAATACAAGCATTAAGGTGTAAACACACGCCAATCCTAAAATTTGCATTTTTAAAAAAATATGTTACAAGAAACTGTCAACGCAATTGTTGTTTTAATGAAAAGTACAAAAAACCACATTTGTCAGGCCTGTTGAATTGTTTCCGCCGCCTCGAAACTCTAAATATATGGAGCTACAGTGTCTCAGTGACTGCGTTGAGGTGTGGACTACGTTTGTGTTTTTCGTGCGGAATTAGTTTGTGTTACAGTTCAAAGACATTTATTTTCCTTCTTAAAAGTACATGTCAAATAGATATTTATGGTGGCCAGCTACGTCGGCGACATGGTCCCCCCAGGTGTGAACACCAGTAACTTAGGCCAACGTAGCTAACCCCACTACAAATTTAGATTAAAAAGGTACAAATAATAAAAAAAAATAACCACTGCCCTCCCACTAAAGTTGTAATAAAAAAATTGTAAAAATAAAAACAATACTTATATAAAAAATTAGGAGGGCAATACTATAAGTTTCCGAACTGGACGGCGTAACGTTCCGCTAACGGTAGCGACTTCAACTACTCTAACTACACCGTCCTTGCCCGGAAACGTTCGGGCGACCCGCCCTCGTGGCCAGACTCCACGAGGGAGGTTACCATCAACAATTAAGACTAAATCTCCTACATTAACTTTTTCGCTGGGACCGGAGAGCCTGCGCGGTATCAAGGTCGGTAAGTAATACCGCGGAGTAAGGCGAAAACGAGCCCAATATGAAATGGAAAGGCGTTATAGCGCCCTCATCGTTAGGGCCTACGCTGACGTGCGTCAGCGGACGCGTATTCACCAGGCTCTCCGCTTCCAGCAGAAAGGTTTGGTAAACCTCTTCCGAGGAGGCTTTTTGCGTTAGGGTTGCCGAGAGTGCAGTTTTTATGCTTCTCACCAAGCGCTCCCAGCAGCCTCCCATGAAAGGAGCCGACGGTGGAATAAACTTCCATGCGATTCTATGGTTCGCAGCGAACTCCTGCACTGGCTGCTCATATAGACGTGCCAGTTCTCGACTTGCTCCAACAAACGCTGTTCCATTGTCGCTGTAAAGCGTGGTCGGCGTACCTCGTCTGGCGATAAATCTTCGTAGTGCCATTATGGCCGCGTCGGTACTCAGGCTTCCGAAGATTTCTACGTGAACAGCACGGACTGTAAGGCATGTAAAAAGGGCCACGTAACGCTTTTCGATATGTCTTGCGACGGTGATGGAAACAGGGCCGAAGTAATCTAAACCCACACATGTGAAGGGCCGGACGTGATGGGCTAGCCGCTCTGGTGGTAAATCTCCGGTCGGAGGTATCTGAGGTGTTGATTTGCGAATGCGGCAACGTAGACATGTGGACGCCATTCTTTTCACAGCTGGCCTTAAACCGATGATGTGGAATCTTTGTCGCAGCTCGTTGACCACCAGTTCATTGTTGGAATGGGCCGCGCGTTCATGGTGGTAAGCGATGAGAAGCCTCACGATTCGATCTTTTCCATCCAGAACTATGGGATTCTGGGACACCGTGGGAACGCCTTCTACTGCACTAATCCGGCCAGACAGGCGAAGCAACTTAGTAGACTTTTCGATAAATAACGTCAGGTTTTTGAGACGACTTTTATTTGTAGGTGGCTCGCCGTAATCAATCTGGATATAGTCCTCGCGTAGAGAGGCTAACTGGGATTGCAACAAAAGTTGATCTTCCGCGCGTGTCATATCTTCTGCTGTTGGCTCTCTGTGTTTTGCTGCTGTGGACTCTCGGCACCGTGATGAAGACTTTGGAAATTTCAAACTAAGGTCTAAAAGCAATGTCTTAAAAATATTGGTGCAAAACAAAACACGTGCGGATGTTCGCAGTAAGCGAACCCATTTACTAAAACGAGTGGTGTCTGGGACCACTGGTACAGGCATTTCGCGCACGTTTGTCAAAGCTATGAATTCCGTGTTTATTTTTAAAAACTCGGCAAACCAAGCCTTCCACTCTAATATACGGACGCTTGTTGAGGCAGCGTTGGAAGCGCGTAAGTCTGGAGACAATGCCGATAGCGCTTCTGCTACATTGTCAACGCTGCCTAAAAAATCGTCTATATAGCGGTCGTTAATTATGGCATCCGCGGCGGCAGTTAAAATTGATGATGGAAATTGGAAGATGGCGGTAGTCGGACTTGATGTGGCTCCGAAGATCATAGATCCCATCCGGTACTCCTGGAAGGAGTGTGATGGGTCATCACGCCAGAAAAACCTTTGGGCGTCTCGATCTTCGTGCCGTATTTTAGTTTGCGGAAACATTTCGCGAATGTCACCATTAAGTGCCACTAGTCCCTCCCTGAATCGCATCAGAATCGCTGGAAAAGGTTGTAACAGATCTGGGCCTGCTAAAAAGAGCGAGTTTAGGCTTACGCCTGATGACATTGCCGCAGCATCGTGAACTATGCGTAGCTTGCGCTTCTGAGGGTGTATGACTCCGAAATGAGGGAGGTACCAAGTTATGCTGTTGCTGTTCGGCGGTTCAGTGCAAAGTTCCGCGTAACTCTTTCGGATTATTAAACGAATGTTCTCCCGATAAGCATCAGCATAAGCTTTGTTTCTCACCATTTTCTTCTCTAGGCTCTTAAAACGAGAAAGTGCGAGGTCCCTACTGCGACTGCTTGGCACGTAATCAATTTCAGACCGCCACAAAAGTCCTGTTTCGAACCTGCCGTCGGGCAGCCGGCGGGTCCTTTCGTTTAAAATATCGGTTGCTCGCCTATCATTTTCCGAAAGATATTCTTTTTTGGATATACCTATGCTATCAATTCGAAAATATTCTCGGAGCTGACGATCCAACGAATCTGTATCGTTTGTCTGACAATAATTGACTATCTCCGGACATGAATTTGTTTTAATGCGTCCGAAGAGGACCCAACCGAGTGAAGTCAATGCCGCTGCTGGTTGGTGCCGTTTGCCACGTCTTAGTGCATGAGGCACGGAAAGGTGCCAGTTGTCGATACCAATCAGCATCATTGGCTTGGCTTCGTCATAACTCAGTTCCTCAATTAGGTCTGCTAAATGATCGTAAGAAAGCAAATCGTTGCATTCGGTGATCTGACTCGATAGGGAAAGGTTCGCAATAGCTCTAACGTTCTCTAATTTAAACGTTTGTGAGGCATGACGACCTTTAATGTCTAGAGAGATGAAAGTTACGTCCGATTCCTTGGACATACCGCCCACTGCATTCACCCGAAGGACGGACTTCTTTCCGGTAGCACCTACGGCCTCGGCGATAGATAAATCGACTAACGTGGCAGTCGAGCCGTCGTCTAGGAGTGCATATGTGTTCACGGTACCTCGGGGACCGGACACACTAACCGGCACCATTTTAAGTAGAGATCGTCGTGACGGTTCCGGAGTGCAGTTATGCGCAACTACAACATCCTCTGGGATAACATCACGATCAGGACTACGATGATGAACGGCATCATCATCCTTGTTGCTATCGATATGTGTTACGGTTGCTTGTGGCATCTCCTTATGTAGCAGGGAATGATGGGTTGTCTTATTAGGACAGTTAGTAAAAGTACACGTAAACTTCCTACATTTCCTATAAAAGTGGTTGCCTTTTTTTAAACATTTGTGGCAAACCTTTTTTTTTGTTACCCAAATCCACCTTTCGTCAGTAGTAATTGAACTAAACGCTTTGCAATCAACAGTAAGATGACCTTCTTTGTTACAAAATAGGCAAATCTTATTTGAAATTTTGAACTTAGAAGACAACGGTGTAGTGTCATTCGTAGTGACATGACATCGGATAGGTTTGACGATTTCATGTTTGACGGGCTCCGAAATGTAATCGTATTTTGATTTCATTTCGGCCTCTAATTTTAGAAATTCTGACAGAAGTTCCATTCTGGATCTCCTCACAGAGTTCCTCTCCTTCTCATAGGCGAAACATGTCCACCGAGAACGCAATGTGGTCGGAAACTTCCCCACGATCTCGTTGGTCAGCTCAGGAGAAGCATACTCCGGCATGTCGAGTAGCCGCACTACTTCGAGGCAATGCCGCACCCTACATGAAAAAGCATTTATCTCCCTCGCTGTCTCAAAGTTGGAAATCCTAGGCAACGCTCTAATTATAGCTAACTGGGCTAAGACAATGCGTTCCGGCCTAGCAAATTCAAGCTCGAGAGCATTAATTACCTCGAGAGGGTCGGAGCCAACCGCTAGCATGATCGCTACTGCATCGCGGGCGGGCCCGCGCAACGCGGCGCCGATTCTTGCTAAGTTCTCTTCTTGCGAGTAATATGAGCTAGAGGTTTGGTACGCTCTCTTAAAAAAGAGCCAATCTGAAGGCTTAATGCCGTCGAAATAAGGCAAACTCACACTGACCTTAGGAGCATTACGGAAACCTGAGGCGACAGCGATGTTGGCGACGGCTTGAACTAATTGTAAAGTATCGCTGTTTTTGTTCGTGCTAATACTTTTATTAATGTTGTCATAACAATAATTAATGTTTGGACGTGTTCCGAAACTACGTGTGGATGTACGTATAAGTGTATCCTCTTCGGCTGGACGAGTAGACAAGCCAGACCAGTGGGGCACCTCCACACACACAGCTCCAGAACCTGGAGCAGGCGCAGCGACATAGGATGTGCCGCCTTGTGGCGCGGTCGTGTATATGGGTGCACTGAAATAAGTAGGATAATAAATACTCGTAGTTTTCGGTAAGCTAATTTCGTCATGATGAAACGAGGCGGTCGTACTGGATAGTGAGATTGGAAGGATAGGAATCGTATTTGGCAAGCTATGTATGAGGTCATGGGGGTTGTGACTCAGGGATAAATGGGGTTTAGCATTTTGTCCTGTCGCAGGCAAGGCGGCGTCTAAAGGCGACACAATCATCGCGTCCACAGGTGCCAAGTAGGGCACGGACGCAGGGATGACAGCGTGCGACGTCTCCATTAAGGCCTGGGATAAGCAGGAAGGAATAATTGAACTGTTACCACCATTTTCACGGTCTAACCAATCCATGACGCTTCTGTTTGTACATTGGCTCGATTGCCGGCTTCCATTACTTTGCGCTTCTAGAGAAGCGACAAGTGCGCGATGCTCTGCTTCAGCCACCGCACGTTCGTTGGCGAGTGAGCGTTCACGCTCGACGCGCTCCAAGTCTGCAAGGCGGCGCAAATGTTGTGCCTCCGCTGCGAGCACTCGTGCTTGTACGCTTGCAGGCGAATGCGAAGATTGAAACGATTCACTTTTCTCACTAGTTTTCGATTTCATACTCCGCGTTTGACTTCTTAAAATCATTATTTATAAAATATTTAAAATTTTCACTTCTGACACCAAAAATGTTACAGTTCAGACATTTATTTTCCTTCTTAAAAGTACATGTCAAATAGATATTTATGGTCGGCGACAGTTTGATATATATAAACACTCTAAAGATCATATCGGTGAAGGTCAAATCGTCAATGTCATTGGCCTTTGTGAATCCCTTAAGTTGCTTAGTGTGGAACTAGATGGTGCTGTGTGGAATGTGTGAAGATATTTATTATTATTTATTATTTATCATTTTATTATTAATTTCTAACTTAGAGCTATGTGATATTCCAGTGGTTTGCGTGGCAGCTACAATATACTACAGTATCCGAGTGGCTCCTGACATCTCAACTATACCTGGCTGGAAAAATGTTATGGGAATGTTTGAATTCAGTGGAATTGTTGTCTTCAGCATGGAAGGAGTCGGTGTCTCTCTACCGATTGAGAATAACATGAAAGATCCTCGCAAGTTTCCTAAAGTACTATGTGCTGGTAAGTATTTTTTTTTGACGACATGTTTGGTCTACTGGCTAGTAACCCTAGCTGTTAGCTAACACACTTCATACTTCATTTACATATTTTTTTGTATATTTACAGGCATGTCTGTGGTGGTCGTCTTCGTGATTCTCTTTGGATTCTTCGGTTATTGGGGTTTTGGTGAAAACTGTCAATCACCGATTACCTTGAATTTTCCGCCGGAAGTGTAAGTCACTTTGTATCACTTTGTATTTAAAGGTCCTAAATAATATATAGTAAGTACTAATATTATAAAAAAATCGAAAACATTTGTATTTTTGAATGTTTGTAATGAATAAACTACAAACTATTGGGCCGATTTTATAATTCTTTCACCTATAGAAAGCTATAGATATATTTTATTTATCAGCGAAAAACATGAGCTATATTTATAAAGTTACGTGAATGCGTAACAAACGAACAAACTCACATTCACATTTATAATATTATAATATTTTAGAAGCATTATAAACATCGTGAAGAATTAAAAAACAGTCCACTTCAGAATAAATTCTGACGAACAAATTAATAAAACAGAATACTCTAAAAAAATTCTTTTAAGAAGGTACCTAATTATAGTTCATTAAAAATATTTTTCTTTTCAGATTTTCATTTATAATTAAGTGTTTGATGGGAGTCATAATTTTCGTCACATACGCTCTGAACTTTTGGGCGCCATTCAATCTTGTGTGGCACTACATGTCCAAGAAGCATGACCCGAAACGGCACTGGATATGGGAGAGGGTCTATCGCGCTACATTCATAGTAATAATAACAGCGATCGCCATTGCTTTCCCCAATGTTGGCAATTTGATGGGATTGGTGAGTCATTACAGTTACCTATATCCTCATACTAGCTGGTGCTCGCGACTTCGTCCGCGTGGAATAGTTATTTTGGGAATCATTTGGGTATCTCGAACGGTTTTCGCAGCGCACGCAACGGAAGCCCTCAAAGATGAATAATTTTCCCCGTTTTTTCCACATTTTCGACTGTTTCTTCGCTCCTATTAGTCGCAACGTGATGTTATATAGCCTAAAGCCTTCCTCGATAAATGATCTATCCAACACAAAAATAATTTTTCAATTCGAACCAGTAGTTCCTGAGATTAGCGCGTTCAAACAAACAAACTAACAAACAAACTCTTCAGCTTTATAATATTAGTATAGATAATATATATTATATAGTATAGATACTAGACTGGGTGACCGGAGTTTCGCTCGGACCAATGAAAGGTTTAAAAAAAATTCAAGAATATGTACTTTAATTATAATAGTAATTAATAACTCAAAATGTTATAGTTTTACATTTTACTAGCTGATCCGGCAAACGTTGTTTTGCCAAAAAAAATGGGGTGGACCACTCTCTACCACAGATTAAATAATAGTTACTATCCTTAACAGTTAGTGGTATGAAAAATAGATGTTGGCCGATTCTCAGACCTACCCGATAAGCACACAAAATTTCATCAAAATCGGTCCAGCCGTTTCGGAGGAGTTTGGCAACAAACACCGCAACACGAGAATTTTATATATGTATTAGATTTTATATTTATTTTATATTATACATGCGAAAGTTTGTTTGGATGTATGGATGTCTGTATGGATGTTTGTAACTCTTTCACGCAAAAACTACTGAACCGATCACCATCAAATTTTGCATACACGTTGTCTGGGACACTAGAAAGGACATAGGGTACCTTTCATCCAGAACGCGGACGAAGTTGCGGGCACCAGATAGTAGTTTTATATTTTAGTTTCATAATTAGTTTTATAACTTTTAAACGCTTGCTCGTTTGAGCCAAAACCAGTCATCAATTCATGTTTTTAAAACTCGACTGCCCAGATCCCATATTCCCAATAGTAATCTGTATTGTTGAGAATCTGTCCTTATGCGAATAACGCAGTAGTACTACTGAGCAGTACCACTGATGGTACTATACTGGGCTTTTTATTCTCATTAGTACCATTAATTGTATTATTGGTTTTTTTACGGCCAACGCCGATAAATATCTTATCAATAAATATAAATATAAATATCTTCACATATTCCACACAGCACCATCTAGTTCCACAGTAATCAACTAATGCTTGTATTATGGATACCAGACAGTTGATATACTACATAAATTACTTTTTTTAAATACATACATATTATAAATACAATCCATGACTCAAGCACAAAGGTAAAATGTTAACAAATAAACATTTGGCCCTAGCGGGATTCGAACCCGCGACCGTTTGGTTAACTAGCCACTAAACCAAACGTGTCGTCAAAGGAAGATGACGCTTTAATTTTGATTTTGTTTTTTTTTTTTCAGTTGGGTGCCTTCTGCCTCTCCAATATGGGTTTCATATATCCGTCAGTAATAGAACTTTTACTTATATGGGAAAATCCTGGACTCGGTCGATACAAATGGAGACTGTGGAAGAATTTACTGATAATTTTAGTTGGAATATTATTGTTTGTGGCCGGTAGCTTTTCAAATCTTAAAGAGTTGATTAAAAGTGTATAATACATAAGTACCTACCTAGTTTTAATGAGAATGAATGTTAATGAAAATAAATGCAATTAAATGATTCATTATGACTTTGTGTCGAATTTATTTAAGGAAATGCTTCAAAGTGAATTTGGTTTTTTTTTTTTATTTTTCTGTAGCTACACAAAGTTTAGCCAGTAAGGATATTTTAACTAGCTTCTTTTTAATGGTACTGGCCATAGATTTAGAATATACTACCGTATATCTATGATACTGGCGATAACTACCCGCTACTAAGTAGTGTCACTAGTACCTAATTAATGGTACAGTCCTGTGGTACTAGAGCAACTACATCGAATTATCCCCGCTGTTCGTACAGTAGTACAACGAGTACAACAATTGGTGGTATTGTTTTTAAAATTATTACCCACCGTACCACTGGGGGTATGGTCGGTGCGGGTGGGTCAGAAGCGACCAAGAAGTACTACTGGTAGTACAAGTGCCTCCCTCCACTTGGCTCCCACGTCTAGAATCCCATGGGATCCTAGGATATTTTTTTTGCATTTTGGCTCCCATTGTCATTCGATAGGATTCAAGATTATTTTATTACCGTGGCTCCCATGTGACGTTTTTAGGACCAATTAGGAAAATGGACGGAATGCTCCGGAGGGGAATAACCCTTCTTCTCAGCAGTCTGGCCGCAATGTTGTCCTCAAGGATGCTAAGTTTTTTTTTCTATATAGTTTGACAGACAGGCTGACAGTCCACATGAGGTGGGTGCGATGTCATAGAACGATTAAGGATAAGGGATAAGGAAGAGATAGGATGATGGGCTCTGTCATCCCTTATGCTGTTATTTCACATTGATCTTGGCCTTAGCTAATCCTCGAGTTGTTGAATTCTCAATTCTTGAATTGTTACAAACACTAAGAAAGAAAAAAGCGGAATTTCCCGCTGTGGCCACGTCTGCCCCGGGAGCACATATCCCGGAATACACATAAAATAAAAAAAACTCCATCACATAATATACATATATTTTGTATTTAACAAAAAAATTAATAGATAAAAAAAACATTCATTTATAAAAACACAATTTTATTATGTAAAAATATAATTATCTTATGACATATAATATATTTTCGCTATTTCGCATGGTTGACAATTTACCTAGTCTTTGCCTGGCTACGCGTTTTACATTTTGAAAATGTATAAAAAAAATCTGGCCGGTGTGAGTGAGTACTAAATCGTCTGTTACACTATTTGGTAGAAACTGACGAGTGTCATTTATGGTTTTCCACATTCGTCATTTCTGACCAAAGCGAACTAAATTTTCATAAATTTTGATTTATGACGAAAGCGGAATCTGACGAATGTGTACTAAATCCTAGTAATACGTATCCGGAGAAGCGGGAAATGTCTGGCATCACTCTTGGTGAATTATAGAAACGATTAAAAATTGTAAAAAAGTAAGAAAAAAACAATAATTTCCATCAGTTTTGGAGATATTTCTGTCTGGTTAAATACCAGATAATACACAGGCACATACGGCCACGAATCACCTCACACACGTGTTACATTTAGAATATTATAATAACACTAAACATCAGAATATTTTGGAACCAAAGATGTAGATGTATCCGATAAAGAAACCCTTCGAACTCTTCCATTGGCTAACTGGCTCCCGTAATAACAACTTCAATCAGTGTCTTGGTACTAAAAGTGGTGCCAACAAACAAAAGAAACATTCCAATCACCATCAGAAGGACCGCTTTCCACAATCTCCATTTGAATTTACCGAGTCCTGGACGATGCGATACCACCAAGAGATCTATCAACGTGGGCCAGATGAAAGCCATGTTAGATAGACAGAAAGCGCCAAGCTAAAAAATGTTATTCATTTATATATATAAAATTATACTAGCTGGTGCTCGCGACTTCGTCCGCGTGGAATAGTTATTTTGGGAATCATTTGGGTATCTCGAACGGTTTTCGCAGCGCACGCAACGGAAGCCCTCAAAGATGAATAATTCTCCTAGTTTTTTCCACATTTTCGACTGTTTCTTCGCTCCTATTAGTCGCAACGTGATGTTATATAGCCTAAAGCCTTCCTCGATAAATGATCTATCCAACACAAAAAGAATTTTTCAATTCGAACCAGTAGTTCCTGAGATTAGCGCGTTCAAACAAACAAACAAACAAACAAACTCTTCAGCTTTATATTATTAGTATAGATATAAACTCCAATACAATGAATATTTGGTCTCGCTGCACTCGACTAGATACCGCCGTTGTACCTGTAAAATGCGGCAAAAAAATACTACGCCGAATTCGGCGTACCCGAGCCAATCACACTGCAAACGGTCTGTGATGTGTACGTGCCGAATGTTTTATTAAATTTTGAGCATAATAAAATGCCAGTTTGCGTATGTAGTGAAACTGTGTAAAAATATAATAAAACTGTGTAAAAAGTGATAAAAAAGTGACGATTTTTTACACACACACACACTACAATAAAAATTTGCCACATTCACGGAGCTATCGCTTTTGTATAGCGCTCTATCTAGTCGAGGGCAGCGACACCAATCAAACATCTTTGCTCCAATAATATAAAATCGCATAGGAATAACTCACAAATCCCATCAAGGCGTTGATTGTGGGAAAGACGATCGCAACGACTCCAATTATTATGACAAACAATGCTCTATAGAGAAGCTCGTATCTAAAATGATTCGCTTCCTTGATACAAGGCTTGATATAGTGATACACTATATTGAATGGAACCCAAAAGTTAATACTATGCGTCACATAAATCATCAATGCAATTAATCCCTTTACAATTTTTGGTAGACTGAAAGAAATAGATAATAATTATTTTCATCATCTCTCCATACACTGAAATTTATTAGTTAGATACAGTACCTCCTTGGAGGTTCGTTACCATTTGAAATTTCATGCACAGAGTACTGCTACTGTCATTTTTGAAGAAACAGCGAGAACTTATTCAAGGAGGTCCTATTATATTATATATCTATCAGTCCGAAAATAAACCACTCACGTAGTCATAGGAAAGTTGACAGTTATCGGCGACTCAGAATTGTTCAAGTAGCACGCGTAACCACAGAAGGAAATTGAAAATATTGCCAGTATATTAATCGTCATACCTGAAATATATGAATCCATTAGAAAATACCTACCTACCATAGATGAATGATTGGTCTCGCTCCGTTCGACTAGATACCGCAGTCATACTTGTAAAATGCGGTAAAAAATACTACGCCGAATTCGGCGTACGCGTACCCGAGCCAGTCACACTGCAAATTGTCTGTGATGTGTGCATGCCGAATGTTTTATTAAATTTTAGGCATAATAAAATACCAGTTTGCGTACGTAGTGAAACTGTGTAAAAATATAATAAAACTGTGTAAAAAGTGATAAAAAGTGACGATGTTTTTCACACATTACAATAAAAAGTTGCCGCATTCACGGATCTATCGCTTTTGTATAGCGCTCTATCTAGTCGAGCGCAGCGAGACCAATCAATTATCTTTGCCTACCTGCTTAATAGTAAGCAGGTAGGTAATAATAGTATTTTTCTAGAAACAATATGCAACCTGTTTTTACCTATTAAAAGTGCAATGGGGAATTTCTTTGGATCCTTCATATTATTTTCTACCGGTATTACAACCCCCGAACAAGACATGCTGAACACAATCATGCCGATGCTGTTAAATATATTCTCTGTAGTTCCTATCGGATTCAAGCCTTCTAATCCTGGATTCTGCTGCGTCAAGTAATACAACGTAAGAAATATGGTGAACACTGAAATGAAAATTTGACTTATAATAGGGGCAGGACTCTGCGTACCACGGTCATAGCTTTGGCAACACGTTGGCGGCAGTAACCAAAGTTTTGTGTTGTCATTATAATTATACTCACAAATTACGCCGTTCGCTACCAGTGATAATGGAGCAAGATATTTCAGTTTAGTTATAAGACAAACAAGTATGAGAAACGGTATCATGATTGCCATGTAAACACGTAAGTCTGGATAACCTGAAATCGAAATTTCATTTAAAAAAATCTATAATATGAGATTAATGTCCGTTTTCATCAGCTATCACTTGTCAAGGACCTGGGCGGTAACCTTTGGGGACTACCGCCCGTCGTTAGGTCCCCGACATAGCCGGCGTACCTCCACGGCGACTTTCGGGTACGCCGAGGTTCCGACAGGGAGCGTAACCTTCCCCTCGCCGGATAGCGGTGGCGGGGCACCGACGTTGCGTCATAACGTCCCCACGACCCCGCGCATCTACGGCTGCGGTAGAAAGTCGTTGGGTTTTAGCCGGTATAACCCCACAACTTCGCCAGCGTACCTCCACTTTCGGGTACGCCGAGGTTCCGACAGGGAGCGTAACCTTCCCCGCGCCGGATAATCGTGGCGTGGCGATGTTGCGTCATAACGTCCCCACGACCCCGCCCATCTACGTTTACGACCGTGCTAGAAAGTCGTTGGGTTTTAGCCGGTATAACCCCACAACTTCCCCGGCGTAGCTCCACTTTCGGGTACGCCGAGGTTCCGACAGGGAGCGTAACCTTCCTCGCGCCAGATAATCGTGGCGTGGCGATGTTGCGTCATAACGTCCCCACGACCCCGCCCATCTATGGCCGCGCTAGAAAGTCATTGGGTTTTAGCCGGTATATCCCCACAAATTCCCCGGCGTACCTCCACTTTCAGGTACGCCGAGGTTCCGACAGGGATCGTAACCTTCCCCGCGCCGGATAGCCGTAGCGGGGCACCGATGTTGCGTCATAACTGTACAAGGTTGTACATTTAGACCTATAAGATTATTTTACCTCCTTGCCCGTGAATAGATGTCTTTTGAACGTCCTCCACGAGTTGTTTGATCGACTTAGCGATAATAAGTTGATATGTAGCACAGGAGCCAAATAAATCGAGACATATCACTGCATCTATTATGTACCTGTCAATAAACAAATAATATAGTGGCATACGTTCCATATTTAGTTAAATTCATCAGCTAAACTTCCGTCCACGTAATTCTATTAAATATAGCCTATGTCTCGCTAATAATGTAGCTTCCTATACCTAAGTGAAAGAATTTTCAAAACGGGTCAAGTAATTTTTAAGTTTATTCATTATAAACATACAATTCTTTTCTTTTTATAATATTAGTATAGATACAGAGTTATACATGTATATATCTTACCTGAATGTTTTCGCCCACTTTGATATGTTAGGATTCGGATGACATGCGACTGCAGCCTCGCCTACATCTGGATATGACATTGTGTGAACCCTGGTCCTTTTGTAGAGGACCTGTGCTGATAATACCAAGATCTGAAAATACATGTTGCTACTTGATCTATCAAGATTCAAAACTTTAATCTGCGTTACGCGCTGACATGCATGCATGACCGTTTAATTGTATTGATTGGTGTGAATGACATGTAAACTACGTGCTTTTGTTGATTGATTACCTATACAACATGATATTCACGCATGTCATGCCGCATGATCGTCTAGGTATCGAGAAAGGCTTTAGGCTATTTACCTAACACTTTGAACGTGGACGAAGTCATGGGCAACAGCTAGTATACTTACATAAAGACAGTAGGTCATATAAATTCCAAAGAACAAATTGAACGCTATAGCCAACTGGTATCCGGCCAACATGTAAGCCACGTGACTACTCAAGACACCTCCTCCGAGAGCACCCTTCACCATATTCATCACCGAGCCGAGGACTCTGAAATGTAGTTTTCAAGGCCTAGAATGAATTAAGTAGTAGTTTTACCCACCGTACCACTGGGTGTATGGTCAGTGGCGTAGCTAGCATGGGTAGCACCCGGTGCGGATATTGTAGGTGTCACCCCAAAAATTAATCAAAACTATTAAAATAAATATCTGTTTTATTCAAATACACTAAACACAACAATTAAAGGATAATTTTAAAAAAATTCAAAAGTCTGATAGTACCCGCTCGGATGTTGATGATTCCTTTCCTTGACAAAATCATAAGCCTCCTCTTCCGCTTCAGTGGTAGCTACCAAACGAAATTTACTAGTCTGAAAGTAATCGATTCTTTATTTAATTTTACCTTATGGTTATAGCGTATGACCATAAGGAAAGTTTTTTTAGTGTAAAGCCGCGTAGCGAAAATAAGGCCTATGATGGAGCGAGCTCACCCAGAAGATGCCTATTCATTCGAACTTTGAAAATATTTTGGTTATATTATTATTATGAGCACGGAAATACAGCCTGCATGAGTTTCAAATCCTGGCAGTGTGCCTTATAAAGGATGTTTTATAGCACTTTGTCCGAAAAAGAGGGATTTCGAAGATGACGATGGTAACTAGCCGTACGTCTGAATGTCTGATGGAAGAAAGGGGAAAGCCGTATGAGCTCTGGAATTCAAGCGGAAAGAAGAAAGTACAAGAATAATCCCCAAATTTCTATTAAACCCAAACACGCTATATCTGCTGTAAGTTGCTGAGAGTTGGGTATCGCGCAGACTACTTTATGCTGCAGCATCAGATCAAGGTTACCAATGTCACAATCAAGGCCAAGGTACAGTAGGTATACAAAATGTTACAAAGATGTGGAAATTAGTGAGATCTCTTCGTCAACTAGGAAATGGAAAATCTTCAAATGCCTAAACAGGTCTTCATAAATTATACCTAGCTAAGAACCCATAGATCAAGTTAGTTTGACGACACGTTTGGTCTAGTGGCTAGTAACCCTAGCTGTTAACCAAACGGTCGCGGGTTCGAATCCTGCTAGGGGAGAATATTTATGTATTAACATTTACCTCTGTACCCGATTCTTGTGTGTTTGTATTTATAATATGTATGTATTTACAAAAAAAAAGTAATTTATGTAGTATATCAACTGTCTGGTAGGCTAATACAAGCATTTAGTTGCTTAGTGTGGAACTAGATGGTGTTGTGTGGAATATTAAATTATTATAGTTATCAAACAAAAAAAACTGATCATAGGAGGAGCTACGACGCCACAGATAGATACACAGATACACAGATACACAGATACACAGTTCATATTTATCACATCCCTTTTTTTTCGACAAACATCCGAGGTTTACAAATATAAGACACTGAAATATCATGTAGAAACACTAATCTACTAAAACTCAAATAATTTATTACCATTTTATATACCAAAGTATATTCTTCTTTATCAAAAAAAAAATTAAAAAAATAACATTTCATTACAAAAAAATCTAAGTAAAAAATACTTTCATGTGTTGACTGCTACATGTCAGAATTCTTTTATTTTTTTTTAACATTTTTTGAGAAGTCTTCAAAAAGAAGATTTCTTTAAGCATCCATAGACTATCTATAGCACACTATATTGAAGTATATAGGTATTTCAGTTTATTTATTGATAGGGAAATTTACAGGTACTTACATAACAATCATACGTGGATGTTTGTATTTATAAATTACTAGCTGGTGCCCGCGACTTCGTCCGCGTTCTGGATGAAAGGTACCCTATGTACTTTCTGGTGTCCCAGACAACATGTGTCGTCGGCAAATCGTAGAATTGGGCATATCATGATATTCCTGGGCAGATCATATTTCTGTTAAAACTGAGAGGGTCGCCTCACTCCGCTCCTAACATGCTCCTCCTCGCTTTGCTTCGCTCCGCTCCTCGTCGCACCTATTTTTGACTTTTGGTGAAAGATTTTTGATTTCATACTTTACGATCTGCCCACGACATATGCAAAATTTCATGGTGATCGCTTCAGTAGTTTTTGCGTGAATGCGTAAGAAACAAACTCACATTCACATTTATTAAGGACAAGTCATAAATACAGAATTTATGACGTAATAAATATAAAACACTAAAATGCCATATGGTTGTCTATGTAATGTACCAAGCATCATCAATTAGCTCGGTACCGTTAGGGTACCATTATTAAAATGGTATGTAGGTACTTAGATGTGACACAGAGTAAATAAATCGATCAAATTGTAGGACGCAGCGACAAAAAAGTTAGGTATCTTAATTAATTATTTTTATGTAATGTATTCCCCTGTTTTCTCTATGGATAATCCTTCTAGAACAAAAAATTTTTGTCATAAAATCTAGGTCTACTAAAGCTATGTCTATCATTTCTTTTTTAAACCTCGATTTAATCAAAAATGTTGTAGGTATACTAGTCTGTCTGAGCTGCATTTGACTCTATCGCACAATACAGCTTGTCGTTCGGGCGCAGCGCGATAGCAATATGTAGTTTCTGCAAATATGTACCTATTTTTCAAATTCTGCTGTACCCGCGTTCCCTCTTAACTGATTTTCATGAAACCTGGTACGGGATACAGAATAGGCTACTTTTTTCGCGCGGACAAAGTCGCGGGCGCCAACTAGTTCGAAACTAAAAATGGCGTTGAATAACGACGAAAAAATCGTCTATTTTTGTCTCTCTATGAACACAGCCTGTAGTTCCTAAAGTATTAATCGTACAGTAAAAATGAGAATACATATTTTATATACAGGCTGACGGATAAAAATAAGTCGGGCCCTGGAGGGAAACTACCTTAAATCCTTTAAGATGGCTCATTTAACATAAAGGAGACATTCCTTTATTTTTAAAAAGAAACAACTGCATTCAAAGATTTTCTAAAACTCGCTTGACTCGCCCGGGACACGAACCAACTAAAATTAAAAAAAAACACTCGCTATTTTATTATACTAATCGATAGGATTAGTATTATACCACCCTTGAGAATTTTTAGTATGTTCATTCATATCGCTTAGTAGCAGTAGCTTAGTAGCAAAGGTAGTTAGTTCGGAGTGCAATTTTCAGTAACAGCAGATACCGTATGTTGAAAATTGGTTAAATTTTCAAAACTACACAGATTATTTCCCGTGTTTTTTCAAATTTGATCGGACTACTAAGCATCTCGTCCGAATTTAACAACTCTATACTTATATTATTATAAAACAAGTGCAGCGATAATGATTTTCTACTGAATCGCAACAATGGCAAACAAATACAATAACTGTTATTTCTTTGGAGTTTTTGTATTACTTGGGTGCAGACATAAATGTTTCACCGCGATGAAGCAATTGGTATTGTCCATTATTTTTTCAATGATTACAAACACATTAGAAAAATCAACCGTAAGTATTGATAAGAAAATAAATTATTATTTGATATAATAAATTATTAATTAACTACATACCCAAATTATTTTTTGAATTATTAGGTACGCGTAAACCATCAGACAAACATACAAACAAATTATTAATATAATTATAATTATGTGTTTAACAAACATATAATTTTAAATAAATAATAAAACTTTTATAAAATCTAAATTTTTAAATATTTTTTTATCTTTGTAATATGCAATTAACCACGAGTTTATAAAGGTTCAATTTATTTAAACGTCTTCAGAATCTCTAATTTTATGTATATAATTATTTTTAATTTGTCTCTTATTCTCAGCTTATTTTTCTTATTTAAATCTGTAAGTCGCAGACATAGAGTTGAAAATTGATAATAGAATCTAAAATCTAAATTGGATCCATCCAATCTGTTCTAACTGCGATTACACCTTCCGATGTCCTAAATTGGCTTCCTACAGATTGAATGGTGTAATAACCGTCTTACTCACTCTTCGATGAGTAAATATGCTGTTTTATCACAGTGGTCTTCTGCAAGGGCGTGATTACTTCTGCCAGACGGGCTGCGAAAAGAGTCATTTGGGACCTCTACTAATCTTTATTCTGAAATCCTCATTATTAATGCTTTAAAATTCCAGACATCAACTTTATACTCGACAGAAACAACAGAATTTGTTGATTACACGACATCTGATCCAGTTCTTGAAAGTACGATATCTTACGATGAGAACATTGGTGACTTGTTGAACATTAAAAACATATCCGCTGAAGAAAATCCTATAGATCAGCAAGTAGAAGAATCAACAGATAATTTGCATACAACAGCAGAAATAAACACGTCACGTGATGATCATACAGAGTATGACACTGGAAGAGTGGCTGCAACCGAAGACACTCCAGAACATGACCAAGTAGATACAAATGTAAAGATCTCTGATGTTACAACCGATGCAGCAATTACTTCTGTTTCTGAAGAAATTCAACGAGATGAACTTGTTAAAGAAATTAAAGATTCAGATATTTATTACCAAACACCAAATACATTTACAATGAATACAGGTAAAGAGGAATCCATAGCAGCTTCTTTAGCAAAGAACGTTAGCGACGTTGCGCATAAAGAACACAATATCACTGAATTTACAAAGTCGAGTAATAAAAAACAAATGACTACGGAAGACGAAAGCGTTCTTGTAGATTCCAGCAAACCTTTTGCAAATCGACGTATGATGCTTGATGTTGCACCTTTACATGATTACGAGCCGTTAAAAAGTTTTAAAGAAATTGGTAAGATTGATTGAGAAATGAAGAATATAATAAATAATATGTTACAAGGCAAATACATACATACTTATATAATAAATAGTTCCTTAAAATTATTCTATTTGCAGGAAAACGAACACAAGTACCATGCACAATGAGATCTCATCAGAAAATAATACGTACTCATTTTCCAATATATATTGGGCCTCAGTTACCATTAACTGCAAAACAAACACATATTAAATCTTATGGGAATGATGTTAAGAGTGTAAAAAGCAATCATTTGCCATTATACATTGAGCCTTTTTTACCATTAAGATTAAATGCAAAACAAACAGATTTAAAATCTAATGGAAATGGTATTAAAAGTGTATCTTTAAAGAAAAATGTCTTAAAAGAATCCAGATCTCCACATGGATCTTTGACTTCTTCACGCCAGCTTAATAAACTTGAGGGTGTATTTTTTAAACTAGCCAAAGCAACAGATGTTTCTACTGGGCAATTACGAAGTTCTGATAGAAATGAGTATAATTACGTAGGAAATTAAAACGTGAGTTATCATAACTCAGTTAAATCTCATTGCTTAAGTTGTTTATAACTTTAATGATAAAAAATAAACCTATTCTTTAATTGTATTTTTGTTCCTAACGAGTCACACACATCCTCACCTAAAAATTCTTGTGGTATATAGTGTTCTGTGCCTTCAACTGTCATTGGAAAAAACATCCCAATGCTAATCTCTACTAAAAAAAACTAATATGAAACATCCTCACTTATAAAAACTAAAATTAGACCACTTGATTGAATCTGTGGAATCATACCAAGTATAATAGTGTCAATGTAATTGTTTTCAACTGTCATCCACTGAATGTCAATGTCACCGACACGACAGTCGACACCGACTGTCACTGTCATATTAAATTATTAATTTTTCGGTTTTTTATTTTATTACATATGTATTATGTACAATTTACAATTTAATTTATAACCGTACAGTTATTAGGAGTACTGTGAAATATTGTTCCGTAGATATAAACTGCTAAATGCGTTGAAGAAATAAAAAAATCATTTCCTAATATTATCAACGCCATAGTTATGGGTAAAAGACATTATTGTGATTACTGTGACAAAACTATGGTCGCTACACCGCCTGTTATAAAAACTCACAACAAAGGATTAGTACATCAGAAATTAGTACAAGATCACTATCAGCAGTTCAAAGGTTTGTGACTATATCATTATATCATCACCTGCCTGTGTCTCTCCCCACTGTTGGATGTAGTGTAGACCTCTCCCTAGGCTCGCCACCACGTACAATCTTCTGTAATTCTCATCCAGCCGCTAAGTTTCCTGCTAAGCTTTCCACATAGCCGCAGGACGTACAACGCTGCGTCTTCAAATCCGTGGCATCCATTTGAAAACTCGCCTATCTGATGTGATCATCGAAATACTACAATCGAATTTGTGTCACAAATGCCAAAGTGGCACATAAAAAGTGCACCTTTGACAGAATCGTGGCGGACTTGCTTTTGAGCATCGATGGTAAAAGGTAGTAACGACAAAGTTCTACTATTCATTTTAAACTCCAATGTCTTGATGTTAAAGTTTGTAGTATTTTGTATGGCACGCGGATTCCATGTTGTAGTAGTTTGATGGATGGGATAGACAAGTTCTCAAATGTAACTGATAAATGGTTATCCATCTGTTCTGTGGTAGATCCCTTTACAGAAGACCAGCGTGAAATAATAGCATATGTGCTGTTGTGTTTTGGTTAGTGAGTACCCTTAACTCTTCTATGGTCGGTGTTGCTTGTGTTATAAGCGATAGTAACACCCTACTGTCAAGTGGCCATCAATCTGTTTATCAACCTGAACATATAACTCTGCTCTCACCACCAGAAAACTTAACTTTTTTTTCTTTCTTTTTTCTTTTAAAATTAGCTTAACTAAACTAAAGATTAACTTCACAAACACCGTCTCGCCTGACCTTGATATTAACAGAATCATCGTAGAAATCGATCAGGCCATAACAACAAAATTGGAATTGAAATTGGACCTTAACATATAAAAGTAGCAAAAATAAAATCTACTCAACCTCCATATTTATAAATTTCAGATCCAGAAACAATTTTGTTTGAAGAACAGCACAAGAAGCCCTGCAGGAGATTTGCTCAAGGACAATGTCAATTTGGTTATTTCTGTAGACTTTCACATTATACTATGGAGCAAATAAACGCTATGAAAGAATACGGTGGGTAAAATCAAAATCAAAATATTTATTTATCAATTGGGTTTCTAGAAGAAACTCTTATGATCGTCATTATAAATTTAAATATACCAGGGTTTCGGAAAAAAGCCAAGATGATGATCCTGAGAAGAAACCCCGAAAGAAACTCGGGATACTAATCTTTTTGTCATCTTTAAAATATAAAACAACAACTATGTATACTACAATCAATTTAAAAATAATAATAATAATATTAAAGTATACATACAATACAACACAATACCTATGAGCTCCTAATCGCTTAAATCCAGGCTTCATTGTCATTTAAATAATCAGTGATAGAGGAGTTTAGTTTTAATGACACTTTTAAATTTATTTATAGATAAGGCTCTGATTATCTCAGGTAGTTTATTATAAAACCGTAGTTAATAGCATTTTACTATTTATGTTAAAGTCTATTTCAAATAGGAAGGTAGGAGTGTAAAGTCAAAGAACAAATCTAGTCCTTTGCATAGATATATATATATGACATTTGATTATTTTATTCACAATTGATTTAAAGGATGGTAGTCAATTATTCATCCATCAATTACCATCCAGACAGACCGCCAGCCTGTCTGTCCATTTTAACATTTAAAAATTAATTAATGCCTTTACAGTTGCCGCAAAAAACAATAAGGGACACGTCTCGCTGCCCTCATTCAAGGATCTATACTCAAAATTACAAATGGAAAAAAAGAGTGAATCGCAGACCATAGACAATGGTAACACGGTGGTGTTTGACAGTGATGGTGTTACATACGTTTTTCCATGGACACACAACGGCCAATTGGAGGGAAACAATCTACCGCCGAGTGTGAGGAAAATTAAAATTGAGGACTTTGCCGATGCAGAAATTACAGAGTGGGGATGAATTTCTTATTTAATTTTATCTTATAACTAGCTGGTGCTCGCGACTTCGTCCGCGTGGAATAGTTATTTTGGGAATCATTTGGGTATCTCGAACGGTTTTCGCAGCGCACGCAACGGAAGCCCTCAAAGATGAATAATTTTCCCCGTTTTTTTCACATTTTCGACTGTTTCTTCGCTCCTATTAGTCGCAACGTGATGTTATATAGCCTAAAGCCTTCCTCGATAAATGATCTATCCAACACAAAAAGAATTTTTCAATTCGAACCAGTAAGTTCCTGAGATTAGCGCGTTCAAACAAACAAACAAACAAACTCTTCAGCTTTATAATATTAGTATAGATAATATAATAAGAATTCTTTCTTATGTAGTTTATTTCTTTGAAGTGGTTTTTTTTTTTTACAATTTTCTTCTATAAAATTGGTTCATTGTCTTGGCCGGTCTCCAAGCGGTGCGTCTTGGTTGGTACGAGTACGTGGGGAAATTTATGAATCTGAATTCCGATGGAATGTGCTTAGCAGTGTCCATCTGAAAGTGTATTGGAGGTTAATTTAAATGCACAGATAAATGATTGGTCTCGCCGCGCTCGACTAGATACCGCCGTCGTACTTGTAAAATGCGGCATAAAATAGTACGCCGAATTCGGCTTACCCGAGCCAGTCACACTGCAAACTGTCTGTGATGTGTACGCGCCGAATGTTTTATTAAATTTTAGGCATAATAAAATACCAGTTTGCGTAGTGAAACTGTGTAAAAATATAATAAACATGGTAAAAAGTGATAAAAAGTGACGATTTTTTACACACACTACAGTAAAAAGTTGCCACATTTACGGAGCTATTGCTTTTGTATAGCGCTCTATCTAGTCGAGCGCAGCGAGACCAATCAATTATCTTTGTTCAATGCTTAATATGGAAGAAAATAAATAAATATAATTATAAGTATATTACAACACTCTAGGTCTAAAGTATTTTATGTTTTTTTTTTTTTAAATAGACTAATGCTATCTTAATAAAGAAATTGGTTTACCTCTTTCGTTATACTTAATAGTATGGAGCAAAACAGTAAGTAATACAACATTGTTGTAATATATTTCAGATGTAATACAATTTGAAATGGTTTAAAATCTATATTTATTTAGATTTAGGTATTGAATTTTACCTAAGTATATAAATATTTTTGTAACTACGCATTTTATTATTTCATTTTTTTTTTTTATGTTTTTCAATAACTTTTATAGTAACTTTATAGTAGTCTATGAAAAAAAAATTTAATGTTATTATTTTTTAGTATAATATATTTTTTTATTTTGATGTTCAACTGAGCATAAATAAATATGAAAGTGATTACATTCTTTGTAAGTTTAAAAATATTTGGTCGGTTTATTTTATTTTAGGTGATCCCTTGAGAACATTGATTTTTTTCTGGCTAAAAAGTAGGTACCCTATAGTATGTCCTTTCTTGTTTCCCTGACAACGTTTATAAAAAAAATTTCATGATGATCGGTTGAGTAGTTAAGGCGTGAAATGGTAACAGACAGACAGACAGAGTTACTTTCACAACCGTACTAATATCATAAATGCGAAAGTTTGTATGAATTGATGTATGGATGTTTGTAACTCTTTCACGCAAAAACTACAGAACCGATCACAATGAACCGATACACGTTGTCTGGGACACCGTGTATCGGTACCTTTATCCAGAACAGAAAGGACATAGGGTACCTTTTATCCAGAACGCGGACGAAGTCGCGGGCACCAGCTAGTCTATAATATTAGTATGGATTCCTCGTTTATCCCTCTTTCCATATGTGAAAACCGAATTAAAATCGGTCTACCCATTCTGGAGTTTAGAGTACATACACCATAGAGTACCACACACAAACTAACTTAATAATTTTGCTACACATGTCATATATTCCAGATATTAACCGTGTCATCTTTCGTCATCGGAGATGAATCTGCAGAAGTTTTTGACATAAATAAAGAGAATATCTTTAATCTAATAAAATCTGCATATGAAAATAAAGATTTAATAAACAAACCACAACTAATTATTGTTAATGGTGTCCTAGAAGATCTAAATGATGAAGAAAATAGAGAAAATGCAGAAGTTATTCATAATGACAACTCTGATACAAAACTTATTAGCTTTTCCAATGATGTCATACCAAATGTTATCGTACCCTCAAGAAGATTCCTACAAGATAATAATATTGTAGTACCCTCAACAAGAGTGGATAAGATAAAAGAACTGGTCTATTTCCTAAAAGATAAACCGATAGCACTGGATTACTTTTACAAGCAAATGCATAGTATAATCAAGCAGAGGAAAACACTGAGTCCGCTCAGAAAGATGCTTCAAATATTAGAGACAGAGGGTAATGAGAAATTAAGGAAGAGAACGATCGAATGCTTCCAGAAGTTGTGGCGAGAGGAGAAGATAGCGGAGAAAAAGAAGTATAATGACTTTTGGAATGTGAAAACAAACAATCTGAACATCAACTATCTTAGAGATACTTATAATGACAATATATCGCCTTAATTAATTACCTCGATATTATCTACCTAGTGTCCGACCGAAGCTTCGATGATCTAAATTCGATGATTTAAATTACCCTTCTATAATAAATATAAATAAATAAATATAAATATATTCACACATTCCACACAGCAACATCTAGTTCCAAAATAAGTGACTTAAGCAAAAAATTCGAAATTTTGTGGCATTGCCTACTAAACACATTTGAATATTACTAATTTACACAAAAGATAGACTCTGGCATAAATAAGTTATCCATTACTAATGTTATTAATGTGAAAGTAACACTGTCTGTCTGTTTTCACGCCTCGACTACTCATCATGGGCTTGGTAAGTGGCTCTGTTGGTAACTGAGCTCTTAACGTCGTGTGAGGGGGGTCCCCAGTTTGATTCCCGGAAGGGTCAGCTTTGGATATGAGCTTATCCATTAGCTACTGGACCGTCCGCATGTCTGTCGACCTTAACATAAAAAAAGGAGTAGCGTACCACTGGTCAGTTCCTGGACGAAATTCAGCTGATATTATTCTAGGTAATATTGTAAGTATCTTGATCGTTAAAAGGCAAAGTCATAGGTATATATACGAGTAAGCTTTGATTATATACTACTAGCTGGTGCCCGCGACTTCGTCCGCGTTGAAAAAGCAATATTTCGCCTGACATCGTTATTGCTATTATACTTAGCCAGGAGTTAGTTTCCTTAATCCATACAAACTTTCGCATTTATTTATAATATTTTATAAGGATATATGTAAGTTATAAATATTTAGCTTACCTTGTCTTTGATTTGAGGATCATAGTAACCGGATCTTCTACTGAAATCGTTATACACGGACGGGTAATTATAATGGACATTTCCACTAACTAAGTCCGACCAATGTCCAGGTAGTTTCTCGTTTTCATAAAACTAAAAATGAAAAACAAAACCTAAATGAATGCTAAATATATTCAAATACATGTATAATTCTATCTAATATATAAAATTCTCATGTCGCGGTGTTTGTTGCCAAACTCCTCCGAAACGGCTGGACCGATTTTGATGAAAGTTTGTGTGCTTATCGGGTAGGTCTGAGAATCGGCCGACATCTATTTTTTATAGTTACCCCTAAATGTTAAGGGTGGTCCACCCCAAAAATTTATTTTTTAATTTTTCGCAAAACAACGTTTGCCGGGTCAGCTAGTATTTTATATAAGTTAGTATAATATGCGATGCAAATGCACCTCCCTGACAGTAAGACCCATAGGAGCCACAACTTGATCTGTCAATTGGCTAGGAGACCGGCCACGAGACCTCTTGCCATCTTGCCAGCCACCACCAGCTCTGCAGGCTATATGCCTGCAGGTTCTCTGCAGGCTATATTCCCAAAGTAATTATACTTTGGGAATATAGCCTGCTATCAGTTGGCGGATAGTCTTGTCCGAATCGCAAGCTGTTTGTCCTCTTGGCCTGTCTGTTGTTCAAAGGATAAGCATTCCCTTTGTACTTATCTATACTAATATTATAAATCTGAAGAGTTTGTTTGTTTGTTTGAACGCGCTAATCCCAGGAACTGCTGGTTCGAATTGAAAAATTCTTTTTGTGTTGGATAGATCATTTATCGAGGAAGACTTTAGGCTATATAACATCACGTTGCGACTAATAGGAGCGAAGAAACAGTCGAAAATGTGGAAACAAAACGGGGAAAATTGATCATCTTTGAGGGCTTCCGTTGCGTGCGCTGCGAAAACCGTTCGAGATATCCAAATGATTCCCAAAATAACTATTCCACGCGGACGAAGTCTCGAGCACCAGCTAGTGTTAGGTATACAAAGTAAAAATCAGCACTTACATTTTCATGTTTCATTTTGCTATAGAGGCGCTTAATCTGTTTACTATGAATTCGTTCATCGATTTTCCTAATTCTTCTTCCTCTGTGAAGAATTAAATAAAACTCAACGTCGGCATGTACCGAATAAATTATAATATACAAATATAGATGTTGCCACACATTCCACACAGCACCATCTAGTTCAACAGTAAGCAACTAATGGATACCAGACGGTTGATATACCTACTACCTAAATAGATTTTTTTTGTAAATACATATTAGGTATACATACAAACATCCATGACTCAGGTACAAAAGTAAATGTAGATAACATTTGCCCCTACCGGGATTCGAACCCGCGACCGTTTGGGTTACTAGCCACTAGACCGAACGTGTCGTCAATTTAAGCAAAATAAGAGTTAACAGACAGAATAACAAAATTATAACTTAATAATAATGAAACGACAAATCGTGGCAAAGTTTAAATTTAGAAATCCCAGAAATATCTTGAATCGAAAGATACAACTGCTCCTTATTAATCTATGTATAAGGTAATAAAAATATTGCCTTCTTGAATCGCTGACATCAATTATTATTATCTGAAACCAATGCATAGTTAAATTAATTGAGACAACCTAGGATATATGAAATAGACATAATATATTAATGCTATCGTCATGAGTTCCCCTGAAATAGGCATAAATAATTACCTATAGGTATATTAAGGGGCTTGGCCTTACATACGTCTGTCTGTCTGTTCGCGATAAATTCAAAAACTACTTCACCGATTTCATGCTGTTTTCGCCAATGGATAGAGTGGTTCTCGAGCAAGGTTTTAGTATACAATTTATAAAGTTACGTTTGGCATCAACGCTTTAAAATATAACCTTTAACAAAAACCGAATATCCAAGTAATAAACTTACCATTAATAACACTAAACAAAGAAAAACATACAAAGCACATTTCATTTTAACAAAACGTATTTAGGAACTAGCTAGATTTAATTTCTAATAATCAAATTATAATTAAAAAATTATCGTTTCTTTTTAACTCGAGAATAACTACACTTATTTATTCGGCTTTATTCGCCTTACTCTGGACCATTTTGGTTACACTAATTTACAGTTCCGCTTCTATCAACGTCTGTAACCTATCGACGTCTGTAACATTGAAATTTTATCGACGTCTGTAACATTGAAATTTTATCAGCGTGTGTAACATCAAATTTTATCAGCGTGTGTAACATTGAAATTTTTTCAACGTCTGTAACATTAAATTTTATCAGCGTCTGTAACATTAAAAAGAAACATCAATAAGTAAAACAATAGAGTGAATAGTACTACTTACTTAAAATTTTACTCTAATATGGTATAATATATATAGTTCTAAAATTTAACAACAGATGGCGCCAGTGACTAAGACTATCTTGAAAAATATTGAAACTATTTAAATACAAATAAAAACACTTTATTTAAATCATTCGTGTTCCGTTCTTTTATTACCACTTAGAATGTATACGATTGGCGGCCACGCTGCTTGCTTCAACTTCGATAGCACTTTAATTATTTGTTGTTCAGGAACAACAATTAATTTGAATTGTTTCTGGAAAATTCAAAATTTAACGGTCAATTCAATGTAAATGGTACACATAGTGGTGTAACACATAGTGCACAATATAGGCGCAATCTAAGAATATTAACGCTAGTACACGCACGATCAGTGAAGCATTTTACACCAAGCCGTATCAGCTTGGTAAACGAACAGCCTTTGTAAAGCTTGGTAAACGAACGAACATTTTTGTATACTTGTGTGCGTGTCGCAGAGCGTCATTTTACGTGTGGCTTACGCAATTATATTTGTGCTTCATTCTCGCCAGTCTCTTGATATGAAACTATCAATAGTACACATGCGCGGATGTTTTCGCCCGCAATCCTAAATATAACGCGCGATCTATAGGTACCAGGAAGTAAATAATAAAAATCTTACTTTATCATGAATTTGATGAGAATAGTAACCGGATCTTCTGCTGAAATCGTTATATTCGGACGGGTAATTAAAATGGACATTTCCACTGAGTAAATCCGACCAATGTCCAGCTAGTTTTTCAAATTCATAATGCTGAAATTGTGGCTGTAAGTATAAGAAAAACTTAAAAGAGTGCTTGTTATGTTAATAGTCCAATCATTGAAGGTAAAATGTGAGCGATACCTATGGCGATCTTCCCCCATTACATAGGACAGGCAGAGCCTAGAGTGGGGGACAGAAATATGCTAAAACTAAAGTTATTACATATTTTATTCTGAAATAAAGTTGTTTGTTTGTTTGACCTTATAAGTTTGGAAAACAGGCAGATAAATTATTATTGGTTTTTGTATTTTACAAAAACCTTGATTTTCATATACCTATAGAATATGAGTAAATGGATACATACCCCGCCCCCCCCCCTCAGACCCCCTCAGTCGTAATTCGAAAACGGCGCGACGCAGCCGCGATCAAAGGAGATATCTCGGAATTCGCATTTTTAGACATTTTTTTTAAATATCTCCTGAACGGTGTGTCTCAGAAATGTTGGTAGTAGGTACTTAAGCCTGAGTCGTGAAAATGTGAAATAATTGCGTTTATTTGATCCCTTGCTGTATCGTTATTACTAAAGTTTTAATTATGCAATTAGTATGTAAGATATTTAAGGATACATTCTATAAATCACACTCTTTAGAAACACGATTACTTATAATTTTCTCGATAGAAAAAAAATCCAAAGTTACCTCTAAAAATATAAATAAACCGTTAGTACGGCATAAATACTTCACGTAAGGTTATCAGTTTGTGAATAATAACAAAACAACATGTTTTCCATAACGTACACTCTTCACATTTTCAAAATGTATATTTGTTTTTTAATACGAAGGAAATACCTAAATTCCCGTGCATTCGGCCTATATTAGCTAGAGCCGCCAAGCTTCCCCCCTATCCGCTTTAGTATTGCTTCGGCCGTCGGACGGGGAGGTTGTGTCGCTTGTGCTAACGCATATTTTTAAAACGTAAGCGCTTCGTAAGTGTTAATTTACTATGGGGAATAAAGTAAACAAATCAAAGAAAAGAAGGGGTTGGCAAAAAAACAATGGTAAACGCTTGCAAGAAGAAATAAAGTAAGTAAAACTCGTACCTATACAATAACTATTATTTTTTCTTCTATGAAATTTAAATTAATACTAAAATGTATAGTATATGTATATTACATATTACATAATGTATATGTATGTAGGTATATTGTTATTATTTTTTAATTCTTTTTGTACATATAAATTATAATATATTTTATATAAATTTTATATTTATTTTTAAATTTTTTACATTTAATTTTACATTATATATTTTACATACATTTTACAATTAAATTCATATATATATATATATATATATATATATATATATATATATATATATATATATATTTTATGAATTAGTGAATTATTATATGCTGTTAGGCTTATATAAATAAAATAAATATTATTATGTTGTAGGGCGAGTAGTAATAACTCCACATATTTCTATTTACACGATATATTTACAGAGAAGATTTACAATTGCTAAAAAAATATAATAATTACACGTGCAGTATGTAAACTCGACAAATAAAGTGCGTTATCATCCTAAGATTGAACCAAAGATAATTGATTGGTCTCGCTGCGCTCGACTAGACAGAGCGCTATACAAAAACAATAGCTCCGAAAATGTGGCAACATTTTATTGTAGTGTGTGTAAAAAATAGTCACTTTTTATCACTTTTTACAAAGTTTTATTATATTTTTACATAGTTTTACTACGCAAACTGGTATTTTATTATGTCTAAAATTTTATAAAACATTCGGCACGTACACGTCACAGACAGTTTACAGTGTGACTGGCTCGGGTACGCCGAATTCGGCGTACATACTATTTTATACAGCATTTTACAAGTACGACGGCGGTATCTAGTCGAGCTCGGCGAGACCAATCATTCATCTATGGTATTAGTTTTAGTAAGCCCCATGGCATCTGCTCATAAAAGGGATGCTAAGTTTCGAAAAATCGGTGGAAGAAATTAGAATTGGCCGAATTTTACTACTGAATATAGATAGGATATATATCGAATAATTATGCCGCATTTTATTAAGTATTAAGTTTAAGTACGACGGCGATATCTAGTCGAGCGCAGCGAGACCAATCATTCATCTATGGATTGAACATTCTTTGTATGTTGTAGAATGATAAGGTCTGTTTTCCTTTGAAAATTCAAAGTGACAATTTCTATTGCTATCTTTATTAGCGATGACAAATTATGTCAATCAGTAATCAATACTTTTTTCAAATCTAAGCCAGCGAATTTTGAAATGAATGGAATTTCTAATCGAAACTGATAAAGCACTTTTAGTCCATTGAAATATTAAATTTTTTTGGCTTTAGAGTGCGTTTGTCAGAGGATGCAATTTTATTTTTTAGATATGAAGGGGGGGTTATTGTAAAGTTAAATCCGAGGTTGTGGGGTTGCAACCCTTGCCCCCACAACCTCGGCCACCATCTTGGAAAAAGGGGTTAAATGGTTTTTACGGTTTATCTGCCAAGCTATAGGTCTCACAAAAAAAATGTTCAAAATTTTTTGTTGCAAATAAAATTATCTACAACTTTTGTTTAGTAACTTTTAGTCGTAAAACCGTAAATAAAAAAGTTATAAGCGAAAATCTATAAAAATTTGAGTTTCTATTTGTCGATATAACTTTTTTTCTAATCATTTTACAAAAAAATTATATCAGACCATTTTTATGGATGGTGTTTTAAGGAACAATTTTCATCATAAACATTTTTAAATTTATTCATAAGTTAAGTTTTACAGCGCTGCGAAACGAATACTATTCTTCAGTATTCATAACTATTATTAACTATACATAAGTATTAATGATTTGCCATAATTTTTAATCATTGTTATTTTTTTTATGGTAATCTTTTTAATTATTGATAATGCAATATTGTTATTACTTAATTATTGACTCTTTTCCCCACGTTCTACGAGGTAGAGTCTGAGGTAGAATAACAATATTGCATTATCAATAATTAAAAAGATTATCTTAAAAAAATAACGATGATTAAAAATTATGGCAAATCATTGTTCCTTAAAACACCATCTATAAAAATGGTATGATATCATTTTTTTGTAAATGATTAGAAAAAAAGTTATATCGACATATAGAAACTCAAACTTTTATGGATTTTCGCTTATAACATTTTTATTTACAGTTCTACAACTAAAAGTTACTAAACAAAAGTTGTAGATAATTTTATTTGCAACAAAAAATGTTATATTTTTTTTTGTAAGACATAGCTTGGCAGATAAACCGTAAAAACCATTTAACCCCTTTTTCCAAGATGGCGGTCGAGGTTGTGGGGGCAAGGGTTGCAACCCCAAAACCTCGGATTTAACTTTACAATAACCCCCCCTTCATATCTAAAAAATAAAATTGCATCCTCTGACAAACGCACTCTAAAGCCAAAAAAATGTAACATTTCAATGGACTATTTTCTTGTCTGCTTTACATACAAGATTTCTGCAGCAGAATGACAGATGTGTATACTCTGTCTCTGTTTTTGCGTTTCTTATTTGTTTGATGAAGGAGGTCGCCACAATGTTTATTATAAAAAAATCAATACAACAAAAAATTAATTGTAATACAAAATAAATTTATCTTTCTAGAGCAAGATGAATACTGGCCGCGAATTTTGAAGACAAAGAGAATACTCCTGTTGCTTTATAAGTATACTCATACTTGCCTACCTACTTGCTGGCTACTAAAAGCTCAAGGCTGTCCCCAGCTCGCAGAGATATACTATACGCAGAGATATTTCGTTGGCTGTCCCCAGTTCAAAAGTAAAAAAAAGTGAATGACAAGAAAAAAACATATTTCTGTTACATAAGACTTTATGGTGCTCAATATTTTGTTTTTATAACCGGCCCGCTTTCTTTGGTGCCCAGTATAGGTATTTATTATTACTGTTTAGAAAAAACTGATTCTAACAATCTAATAGGATGATTATTTGAAAATAAGGAGATCTCTACGGACAGGCTGACAGTCCACTTGATGGTAAGTAACTATTGTCGCCTATAACACAAGCAACGCCACAGGTGTTGCAAGTGCGCTAACGACCATAGTAAATCCAACTTTGAAAACTTTTCAAAGTTGACACCTCCTGGAATCGAACCTCCTCCGACGGGCTCGTCTATATATTATGTTATTATAATTATTTATCTTTTTCTATTTATAGAATAAATATACCAGTTGTTGGCGTTTCACTACAAAACAAAGAGTCATCTGACGAACCGGTAACTTTTGACAGCCAAAAAACGGTGAAAAAAGTTACCTTTTTTTCAGATTTTGCCTATATCTTCGTTCCTTTCGATCTTACCGCTATGAGGTATACTTATAAAAAAGAAAGAATGGAAAATTCTCTAGAAAAACGGTGATATTAAGTTTATGTATACAAATTTTCAGCTTGCTTGGAGTTTTTCCGAAGTCATGCCCATTATTCGTCTAAAGTTACTGGATTACTATTTAGAGACATACATCTATACATTTCAAATCAATTAATTAATTTTAAGTTTAATTACCTACTTATTTGACAATGTTACGAGTTTAAGAAATTTACTTACTTTATATAAACTACTTACTTTAATAAATTAAAATATTTTTAAATCGCCGATTTTTAAACGAATTAATCTTTACATAGTATAAAACAAAGTCGCTTTTTCTGTCCCTATGTCCCTTTGTATGCTTAGATCTTTAAAACTACGCAACGGATTTTAATGCGGTTTTCACTAATGGGTAGAGTGGTTCTCGAGGAAGGTTTATAAGTACATAATTTACTAAGTTACGCGGGCGAAGTCGCGGGCAGCAGCTAGTTTATTATAATATGTATATATGTCGATATTATATGTACACATATAATTTATAAATATATAAGTTAATACATGATCTTACGAGTCGTGTTTATCGATAAAAGTTTTTATTCAATTACGCTCGTAAAACATATACCAACCTACCCACCTATGGACAGTAAGTTATAAAAAATAAATGTGTGAAATCTGTGAAGTTTCCAACCGTATAATATTTTTAATTTAATAAAAGTTTTTGAGACCGTTTCTATTGTTTTATTTTGTAAATATTAGTAGGCGATTGGCGCACGACTCTAGCCACTCGGCGCACCGCTCTCCCGCTCCTGCGTTGTGCCTCACGCACACATACACTACCTAAAATCAAAACGCGGAAGAAGCTCGGTACCCCCTTAAGCTTAGATTAATAATTGGTCTCGCGACTAGATATTTACCGCCGTCGTACTTGTAAAATGCGGCAACAAATACTACGCCGAATTCGGCGTACCCGAGCAAGTCACACTGCAAACTGTCTGTGATGTGTACGTGCCGAATGTTTTATTAAATTTTAAAATGTCAATTTGCGTAGTGAAACTGTGTAAAAATATAATGAAACTGTGTAAAAAGTGATAAAAAGTGATGATTTTTTAAACACACTACAGTAAAAAGTTGTCGCATTCACGGAGCTATTGTTTTTGTATAGCGCTCTATCTAGTCGAGCGCAGCAAGACCAATCATTTATCTATGGTACTTAAGTATATAAAAACCAATTAAAAGAGTAATTGTAACTTCCAGGGCTTCTTTGAGCGCTCCAATTGGTATATCACAGTAGATTTTTGAAAGCTCTTGTGTATGTAAATACAAAGTTAAGAAATCAACACTTACTTTTTTATATTTCAAGCGCTTAAGATCTTGCTGAGAATCTTTATGATCATGATGATCATGATGACCATGATGATCCTCATGATCTCGTGGTAATTGAATTTCAATTTGAGGTTCGATATGTAGACTTATATTAGTATCTCCGTTTGTATTGTCGGGACGTTTCGTAGACCGTGGCGGTTTCGTAGGCCGTGGCCGTTTCGTAGGCGGTGGCCGTTTCGTAGGCGGTGGCCGTTTCGTAGGCTTTCTGTGAAAAATCGTGAGTGAATGTGACTATAGTAGGGACAAAATCTCTCTGCAGGTCGAGTCATAAATTATTTTTTGCATAGTAATTTGCACGTGCAGGCAAAAGTTATCGATGTGGTCGGGGTCCCCAACAGTAGGTAAAAAAATGCTACGTTCCCATAAAGCCTATAAGAGTAAGGGAGCGCGCCTGTTCTTCGCTCTACTCACACATTTTATTGCCGCGCCTGCAGCGAGATTTTATCCCTACTATAGGCCTCTAGGCCTTCACCGATAAGCAAGATTGTTCGAACAGGAACGTGACGGCCTTGACGCGGCGGTCATTTGTTTACTGCTACCGACCGAAACTTGGCGGTGCAGTTTAGATGTGACAGCGACGCGACGGCATAGTTGATATTGATTTATTTATATATCTAAATTAAATGAAAAAATATTGTTCAACCTTAAAGAAACATAACCTTACAATTAGTAATTTATAAATTATTTTCTTCGGGCATAGTTAATTATAAGTTACCTCTAATAATAAAACTTACATACATACATACATAGGTACAATACCTACACTTACAGATTTATTATTAGTATTGACAATTTAATATGATATTAACAATAGTTAGGTGTGTGATAGTTATTAAAAATAATATATCTTTGGTGAAAGCATTTAATTAAAAGCTTTATCGGAGCTTGGTGCTGAGTACCTACCTACAAATTTAAACATATTTTTTGGATAATATTATTGTTGGATATATTATTATTAGGGCCTCTTTCACCAACTACAAGTAAAGTGTTGATTAGTTAGGTAGGTACTTTTACAAATAATTTTATGTTTTATTAAATTATGCATTCGGTTTAGTGCATCCTTCTGTAGGCGATTTTTTTTATTATTTTCATTTTAATGTTTGCGACTTTTACCGTACAAACAAAGATATATCAGCTAAATTATTCCCGGTGACAGGTGACTTTGAATGACGGTTAGCCTACTTGACAGATGATTTAACTCAGTAAATCACAAATTTATTAAAAAATAATAATAATAATAAATAAGTATTAAAAATGTTGCCTTCTTGATTCGCTGACATCGATTATTATCTGAAACCAATAGTTAAATGAATTGAGATACAATATAGTGTTGCAATTCCTCCAGGCCATGGTGAATAATACTTCACATAGTAGGACACTTATATATTTGTTCTTGCTAATGATTATTTATTTACTATAAAATACAAACTCAATAAAGCCATGAACGTCCTCACACTTTGACAACCCAGCGCAGAATGGCGGTCGCTCCCGTAAGTGCTCTACCAATTGTTTTTCAAATAAGTATTTTTTTTAAATGGCCTGCTCGTTTAGTTTTCTAACAATAGGATAATTTATTGTATATAGATAGGTTTAATGTAACCTCTATATAAATAATATAATAATATTAAAATCTATATATTTTAAAAACTTATAATAGGTATAAATAAAAATAAATATCTTCACATTTTGAAAAAAAAAAAAAAAACAATAGGATAATTGAAATTAATATAAACTAGGGCAACTCTTAATTTTTGCATCTATGCATCGATGACGACACGTTTGGTCTAGTGGCTAGTAACCTTAGCTGTTAATCAAGCGGTCGCGGGTTCGAATCCCGCTAGGGGCAAATGTTTATGTGTTAACATTTACCTTTGTACCTGAGTCATGGATGTTTTGCATTTATAATATGTATCTATTTACAAAAAAAAAGTATTGCATGTAATATATCAACTGTTTGGAAACCATAATACAAGCATTAAGATGCTTACTTTGGAACTAGATGGTGCTGTGTGGAATGTGTGAATATATTTATTTATCCATTTAAATAATAAGCTTACCAATAATATTACTAAACAAAGAAAGAAACATGAAGCACGTTTCATTTTAACAAAATGAATTAAAAAACTGGATTTTGTTACGGTTATTTAAAAAATAATTAAAAAATATTGCTTTATTTCATTTCTTATCAGTTAATAAAGATTCGAACAGACTTACAAACGCAATAGAACTTTATGTATAAATAAATAAATATATTCACAAATTCCACACAGCACCATAGTTCCAAAGTAAGCAACTAAATACTTGTATTATGGACACCAGACAGTTGATATACTACATACAATACTTTTTTTTTGTAAATACATACATATTAGGTATATTAGACTCAGGTACAAAGGTACATTTATTTATTTATTTTATTTTTATTCTGAACAACAACCCTACAGCAAAACAAAATAATATACAATAGATATCATATTACTGCTTCATTGCCAGTTACAGGGCTCTACTGTGTAAGACGTAAAAAAAAAAAGAGAAAATTACAGTTATATTACCTAAGCCTAACCTAATTAATAATTCTAAACAACGGGGAAGGGATGCGTGCGTGTGTGTGTGTGTGTGTGTGTGTGTGTGTGTGTGTTTGTGTGTGGTTCCATTTAATTATCTTTAAGTGTATTCGCGACGCTGCGCTTGAAAGATGTTTTGGGGAGGTGGAAAATATCTAGGTGCGTGAACTTATCGTTATAAGTTGAGGGCAATCTATGGTATACAGAGCCAAGGTCGTAATTTGTTCGTGATAGCGGAACGTGGAACAGTTTTCTCCTTCTACCACGCTTGGTCCCGGCCCGAAGCCGCAACATTTGAGATAGGAGTGCCGGACAGTTGAGCGCCCCAGAACAGATGTCGTGGAGGAGCGACATATCAGAGTGATACAACGTTGTAGCATTTGAACTACCAGTTAGTAGTACTTCTTGGTTGTACTACCTACTGTAACAGAGCGATATTTCTATATTTAATTAGCTGTTGCATGCGACTTAGCGCGAGTAACTTTATAAAATATAGCCTATGGTACATTACTCCTTGATAATGTAATTTTCTATTGGTTTAAAAAAATTTCAAAATCGGTCCAGTAGTTTTTGAGTTTATTCGTTATAAAAAGAGAGAAAAAAAATTAATAAACGCGAGACGGTACTCGCTTGATGCCGGCGTTCCATTACCCGCCATTGTGCAAAATTGCAGCCATGCGAAGCCAGGAGAGGGTCGCTAGTCTATAGTAATATTAAAATGAAATTCGAATAAAAAACATTGTGTTCCAACTTTTTTATTTCCATATAGAATCAATCATTTAGAATGTATACGATTGGCGGCCACGCTGCTTGCTTCAACTTCGATAACACTTTAATTATTTGTTGCTCAGGAACAACAAGTAATTGGAATTGTTTCTGAAAAATTCAAAATTTAACAGTCAATTCATAGTAGGTATATATGGAAACCTTTGGCTGCCACCAAGGAAAAATCAGGATAGGTCTCAGATAAAATACGAACTAAAGATAGAGCCTTGTAGACGGCAGAGTGATAGCTTATTATCTAACAGCAAACGACTTGCGACCAACTTGCGACAGGCGAAAACGTTCTATTAATTTGTGCAATATCACACTCGTGTTTTTGGTATCACGTACCTCATAAAAAAGGTGTGGTTTGCGATAAGGACTCTTATGGACAATAACTAAAATTAAAGCACATCATTTTTGGACCGAGGTATGGGTCTCGGTTCGGCGCGGGTCGCAGCGGGCGGATTTTCTCGGATGGCTCTGTCGCTCTGTGGTAGTTGGCGTAGAGTAACTTATCTATATATATACTAATATTATAAAGCTGAAGAGTTTGTTTGTTTGTTTGTTTGAACGCGCTAATCTCAGGAACTACTGGTTCGAATTGAAAAATTCTTTTTGTGTTGGATAGATCATGTATCGAGGAAGGCTTTAGGCTATATAACATCACGTTGCGACTAATAGGAGCGAAGAAACGTGGCTTTATGGAGGGTGGTGAAGACCTGGCAGCACGTTTTCATAGCGTACCTTTCATCCAGAAAATATGTACTTTTCCCGAGGGATCATCTAAAATTAAGAAAACTAACGCCTAACAAAAGTGTAATAGTCATACACTTTTGTCAGGCAATAAAGATGTCAAGCAAGCACCAGCATGTTAATAATAATAGCTTACTTTATCTTGAATTTGAGGAGAATAGTATCTTCTGCTGAAATCGTTATATTCGGACGGGTAATTAAAATGGACATTTCCACTGAGTAAATCCGACCAATGACCAGCTAGTTTTTCAAATTCATAATGCTGAAATAGTGGCTGAAAGTATAAGAAAAACTTTTAAAAGGTGCTGTTAATAGTCCAATCATTGGAGGAAAATATACCTTATAGTTTTGGCAAAATTTGCACAAAATTTAGATTTTGTGTAGACTGTCGACCACTGACACTGTCGCTCAGTGGTAGTTGGGCAACGCACGCGAAGACGGAGCTCTGCGGCAGGGAAGGACCGCCTGGCAGAGTACCGCAATCGTGGCTTTGTGGAGGGTGGTGAAGACCCGATTTCTAGGGCCGGCCTAGTAATCGCCCTCCGGAGTTGTACGGAAGAGTGAAAACCCGTATTACCTAACTCTTCCGCGACGGCATCACGAGGTATTGAGGAAATTTTAGTCGTAAGTCCCGCTCAAGAATCATTTTTAAAATATTTTTATAATTTATAATTAACTAGCTGTTTCCACCCGACTTCGTCAGCGTAACTTTATAAAGGCCTATATATTAGGCACTCGCTGATAATGTAGCTAAGAATTTTTAAAAATAGAAATCTACTCTCTTTATAATATTACCAGCTGTTGTACGCGACTTCGCCCGCGTAACTTTATAAAATATAACCTATGTTACTCGCTAATAACGTAGCTTTCTATACGTAGAAACTGTGTAAAAATATGATGAAACTGTGTAAAAAGTGACTATGTCTTACACACACTACAATGATACTCGTAAGTTGCCGCATTCACGTAGCTATTATTTTTAGATAGCGCGGTATCTAGTCGAGCGCAACGAGATCAATCATCAATCTATGTATACAAAGTTAAAAAATCAACACTTACGTTTTCATATTTCAAGCGTTTGAGATCTTCCTGAGGATCTTCTTCCTCCTGTGGCAATGGAGGCTGTGTAGGCCGTGGTGTAGGCCGTGGTGTAGGCCGTGGTGAAGGCCGTGGTTTAGGCCATAAACCCGGAAGTCTGTGAAAAATCGGTTTATTCCCATCTCGGCACCCTCGATGTGCTGAGTAATAAATCTTGAGTCAATTATTACCCCAGTAAATAAAGAATTTAACTTTGCACTATCCTACCGATCCAATTTTTTTTTTCGGTAAGGTTTAGGATCACTTACTGAGTATAAAATGCTGACAGATTCAGATGGAGCTTCAGGCGCAATCCTGAAATAACGTTTTTGCCCCATATCTCGGAAACTATGCACTTGAGGATAAAAGTCATAGAAATCATTATTGTAGGGAATTAAATTTGGCATCTTTTTTTCCTTGTAATTTTTTTTATAAAATTTACCGTTAACGATTTATGGCTCATTTAATGAACACTTTTTTCTCTCGGCCGATAACCTCGGCCTCATAATATGTATTGGATTAATCAATAAAATGCTTCTGATCATTATTAAAGATCAATCTATTCCCCACAACTTTTACTTGAAACTTTTCTTTCGAATGTGACTCGGTCTCCATGGTAGGGGAGCCCACGATGCTAATGTGGAGTGGTCCCCACGAGCGTCGTCGTGGGGACCAACGAAATAAATATATCTCTGGTGGGTTTGAAACCTACTGGATTTTGAAAATTGGATGATAAGAAGAAAAAAAGGTTATATGAAGATTTTCGTTACAACGGTGGGGTGAGCGTCTACAGGCTTACAATTTTTTTAAAAAAATCTGTCACATGGACATAGGTACTCGAGCGCATCAGATATGATATTGATAATAACGATAATGTATAATTATGCCTACACAAATAATAAAGCATTTTTTCATTGTTTCCATTCCGGCGTTAATTTTACAATTTTTTGAGGTAATTTTGGCCAAATTACCTCAAAAAATTGTAAAACCCTACTTGGGTTTTGTAAATTGCAAAATATTCCCTACCTACAAAGTGCTTATATTGATTTTTGATAAAAAAAAATTCAAACCGAAAATGTTGGCCGAAAAAAAGGTAAAAAACTGCAAATTGAAGGATATTTGAACAACTTTTCAAATAATGGAGATACGAAGGATATTTTCTATATCTTTTCAACCTCAATGTCTCCTGAAAAAACCCTGAAAGTTTCAAAGTGCTGCGATTTAATTTTCTTAGTGTCCGGAACGTTTAAAATTATCGTTTTTACTGAAAATCAAGATAACGGGCAATTTTTCATTTTTTATCCCTTAATAAAAAAAAATATCCCTTATAATAAATTAAAAAAATTATAAGGCTTCTAATGCAAAAAATATGGATTATAGTTTCATCAAAATCTGTTCAGCGGTTTCGGAATCCATAGGGAACAAACATACATACATACACACATCGCCTTTCTTTTATATATAGATAGCCTACTGGTACTGTGGTACTATGGTGTGTGGTACTGGTATCCTATTATCCTATTAATATTATAAATGCGAAAGTTTGTTTGGATGTATGGATGTATATATGGATGTTTGTAACTCTTTCATGCAAAAACTACTGAACCGATCAGCATGAAATTTTGCATACACGTTGTCTGGGACACCAGAAAGGATATAGGGTACCTTTCATTCAAAACGCGGACGAAGTCGCGAGCACCAGCTAGTATAAAATATATCGCTGATGTAGCTTTCTATTTATGTAGTAAGTTGAGTCTATTCATTATAAACAATAATACATATTAGTTTTAAAATTTTTTACATCTTTAGTTAGGTACATTATTAGAGTCCAGCGGGTAAGTTTGGTAGCGATCAGACGCGGATGAAGTCGCGGGCAAAAACACTAGTTAATTACATAACTCACTAAACCACAAATAATAAAATAAAACAATAATAATAAATAGGTATTAAAAATGTTGCCTTCTTGATTCGCTGACATCGATTGTTATCTGAAACCAATATATAGATAATTGAAAATATTATAAACTAACTGCTGGCCGCGACTTCGTCCGCGTGATGAAAGGTACCATATGTCCTTTCTGGTGTCCCAGACAACGTGTATGCAAAATTTCATGGTGATCGGTTCAGTATTAGTTTTTGCGTGAAAGAGTTACAAACATCCATACAAACTTTCGCATTTATAATATTAAAAAATTATATAATATTAAAATATCATAAACAAGCTATTAACAAGTGTTCCAGACTTGGTCTGTTTAGAAGAATATATGAAAAATTTCAAAGTCTTGCCTATTATGGGCACAGCTTGTGTGTAAAAAAAAATGTATTCATTTTTTATTTATTGTTCTTGCCTTAACGAGTACTGTCAAACGGGGTTACTTTGACTTCCAGGGGAGCAACAACAAATTGTGTGATGAATAAAATTTGCCATTAATTTGTATGTAATGTAAATAAAAGATGCCATCAAATATTTTAAACCAATCAAAAAAAAATTTAAAAAATACAGTTTTTATCAACTTAAGTAATAAATAACTTACCAATAATAATACTAAACAAAGAAAAAAACATGAAGCACGTTTCATTTTAACAAAATGTATTTAAAAACTGCTTTTGCTTCGAATATTTTTAATTTAATTATAATTAAAAAGTATTGCTTTATTTCATTTCTTATCAGTTAATAAAAATTTTAACAGACTTATAAACGAAATAGAACTTGATGTATTATAGTCTATAGACAATAAAATAAGGTCTCTAGGCATCGATGTATTCTCTAGGCAATATTTTATTGATCTACCAGATTGATTTGTTGATTCTCTAGTCTAGTGTTGCTTTGGTCTAGGCCCTAGGCTGACTAAAGTAAGGGCCTCGGGCAACACCTTCTATTAAAACACTATCACAAATATTAAAATATTTAAAAATATGTATTTGGTAAATCATTTCATTTTCATTTATTTGGGATACCATATGCCAAGTAAATGAAAATGTGTTTTCTCAAAGATAATTGATTGGTCTCGCTGTGCTCGACTAGATAGAGCGCTATACAAAAGCGATACCTCCGTGAATGCGGCAACTTTTTATTGTAGTGTGTAAAAAATCGTCACTTTTTATCACTTTTTACCCAGTTTTATTACATTTTTACACAGTTTCACTACGCAAACTGGCATTTTATTGTGCTCAAAATTTAATAAAACATTCGGCACGTACACATCATAAACAGTTTACAGTGTGACTGGCTCGGGTACGCCGAGTTCGGCGTAGTATTTTTTGCCGCATTTTACAAGTACGACGGCGGTATCTAGTCGAGCACAGCGAGACCAATCATTCATCTATGGTGTTATCTATTATGAATTTTATAAAATCTAAAAAGGTCCACTGACACATAAGTCTGTGTCTAGTATAGTCTATTAAGGGATTCACAAAGGCGAATGACATTGACGATTTGACCTTCACCGATATGACCTTTAGAATGTTTATATATATCAAACTAAAAACACAAACGTAATCCACACCTCAACGCAGTCACTGAGACACTGTAGCTCCATATATTTAGAGTTTCGAGGCGGCGGAAACAATTCAATAGGCCTGATAAATGTGGTTTTTTGTACTTTTCATTAAAACTACATTTAAAAAAATAAAAAAATCAATACATTTTTTTAAAATGATATTGACTTATTATTCGGTGTAGGAATCATTTCCGCGCAATAAACCGTTTTCGCAACAAATTTCAATATAAGTCAAATTCTTCTTATGTTCTAACTTTTATTGTGGGGTTTTTACTACTTTGATGGAATTTATAAACAATTTAATTTGTTCTTCACATGTTTAGGTATAACATATATTTTTTTCAAACCAATTGCATTGACAGTTTCTTCTAACATATTTTTTAAAAAATGCAAATTTTTAGGATTGGCGTGTGTTTACACCTTAATAGATAAAGTTATACAAGACTGTGGTATTTGTGTATTATTTTTTCTTAAAAAATAGTTGTATTTGCGGCCCTCTAATCCATTCAGTAGTTCGAATTGGCCCCTAGACATAAAATCTCTATGCAAATCTACTACATTTATGTATTTACTAGCTGGTGCCGGCGACTTCGTCCGCATTTTGGATGAAAGGTTTTTTTTGTTATTTTTGGTGTCCCAGACAACGTGTACATGCAAAATTTGATGGTGATCGGTTCAATAGTTTTTGCATGAAAGCGTAACATAGGTACAAACAAACTCACATTCACATTTATGACATTTATAATATTAGTAAGGATTATCAGCAACAGTGTAGGGAATTATTTCAAATATTATAAAGTTCTTATAAGTTTCTTGGCTTTAACAATTTTGGTACCTAAAATAAAACCTTTGACATCAAATTAGGGGTAGGTATACAAAATACACAGAATTCATCTTTAGGAAATTAAAAAAAATACTTTGAGTTTGAATTAAATTATTATTATTTAATCATCTTCCAAAATTATACTTCTTATTGACGACAATCCGTTGCGGTGGCGCTAGTTTCAACCCTTTCAATACTTTCACGATTTTTTTTTTTGGAATTTTACCTTTACCTTTTTTAAATGGTTTCTGAAACAATGTGGATTTTTTTGGAAACAATAAACTTTATGTTTCTGAATGAAACGCTTTATTATCCACTTTTTACAGGTAATAACAGTGAATCTAGGAAGTTTACAATACCGCATCAAACATTTATATAAGAGCTGGTGCCCGCGACTTCGTCCGCGTTCAAAATGTTATTTTTTTTATTTTTTTACAATATAACACATAATATGGTACATCATCACAGGATTTATCCCAATTCTATGTATAATATACCTAGTCTAAAGCCATTAACATATATACTCTCTAGCGAGAGTAGCCTAATAAGGCCTTCCTCGATAAATGGACAATCCAATACAAAAAGAATTTTTCAATTCGAACCAGTAAATCCTGAGCTTAGCCCGTTTAACCAAACAAACAAACAAACTCTTCAGCTTTATATAATAACTTTATATAGTATTATAGGTACTTGTTAGAATCATCCTTTTCAAATAAAAATTCGGTAAGTAGGTACGTAACCAACTACCCACACCTACCTTCAGTTTTTGAACGACGTTTTTACTTCTTAAAATCTTCTCAGGATCAACCTCTTCTTTCCAAAACGAATTCCAGTAATTCTTAAAATGAAATGTAAGTTTACTTTAAATAATAATATATAGGTATTATTTATGTAATGTTGTATGCTGCTTTGTATTTAAGACATAGTCCAACTTTAAATTCGGTTCAAAATCTCATTGAAACTTTTTTTTTTATATAAGTCAAGGCAGCGCTTGGCCGCGATCTCACTTGATGCTAGGTTGCTAGTGCACGGCCGAAGATGGACCACGCTTACCTAGTAGATGCCCATTTACCCTACGTTTGAAGACCCCGAGGTTATAATTTTGGGGAAACACAGACGCAGGCAATGAGTTCCACTCCCTAGCTGGGCCCTGATTCTGTATGGCAAATACTCTTGTCTTGACAAGGCAAGATACGTTAATGTCATTCCTTGGCTTGTCATGAAATTCTTATATCTTATGCCCCAAGACAATTATCTATGGCACGATATGATTTCACAAAAACTACAGTATACTATTGTATTTATTTGACTATTCCACTGAAAACACAGATAATATTATGTTATTTCAGCTGGGGGCATAAGACATAAGAATTTCATGACAACACAAGGAATGACATTAACGTATCTTGCCTTGTCAAGACAAGAGTTTTAGCATACAGAATCAGGGCCCAGTTCGGACAAGGAAGGTGGAACTGTAACGCTTCGTGCGTGACCGAGGAACTTCAACCACGAAGGGATGAAACCCCCGCCCGCGCTTCGTGTTTCGCAAATGGAACGGTTCTGGATGTATCAAGTCAAAAAGTATGGACGCACACTCTCCGTGGTGCCGAACCGAATTTAAAGTTGGATTATGTCTTTATTGCACCAATTAAACGGCGTTTAAATATCCTCAAGTTGTAATAAGTTATAAGATAATAATAATAAAAGTTAAGTTGTAATAATATAATAAGCTATAACTTGTAATACTTATGTTATTGTAAGTAAACGGCACTATTTGCAAACTTACCCCACTTCTAAGTATTTCTTTCGTGATCATCTCATCCGCTGGATTGTGTGGTTTTGTTTCTTCCAATAGCGCTGATTGTTTTGCTATGGCCAGAACATATTCTGGTGTGGCCTATGAAATTCATATATATATTTTATACTAGTTAGTGCTCGCGACTTCGTCCGCGTGGAATAGTTATTTTGGGAATCATTTGGGTATCTCGAACGGTTTTCGCAGCGCACGCAACGGAAGCCCTCAAAGATGAATAATTTTCCCCGTTTTTTCCACATTTTCGACTGTTTCTTCGCTCCTATTAGTCGCAACGTGATGTTATATAGCCTAAAGCCTTCCTCGATAAATGATCTATCCAACACAAAAAGAATTTTTCAATTCGAACCAGTAGTTCCTGAGATTAGCGCGTTCAAACAAACAAACAAACTCCTCAGCTTTATAATATTAGTATAGATAATGAATATTACATTAAGCTATATTAAGCTAAAGAAAGCCACGAGCCAAATGTTGGGAACAATTACAGAGCCATGTGTATTAGAAAACGATAACTAATCGGTCAAAGATAATTGATTGGTCTCGCTGCGCTCGACTAGATAGAGCGCCATACAAAAGCAATAACTCCGTAAATGCGGCAACTTTTTATTGCATTGTAGTGTGTGTAAAAAATCGTCACTTTTTACACAGTTTTATTCTATTTTTACACAGTTTTACCACGCAAACTGGTATTTTATTATGTCCAGAATTTAATAAAACGTTCGGCACGTAGGTACATATCACAGACAGCTTGCAGTGTGACTAGCTTGGATACGCCGAATTCGGCGTACTATTTTATGTCGCATTTGACAAGTACGACGGCGGTATCTAGTCGAGCGCAGCAAGAACAATCATTCATCTATGTAATCGGTCAAGTTATTTAGGCAGCTTGCTCCGACAACCCCATTTTTATTATATATACTAGCTGCTGCACGCGACTTCGCCCGCGTAGCTTTGTAAATTATATACTAAAACCTTCCTCAAGAATCACTCTATCCATTCGTGAATATAGCATGAAAATCGGTGCATTTGTTTTTGAGTTTATCGCGAACAGACAGACAGAGACGCGGCGAAGGGCTTTGTTTTAGAAAGAGTTCCTTTCCAAAGTGAACCCTGCCAGGAATCGAACGCGGATACCCTGAGACAGAGCGCCCTAAACACTCATTCAGTTGCACCACTATAGCAACCCGGCAACCCCTATCTATAGCAACTATAGAGTACTGGCATATACACCTGGCATTCTCAGATTATTTGCAGTTAAGGCCAGTCAAGGCAAAAAATTAAATAAAACGTAAGTTTAAAACTCAAATGCAGTACCTACCTATGAAAAAACGCAATATTACTTTAAAATAAAATAACATAGAACTTTATACATTACTTTTACTGGTATTGGATCTGATTGCATTTCCGTCTCGTCTTTTTGAAAAGTCTGAAATGCACCCATACTTATTTACTCACTCATACATGAATGATTGGTCTCGCTGCGCTCGACTAGATACCGCCGTTGTACTTGTAAAATGCGGCAAAAAATACTACGCCTAATTCGGCGTACCCGAGCCAGTCACACTGCAAACTGTCTGTGATGTGTACGTGCCGAATGTAATATTAAATTTTGAGCATAATAAAATGCCAGTTTGCGTAGTGAAATTGTGTAAAAATATAATAAAACTGTGTAAAAAGTTATAAAACGTGACGATGTTTTACACACACTACAATAAAAAGTTGCCGCATTTTTTTTTTTTGTTTTGTTTTGTATAGCGCTCTATCTAGTCGAGCGCAGCGAGACTAATCAATTATCTTTGTACTCACTATATAAAATTGCGACTTAATTAATCACAAGTTCAAATCTTAAAATCAGTTGCTTTTTACTAATTAAACCACAGGATAATGGATGTAATTAGTATTTAAAAAGTGTACCAAATGAGAAAGTACATAAAATGCTAATAAATCATAATATCATACGTCTAACGTCACTCACATGTAATATGTTGTTTTCATTATTTTCCTCGACATTTAAGTCCTTGTACTTCTGAAAAGTGGTCAGAATAACCTTAAATAACTTTCTTACAATGTCATAATAATTAGGCAGGTGTATAACTTTTTTGTAGAAAAATAAGTTAGAATTTAAATGGATTACCTATATACTCTCTAAGATTTTCTAAGTTGGCTCTCCTTACCTCTGCCATCCATTCTTGAACTAAATGGACTTCAGTCGTATAATAGAGATTCATCGAGGCTTAAACTTAACCTTTTAAATCGTATTAAACGTAAATATTTAACCAATTAGTTAAGTATTTAACTAATTGGTTAAATATTTACCTCAATTAATACTTAAGTATACTTATGTTATTAGTACTTAACATACTTAAGTATTTGCCTAATTGGTTATATTTACCTGAACTTAAGTATTAACCTACTTAAGTATACTTATGTTATTAGTACCTACTTATGTGCTGGTTAGTACTTAACATACTTAAGTATTTACCTAATTGGTTATATTTACCTGAACATTTGAATTGTCAAGTTCTTCAACTGAATTTACATCAACCCCGCCGTCTTTCTAGAATTAAAAAAAATTGTGGAGTTTACTCCTTACTTAAACAATTAGGACCTTTTTTTTTTTTATGGAGGGGAAATGACCTTTACGCACTATCCCTCGTCGACGGGGACAGTCGACGAGGGGGAGTGTGGGACTCGCCCGGTGAAGTGACTTATCACCGGGAATACCCACCCCAGTGGCGTGTGGGTCCGAGACGACAGCCGAGGCCCTATTCTCGGATCCCCACACACCGCTAAGTTCTACTCGAACCCAGCTCAGGGCGATGGGTTCGCCTCACTTTAAATGTGGCGGCCCACTGGAATGCCGTGAGCCGCCACTCAACTTTGTTGGGTGTTTCAGGGCGTCAGACGTGTCCCCTTCTGACGCCCTGAAGTTGTCACGCGACGTGCGCCGCGGCATACGCCCGGGCACGTCGGCCGGCTCTTCGACGCCTGAGTGGATCAGCCTGGGGATCCAGCTCGCGGGCCCGCTCGTTGGCCTCTTTTCCACTCAGGGCCGCTTCACAAAACGTCTTGACGGCATTCCAGCCGTCAAGACTTTCAATCATTGCCCTGACGACAGCGGGTAAGGACAGATCTTGTCCCACGACTGCCGTCAGAGCCGCCCTCTCATTGACCCAACCTGGGCACTCGGCCAGCGTGTGTTCGGCCGTATCGATCGGCGCCCCACATTCGTGGCAGGCGGTGGTTCGTTCTCTCCTAGCGATTTCGCACAGGTACTTACCAAAGCATCCATGCCCCGTAAGCACCTGCACAAGCCGGAAGGAGAGCGAGCCGGTCCGCCTGCTCACCCACTCCTTCAGCACCGGTGCGATTGCAGATGTAGTGCGGTAACCCCACCCCGGCTGCATTGCCTCGTCGCGCCATCTCTCGAGTGCCTCCTCCTGAGCCTCTCTTCTCCATCGTGCTACCTCTTCTGGGGGTGGACTCGCGCCGCCGGCCCTTGCATTTGCTGTCTGATTGTAGACCGCTGCAAGGACCTCGGCATCCAGCTCCCAGGGAAGTGTCCCTGCGACCACGCATGCCGCCCTCCACGAGGTGGTGCGATACGCTCTGATGATCCTGGTCGCCATGACACGCTGCGGTCTTCGCAGCAGGGCCAAATTATAGGCAGACAAGGAGTCGACCCATATGGGCGCCCCATACAGGGTCATCGAGCGTACCACGCTCGCGAAAAGGCGACGGCACCCTCCATTTGGCCCACCCAGGTTGGGCATCAGCCTACTCAAGGCAAATGCCGTCTTTGTCGCTCTAGGAGCCATTCTCCTAAAGTGCTCTTTGAAGTTCCATCGGCTATCGAGAACGAGGCCGAGATATTTCAGCGTCGAACCGATGCCGATGGAGACTCCGCTCACTATAATGTGGGCGTCCGGCGGTGGCGCCTTGCGAGGTCCGTGGAAGCAAATTGCTTCCGACTTCTCAAGGGCCACCGTCAGTCCCAGGCGTCGTATGCGCATCACCACTTGTGCAACTCCAGCGGAAACAATTAGGACCTAAGTATATTTAAAATTTAAATTTTCACAATTCGAACACGTCGAAAGAACAACATTGTTCTTTTTTTAAATACCTAATAATATCGTGTAGATGGCGGAATATCTATGAAACTTCAGATATTCTAAAATATTCAAAAAAATTGAACATAACTATAACGCATAACATAACGCATTCGTGTGACTATTCTGATTTTACTCCCATAAATTTTCATTAGGTATGCAAATCGGTTCTTAGTAAACTCCAAAAAAAATTTATAATATTAAGTATATATAATTTCTTTTACCTAATGGTAGGTCATTTTTTATAATACAATATAGACATCTTTATCTATTTAATAAATTATTACTAACAATAATGACTCACTTGCTGTACTTCAAGGTAAGGATAGGCGTAAACGAATCGGCGACCGAAATCCTTATACGATGACCGGTAATTGGGACTGGTTGATAATGATGACCAAAGCCTTCGAATCAATTCTTCTTGAATTTGTGGATGAGTCTGGTTAACCATTAATACATAACAGACTTTTATTATTTAAGGTGACGCTCCCAAAACGCTCTCTGTTGGCGCACAGCGCGGTACTGAGGAACACTCGCATGCATTCCCTTTCAAACACAAATACGGTTCGTATAAGGTTGAATATCGAATGATCCATTTCTCTGTATTCTTGAATAGAACTAAACGATGTAAGTCTCAAATCAAATTTAATTTATTATGAGATTAATAATCTAGGTTTAGGTAAATTTTGTCTTGAGAATAACTAATAAACCTCATTTTCTTTCTATGAGTATTTATTTTGCATATGTAACTAAAGTTGCTTCTGAGATAAAAGAAAAAATATCGAAAAAATTACTCAATTTTAAAAAATAAAAGTGTCGAGTCAATTTCCACTAATTGTGATTCTGACTAGTTGTGACTAGAAAAAGGTTTAAAATATAATATGATTTAAGTTTTACATTGATGTAATATTTGGTTTACTTACAGTTTTACGGCAAACAATCATATTTTTTAAGGAGCCGGGTCTTAAGTATGTCATTATTTTTCTTGCTCAAAGTTTCTTTCAAACTGTGGAACTGAGTGGAACTCGCTCGTTGCATCATTCAATTTTAAGAGCATTCATTCATTCATTCATTCCATCATTCATTAAAATTAATGCTTTATAATTTGAAAAAAATGAACCTAATTTGGTTAATATTATTGTTGCCATAATAAAATAATTTACCTCTGATGGAAAATCGTAAAAAGCATTTCCATATTTTCCATTCCTCAAATAGGGTTTGTGAATGTCATCATTAATTGAACGAAAGCGATATCGTTCAGATGAGCCGTCACTTATCTGTAATAAGTAATAATCTGTGCAAGCAATAATTAAAATTATGAGGACTTGACTTGACTGCTTTGGACTTGAAAACTAAGAAAAATTATAGACTTGACTGACTAGTCTCGGGATCTGCTACTTTTGATTTTAATTTCAATTTTGCCATTTTTATTTTTAAAAAGGCTATTACAAATTTCTATTTTTACTAATGACACTGGTAAAATCATCGGAGAAGATCTGATGGAGCCAAGACATTAAAAGAGAAGAAGAAGAAGGAATTAAAATTATAAACAAACAAACACGCTATATTATCTGCTGTAAGTTGATGAGAAATTGGGTATCGCAGACTACTTGATGTTGCAGCATCAGGTCAAGGTAAAACCACCGAAGTAACAGTATACCCATAGATAAATGATTGGTCTCGCTGCGCTCGACTAGATACCGCCGGCGTTCTTGTCAAATGCGGCAACAAATACTACGCCTAACTCGGCGTATCCGAGCCAGTCACACTGCTAGCTGTCTGTGATGTGAACGTGCCGAATGCATAATAAAATTCCAGTTTGCGTAGTGAAACTGTGTAAAAATATATTAAAACTGTGTAAAAAATGATAAAAAGTGACGATTTTTTACACACACTACAATAAAAAGTTGCCACATTTTCGGAGCTATTGCTTTTGTATAGCGCTCTATCTAGTCGAGCGCAGCGAGACCAATCAATTATCTTTGACATTTTCATTTGTTTGGGATACCATAAAAATGAAATGATTTACCAAATATTTTTTAAAGTAAAAAGTGACGATTTTTTACACACCCTACAATAAAAAGTTACCGCATTTACGGAGCTATTGTTTTTGTATAGCGCTCTATCTAATCGAGCGCAGCGAGACCAATCAGTCATCTATGAGTACCTATACCAAATTTCACATCATTCGAACATGTGGAAGTTAGTGAAATCCCTAGGCAATGGGGTGATAGTCTTCAAATGCCTGAACAGATGTTTATAAATTATAGCAAAAAACCATATCTATCACGTCAGAGTCAGATTTCAAATAACACAGACATTAGTGGAAATAATTACACGCTAAAAAATTAAGAATCCGCGTTGTACTTTAAACCCAACATAGCATTAAAATCAATTAAAATTTTCATTCAAAACATCGAGATATTCTAATTCAGGGGCCCTAGCCAAGGGCATACCAATGCAAACGTTTCGTTGCGTTCTGACGAATAGAAACGCAATAGAGCCCGGTGATTGGTTGTTGTAACGCCCACATAAATTTTTGACCAATCACCGGGCTTTATTTCGTTTCTATTCGTCAGAAAGCAACGAAACGTTTGCATTGATATGCTCTTGGCTAGGGCCACTGGTAGATAACACCCCACCTAGCGGCCGCCATTGACGACTCCAAGCTCCTTAAGAAGCAAAGACGAAAAGGGTTTCAGAAAACCTGAAGGTTCAGAAAAAGACTTCATTTATTACATAGCCATGTTTTATACGCCCTCTATATCTACCCGTGGTAGATAGATAGATAGATTATAATAGGTAAAGATATTGTGCTGGACTTACGATGAGAAATGTTAAACAGAAAACGAAATTCAGTTTCATAATATTCATTATGATGACTGACATCTTTTTCAATTCGATACCTACTTTAATACAAATTTTTAATTAAAATTTCAATTGCTTCAAGTCAAGTAGAAACTCGTTTAATGGCAAACCATTAATAATTGATTTATGCCTACGAACAATTATATTTCATAATAAATACATATCCTCACAACAGAACACTACACACCAATACGAAACTATTCTAATATAGCTGTTGCACGCGACTTCGTCCGCGTAACTTAATAAAATATAGCCTATGTTAAGTTAGGCAGGTACTCGCTGATAATATAGCTTCCCAACAGTGAAAGAATTTTTCAAATCGGTCCAGTAGTTTCGGATCCTATTCAATGCAAACAAACAAATCTTTCCACTATATAATATTAGCACATATTAGTATAGATCAAGTACCTATTGATAAACCAATAAAGCGCAGCGAGACCAATATAATATCTATAATAATATATCTATATTATATCCTTTGGCCCCGAATATTGCCACCGATTTTAGGGACGGGTGTAGGCCCTTTAACACAAGCAACGCTACATTTATCCATTGCAAGTGCGCTGCCATGCTGCCAACTACAGTAGGAAGGATAAGTGATTGAGAAGGGAGTCATATAGAATCAAAAACAGCAATCTTACTTTTGACTTATTAACGGTAATTAGGAAAAGTAGTTTCATTATTACAAATAATTGTATGCCGATTGCTGTATTTTGATACCAATATGGGTTTTACATTCAGGTTTTTGGTGGAATATTGCTGTTTTTGATACGATGTGGCTAATTAAGTAAAAAGTATTTTAAAAAGACAGTGTTACCATATTCATAACTCGAATTGCGTAAAACTGACAGATTGCTGTTTTTGATTTTGATGCCGCCAAACCCGTTGAAAAATGAAAAATGATGCTCGCTGTATCGAATGTCTCGTAATGGTAATAAACCGTATAAAAGAGAGTACCTAGTTATTGTTGTATTCTATGTCCGTGGTACATACATATCGCAAAACATATTTTATTTATTTATTCCATTTCAGACATTATTAAAGACAACAACAACAAAATGAGAATAAACAATCATTAACACAATTACTAAATAAATAAATCAATAGGTAAACAAAATTAGTAGTTATAGTATTCTGTGTGCCTGTACAGATTCTGTGATTTGTATACTATCTATCTACAAGGATTTTTTAATAATATAACAGGATTGATAACTTCAAAAAATTGCTTTTAAAAAATTAACTGTATTACCAATAGATAGAGCATATTTTTCATTGCGCCTTATACATGGTCTAAACCGAGAAAAAAAGAGATAGCCAAACTAAGGCCTTGTGTCCCTTTCTTTCATCTTGCCAGACTACAAAAATGTATTTCATTAAAAACTTAGATTCAAAAATCTTAGATCAAACACTATGTATTATAGTTCAATTATTTTAATAGTTTTTAAATGAAATTATTATAATAACATTAATTTTGTGATATATTACTAAATTACAAAAGATAATATTTATAGTTTCAGTACTATTTTTTATTTTATTTTCTACTGGCATCCCTGTGAAATGTCATGGCGGTGTTTTTAAATAGCAGTTTACATATTGTTTTTTAAAATCGTTCATAGAAATTAAATTTAAAGTTAAAATGGTGAAATAGTGTTGCGTGTATGCTTGTCCGAGCGAATCCTATGGTGGTTGCAATATATCTTTTCACAGGTAAGCTAAAAATAACATAATAATAAATCTACCAACTATGTTAACCATAAATTTGTAACGTTGGTGGATATGGTTATGTACAATTACTTATGTTAATCTAGTAAATCTAGTTGGTCCGGCAAACTTCGTGCCGCCTCAGAAACAAAACTCGTACCATTTGTATAGAAAAAAATTTCGAAAAAGTCATTTTCCATTTTGTACAAACAAATTATTGTTTTCGCAATTTACTTTACTTTCCTATATTTACTACATATTTATTGTAATTTACTTTACTATATTTAAAGCTGAAATATCAAATACCACTCATCGTTAATATACCTAACCAGGACGCTCAGTACACCGACCTAGTAAAATGTTGGTGAAAGGTCCTCGGAACTTATCAGGGATAGAAAAGTAGGGTTTGCACAATGTCATAGAGAGTATCCCATCCCGTTCATACATTTTTTACAGTCCATACAACTTTTTTGGAGTTTTCAAAGCGGGATATCTCCAAGACCGTCGGGGATAGATGGGCAGTGACTTTAGCGAATAACCATCGATACATTTCTCAGTAATCGTCCATTGCTTATGTGTTTATTTATTTATGTTTATATTAAAAGAAACTACTACTACCTATATATTAGTAATTTTTTGTATAAATATCACTGTAAGTTTTCTTTGAAAATAAATAAATAGAACATTTAAATTTGTCTTATACAACAAAAATCTTATGGTCACCCTATTAGAAAGGGACACACGGCTCCTCTTCTATATATCCTACTTGGCCCGCTTTTTAGCCGCAAGTAATAAATCCTTATTATTATATTAAATCCATGTCTATCTATCTGTGCCATAGACATATCTGTGCTATGCTATCTATTATGTTCTGTGGTCCTGAGTGCCGTGCGTGCTTAATTATTAAAATAACACAAAATCTTCACAAAACTATTAAACCAAATTAAGTAATAAATAATATAGATATTTAATAAATTGCAATAAATCAATGGTGTACCATTGATAACCATGTCATTTTACATACGGAACTTGCCTAGCGGTGTAAGTACTTAGTCTAAAGACACATTGCGTTCTATCGATTCTTTGCAGACAATACAATTAATTCGACTTTTTTATGTATATATTAGCATATCGCAATTTTGTGTACTTATTCTTTTTTTAGACTCGCTATTGGGAAGTGAAGTCTTTCCTTAGAAATGACTGTGGCATTTCAACTTTCAATGTCAACTCTCTGGAGCCAGACAAGGCTGCAACCAATGGTAGCATGAAAGTGACCGTGGATCTTACTGACGATTACAACGACAAAATCAAAGTTATGAGACAGATTAGCAGCCCTTATAAAGGAAAACAGTTAACTGTGGAGGGAATTGGAGGCATTGTTAGTATCTATGTATAATATATAATTTTATTGTTTTGGTTTGTGTATGTCGTGGGCAGATCGTAAAGTATGAAATCAAAAATCTTTCACCAAAATCGAAAATAGGTGCGACGAGGAGCGGAGCGAAGCAAAGCGAAGAGAAGCGTGTTAGGTTTACATGGAAAAAAATTTGGGGAGCCGAGCGAAGCGGAGCGGAGTGAGGCGACCCTCTCAATTTAAACAGAAATATGATCTGCCCGTGAATATCATGATATGCCCAATTCTACGATGTGCTGACGACATCTATAACCACATAACGCAAAAACTCGAAAGCGAGCCGACGGATTAACTTAAGGATTGATAATATCTATATTTTGCGTAACAATATAACTTCAATTGTGAGAAAATTGCTTTTTTTACACCATATGCTGGAAGTGAGAACCAACTCGCCATCGAGGACCGCTGACACATTCCTTTATATTATACAAATTGGGCCATAAGACATAATATTATTAATATAACTGCTGAAAATACATCTTTTTATTTTTCATTATTATTTCACTAATCCATGTCACATGATTTGATATTACAGGCCAGCAATACGTTTTCAAGCGTCAATGATCCAACAACTAACTACAAAAACAGTACAAATTCTAACTTTGGAAATTCCAATTTCGATCAATTTAACTATAATAATCAAGGCCCCAAAAACAGGAAACAAGATAATGTTAACACAGCAGGTTATAGAACCTTACTCGGAGAGAGGAGCGGAAATCAAGGCGGTTTCAAAGAGGATACGAGTGGCTATAATCAAAGCGGTTTCGGTTATAATCGAAATCAAAATGTGGACAACGTAAGCTACGATACAACATCTCAGCCACGTAACCAAGCCGCTTATGACAATAGACCAATGTCCAACATAAATAGACCTGCTCCTAATAAATCTACACTAGTAAACAAGAGCTACAATAAGACCGGTTTCAACCAAGACTCTGGGAGCTTTAATAATGCTGGCTACAATTATAATCAAAATCAAAATATGGGATTTGGAAATCAAAATGTTGCATCGACACAGAAACCGCTATATGGCTCTGCATTGGTGAGTTTAAGTATTTGCTAAATTTGGTTTTAATTTTAATGTTATTTTTGTATTATTTTTTTATTGTGTACCTATATGCGTTCAAGTATTGCATAAAGCAATTTTTGAAGATTATTTTAGCAGTGTTGAAAGATATAATTATAACTATTTAGGGCTAAAGTTATTTCAATAACAGCCGGACAGACAGACAGTTACTTTCACATTCATAAACTAATTACATTTCTTCATACAAATGGTGTTTAGCATATTTCTACTGCAACTGTCCGAGCTTAGCCTCAAAAAGCGCCACAGAAAGCTGAAAGCGGCAGTTAAAATGGCGGAATTACCTTCGGTTGATATGAGATTTAAATTATCGTGGCCGCTACTTTAACGTTACTGCCTGCAAATAGAGCAGTTCGTTGTCAGTAGTGGCCATGAAAATCGACCACCGGCTACTGCCTGCTACTAGCTTACGTTAGGCCGGCCGTACACGGGCCGCTTGAAGCACCCAGGACCGACTGTTTCAAGCTGCGACTTAACAATAGTTATCTTGTCTTATCTTATCTTACTAATACTTATCTTATCTTGCTAGTATTTTCAGAAAAATAAAAAAACAAAAGTAAATTTTAGCTAATATTATACATATAACATATTCAATAAAATTAAAAAAATAAATTAATCATCACAGGCAGTGTTGATATGTATTCCTTCCATTAAATCATCATGCGATGTCAAAGAAGGTTTTTTTAAAGACATTTTTTCACTATGAAGTATGCGATGAAACAATCTGTACGCAATAGTAGGTACCCAAGAGACACGAGACGTGCGAACGAAGTGCGGGAGGTAACGCTCCTCTGCCTGTCAAACAGACCTATGAATTGAATACTGTGTATGGGCATACACAGTATTCAATCATCGGCTGTCAGCGCGTAGCTGTCACCGCGTCAGCGCGAGACGCTGGTCTTCGTGTCACGCTGACCGTCAGCGCTGACAGGCCAATATATGATTGTACTCTTCAGTGTTCCGAGCGGGCTCCCAAGCGGGAGTCCGTAGCGGAGCGCTCCAATTGTAATAATAATTATTAACTTGACACTGGCAGATAATGGCCATTTTAAAATGAGCCGCATTGCCATTTAAATCTAAGAAGAAGAAGAAGAATGATTGTACTCGTCGGCACGTGCTGGCATCGCGATACGAAACGCTCATTGAAGACAGAGGCGCGTGGACGGCTGTCGGCGCTGACCGCTCAGCGGCGCTAACTTGCGGCTCATCCGGCTCAGCGCTGAGCTGTCGGCGTTACTCTAAAACGCTTCATAGCACCCAATACATATTGGCCTGTCAGCGCTAACGATTAGCGTGACACGAAAACCAGCCTTAAATCCACCGTGCGAACTATGCACGGGACCGCCGAGCAGTTGTGACGTGACCGCGGGCGTTCGGCAGTGGGGTGAAATTTCATCGTGCGATAAACTCAGGCATAAACTGACTGCTCGAGCTGTAGACTGCTCTCGCCCAGTGACCTCCGTCCGCGCCTCTCGTTTGCTCACTTCAGGTTTTGGTTTGTCGACCAACTGCTTCAGCAGTTATCAATGGAGCTTCCAGCAGTTGACTGTGACTGCTCGAGCGGTCCGTGTATGTTGATCACTGGCTAACTGCTCGAGCTGCCCGTGTATGGCCGGCCTTAGTGTTAATAACTACAAACGTATGGACATACTTGGGTAGTGCCGTCGCCGAATGCTAGGTTGCCACTACGCCGGAAAGGCAGATTTACCAGAAACCGGAGCTCCGGGCTCCAACTAGCAAGGAGTGTTCACATTAAACCGAACTGCGCATCGGCGAAGTTTGGTTTCAGTATTACCATGTATCAAACAATGGTAATTACCATACACATGGTCAAAGCAAAAAAAATATTAAAAATACTTCACGCCCTGCCGCTAATTTCAAAGCAGGCGTCTGGGCGACAAAACGCCCGGCAAGAATGACAAGCTCGGCGTTTTTGGTGAACATGGCTTCACATAAATTTTACTAGTCTTTGGCAGTTTTACCGGCCTGGTAAATTCGCCGGTCCTTCGCAGTGGCAACCTAGCCTAAAAGCTCTTTTTTTTTTGAGTGGCGCTTTTGAAGCTCACCAGACATCAGTAACACTACCTTACAGGAGACCAACACGGAATAACAGAATATTTGTTATTCTTTACTGGCATCCGTGCCCATATCCTTACCGTAATTTTACCTGGTAAAAGATCTTACAAGAGCTCTGAATAAATAATAGGTGTACGTGTAATAATCCTTTTTTCCAATTGATGTGCATTAGCTTTAGTCGAATCTCGACCAGTCTAAAAACAGTTAATAAAGGACAGCATATGCACCTAAACTCACGGGAAAATGTCTCGTGTATTACATACACAAGCAATGGTTGTAACTGTATACTGTATGAGAGCCTAGTGCAAGTGTTAGGTATTAAAAAATACCTGTGTTACAGGTCACCAGATCTTTTATCGTCTGCTTATAAACAGATGAGCGAAGAAGAGACATCTCATATTTGTACCCTTAGCTGGCTAGGTTCTCACTACGCCGAACCGGCGCCCGGGCCTAGATGTTCACATTTGACCTGTGCCCTTACCTTGAAATATAATGCCCGCACTCGCTAGCGAGAGCGTAAAACATTTATATGAAAAACTGTCAATGTCAAAAAAAATTACCATGTAAATATTTCACGCTCACTAGCGAGTGCGGTCAATGTAAACTCATGGTAAAGGTACTGATGCCGCATTGTGGAAGTTTAGTTTCAGTACTAAACACACTTCACGCCATGCCGCTAATTTATAAAACGGCGGGCGAGCAGGTAAAAGGGATACCGGTGCGAGCTCATTACTTCACATATTACTCCGCTCCGGTTCGGACGTTCTGTCGGCGCTCCGCAATGACAAAACGACCGGAAAAAATGTCGAGTTCGGCGTTTTTGCCGGGTTTTTTCCGGCATATAGTGTGTACAGCTGCATATAAATTGTACAGCCACTGGACTTTCCGGCCCGGTAAATTCGCCGGTTTGGCATAGTGGGAACCCAGCTTAAGACTAATGTACGAAAATATAATAAAAATTATATTGGGAAAAATGTAAGTAATAAAATTTGTTCACAGACAACTAACCCAACTCAACCGCCTAGCTATGGACAATTTCAACGCAACCAACCTGATCGCCAGACCAACATACCGTCGCTTTTTGACTCTCCGCGGCCCAATATTGCCCCGTTTGGTAATACGCGTAGTGATCGTACGTATCACGATCAGGCCGAGTCCAATTGGAATAGGAACGAGCCTCAGTTTTCACAAAATGAGGGCCACCGTTCTTCCGAGCCCACTCTTGTTGGGCACGGCCAATTTTCCGAACCTCCCAGAAATATTCCCCGAACAGATTATTATAATCAACCGATAAAATCGTTGTTGAAAAACACTTTTCAACCTCACCAACAAGGGTATAATACGACTGGTTTCTCCCAACCTCACATGGGCGGGAGTAATAACCAAGCTTCGGTTGCTCCTCGGCATCCATTTTATGGTAAACAAAATGATTCATTGCCATCTAAGGTAGGTGATAACTCACCACAGCGTTCATCCTCCAGATGGGATTCGGGACCTGAAGTTTTTGAACGCGCCTTAGAACGCTATGATTCTGAAGACTTGTATCCCGATAATCAAATGCAAATTCAACGCGGCAACAATACGTTTTCGACGAAGAGAAAAGCTTCACCGCCTCCATTATTGCATTACGATTATACGGCCAAAAACGATCAACCCAAACATAGCTTTGAAAAACGTCCTTTCTACGAAATTAATGAATATACAGAGAACAGACAGAGTTCGGGTTCTATGGGCAACGTGAGATCCAGGTCGTCTGGTAGTCTAGATAATAAGCAGAGTCGCAAGGAGCGTAAGCCGCGTAAAAGGCCGCGGAACAGAGGAAATAAATCCAATGCAAATCGGTCGTCTTCTGGTGGGCCACCAATGAAGAAAAACGCTCTAATAATGATTACTGCCAAACCGGAGAGATTTACTCGACCAAATGTTGAAAGACAACCGCTTAACAAATCGTCCGGCTATAATACACTATTACCGAAGTCAACTTTTATTGGAAAACCCGAAACATATAGTCGAGCAAATATTGTAAAACAACCGCCAAAGAAATTGGCAGGCAACAATAAATTTTCACTATTACCGAAGTCAACTAATATTGGCGAACCGGCGATATTTGGACACCCAAATGTTTCTTCGCCTTGCCACACAATCAGCACTAAGGAAGCTTTACCATTCGTAAAACCGACTAATATTAGTGAACCACCAAAGCAAGCAGTGGCCAATAAGACTGGCAACTTTCAGATCATGGAGGGCATTTCTAAAACAAAACAAAACAACCCTCAAGTGGTAGAGTCACTCGAGAAAGCCAACCAAGGTCTGCTCAATACAGCTTCATATATTGATTTCGGTCGCGACAAGGGCGTACGAATTAATGCGGCCAATTTTCTAGCAAAGGAAATCTTGAAAGAAATGGGTTTTAACGTTCAAAATAGAATTAATTCGCCAAAAATTAAGAAAATTGTCGAAGTGATTCTCGTGCGGTTTGATAAATTATTCGGGAACACTTTGCAACTCAAGGGTAAAACTGTTGTAAAGGCATACAAGAACGCATACGACGGTGAAGATATTGCTGCACTCATGAATAAGGCATTCAGTGCTCAAGCAAACGAATTCATTGATTTCGTTGGAGCACCTGATGAAAACAATGGTAAGTGTGTTCTATTAAAAAGCAATATTTTTGTCAACATTCACAATTGTGACCAAAATTCAACTGCATGCCTCAATTTGCCACTTTGGTATCCTCGTGAAATATAATAAACTAGCGATCCGTCTCCGACTTCGTACGGATTTGAAATTTTCAAACATCCTTTCTTAGTGGATGCTTAAGTTATATAATAAACCTATTTTCCAAATTTCTAGACTTAGTCAGTCAGGACAAACTACTTTATAAGTATAGATTAAAGCGACCATGTCTCTTCTCGCTGTACTGGTTTAGTACTCGTGAAGCTAAAAACGCTGAAGTAATTTGAAGAAAAGTATTGCATATTTTTGGTGTCCCACTGTTTCCACATCACAATTGTCTTTAAAGAATAAACAATCCGAAGAGACGCCCCGTTTTGTTTGCTTTTTTGCCTCATGTGGTCCGATTTGCACTGCTAGGGCCCGTAGTCCAACTGAGTGCCACGAGTGTCAACTGTTAAGTCCTCACCTGATCGAAGGTTGAACTTCACAAAATGGATGGGATTCAAACCTGCTTTCACTCGGACACCCAGTCAAAGCGGTTAAGTCGAATGAGCAAGTTAAAAAGCGTTTGACACATTGTAGCGGCCGTGACAGACATTTTAGCCGTGCAGGCCACACATGCCACGGCTAAAATGATAGACTCGAAGTAGCTACCTTACTCAACGAGAACTACCCCTGGGCCACGAAACCTACGCTCGAAACGAATTCGCTTTTCGTCAATGGTGGTATTTCATGTTTCGTGGCCCCCGGGTTAAGCCTCATAAGTTGAGACAGCCCTTAATATCTACTATTACTGGCTGCTCCTGTGTATAACGCTTTACGTAAGCAAACAAGGCGGGGCGTTTAACGGCCGAATATTTAAACTCCGGATTCAACGAGAGCTTTAAACGGAGAACAAATCACAATATCCCACCAGTATCATATTGGTTCCCCCCATATTGGAATATTGAATCCCTCACAAAACCCATTGGAGATCCCTCTTGTTAGAGATGAGAGCTTTCTCCGCACCTTTATTTTATTTATTTTTTATTTTTATTTTTATTCTGAACAACAACCCTACAGCAAAACAAAATAATATACAATAGATATCATATTACTGCTTCATTGCCAGTTACAGGGCTCTACTGTGTAAGACGTAAAAAAAAAAAGAGAAAATTACAGTTATATTACCTAAGCCTAACCTAATTAATAATTCTAAACAACGGGGAAGGGATGCGTGCGTGCGTGCGTGCGTGTGTGTGTGTGTGTGTGTGTGTGTGTTTGTGTGTGGTTCCATTTAATTATCTTTAAGTGTATTCGCGACGCTGCGCTTGAAAGATGTTTTGGGGAGGTGGAAAATATCTAGGTGCGTGAACTTATCGTTATAAGTTGAGGGCAATCTATGGTATACAGAGCCAAGGTCGTAATTTGTTCGTGATAGCGGAACGTGGAACAGTTTTCTCCTTCTACCACGCTTGGTCCCGGCCCGAAGCCGCAACATTTGAGATAGGAGTGCCGGACAGTTGAGCGCCCCAGAACAGATGTCGTGGAGGAGCGACATATCAGAGACTGTGCGTCTGTCCTCCAAAGTCATCAAGTCGTGACGCTTGCAAGAGTCGGCGTAGCTTAGGGAAGTGTGGTGCGAGCGGAGGTTGAGCCATCTCACGAACCTTCTTTGTATACGCTCTATTTGATTACTTTTCGTGACATACTGCGGGTTCCAAATCGGACTACCATATTCAAGGACACTACGCACATAGGCATTGTATAATAACCTCACGCAAGACAAGTCAGTCAGATCTTTACTGACTCGGAACACGAAGCCCAGATTTCTAAAAGCTCTGCTCATAATGTTATCTAGGTGAAAATTAAAAGTGAGTTTTGCATCCAGTGTTATGCCAAGGTCCCTTACCACGCTATCTCTAGGAATGCATGTGTTGCCTATTTTATATGTGTGATCATGGGGCTTATGCTTCCTTGTGAAGGTGATATGCGTACACTTTGATACGTTGACATTAATTCTGTTAGCAATGTAGTACTCCTGAAGTCTGTCGAGGTCCTCCTGCAACCCAAGAGCGTCTCCGAGATTATCAATGTTGCGATAAATCTTTTTATCGTCTGCATATAAGAGAAACTTAGAGTGCATGAAGCAGCTCTTTATGTCGTAAATAAAGGCTATATACAGGAGGGGTCCCAGCAAAGATCCCTGAGGCACTCCCGAGGGCACGCCTATGAAGTCGGACCTATGACCACCAAGCACCACCGCCTGCCTTCGATTAGTCAGGTAGGACTCAACCCATCTTAGCAAGTCACCGTGGATGCCTAGTTCGTTCAGCTTACGAAGCAAGATAACATGGTCCACTCGATCAAATGCCTTTTCAAAGTCGGTATAAATCACGTCCACTTGTCCGCTCTCAGCCATGCCACGAAGAACATCACCAACGAACTCAGCGAGATTGGTTGTGGTGGATCTCCCCCTAACGAATCCGTGTTGCTCCAGAGGCACGCCTTGCATAATGATCTGATAAATGTAGCCATAAACAGAACGCTCCAGAACCTTACTGAAAGTAGACAAAAGCGATATTGGTCTGTAATTTTTAATTTGAGTTTTGTCACCTTTCTTATGAATGGGCACAACCAAGGCATCCTTCCAAGCCTTAGGAAAAACACCTTCCAGCAGGGATCGGTTAAAGATTGATGTTAAGGGCACGGCCAGTAGTTTAGCGCAGTGAGATATGAACAAGGGAGGAACTCTGTCACAACCTGCTCCTTTGTCAACGTCCAACTTCCTGAGCGACGCAAGTACCCCGCCCGTACTGAATGAAAGGGTGTGCATGCCATCAGCATAATTGTTTTTCAACCTCACGGATGGGTAGCTTTTAGCGGGTTTTGAGAACATGTTGTGGAAATAGTTGTTAAACGCGTCGCATATCTCCCCTTCACTCTGAAGCTTGAGCGTTTCGGCAAACATAGTACTCGGATACCCGGCACGACATTTACGTTTAGCAGCAATGTAGGACCACAAATATTTTGGATTCTTCTTTATAAGTTCCTGAGATCTAGACAAAAAAGCAGCCCGACAACGCTTCTGTAACAGCTTTTGACGAGATCTGAGGAGTGCAAAGGTGTCGTAGTCCATGGGGTTCTTGTATTTTTTCCATAAAGTATGGACCTTTTTCTTCTCCTTGATGACGGCAATCAGAGCGCGACTGTACCACAAGGGAAAACGTGTGGAATGATTAACCGTTATTTGTGGAACGTATTTGTCTATAACTGCGTACAGGACGCCATAAAAAGCGTCCACCGCGTCGTCCAGCGTTTTCGTGTCCAGAGTACGATCCCAATCGACGGCTCCAAGTGTTTTATTAATTTCTGTGTAATTTGCTTTCCGGAAGAGGTATTTAAGCCGCGGCGGCCTCGCGAGGGGTACGGCGAAAATATCCGTAGCATCAATATTTAAAGTTGTGTGAGCAGGATCCTCCTTAACCAAGGGATCAAGACAAGCTGTGACACTTAAGGCAAAAGTGGAAAAAATTAGGTCTAATGTGTTCCCAGCCACGTTAGCAAGCCTATTATGCTGAGTAAAACCCAGAAGATTGAACGCGTTAACAAGATCGAAAGCCGAGCACTGTACGTCAAGACTGCCCTTTTTTAGAAAAATTGGTTCATCCGCACGCCAGTCCAAACAACTCAGGTTGAAATCTCCGGCAATCAGAAAGTCGTCACCCTCGCTCGAACCGACCACATCAGAGACCCACGAGCCAAGCCTGTCAAGGCGCTGTGCCAACCTTTTATCAGGCGGCACATAAGCCAATCCAATATGAAGCTCGCAGCGAGTGCCTAGAGAACGTCCATCGATTGTGAGCCACAGACATTCCACGTCAAGGTCGTCACGCTGCCATTCGGGTCGTGCACGAGCGGCCAGACGTTCGCTACACAGCAGCAAAAGACCGCCACCAGCGCTACGCGAGCCACGATCCCGCCTGAACACATTGTACTTACTGTTCGTTAATTCAGAATCAAGTATCCCCTCGCACAGCCAAGATTCGGTAATAAGTATTATATCATAATCTGAAGATACAACACTGCTGTAAAAGTCAGTTGTCTTAGTACGAAGGCCCCTTACGTTTTGATATAGTACACGCAACCTTTCCATTAGTCTAATGTATATTTATATACGTGTGTTTATAAATATAAATGCATTACAATACAGTATAATGTAACATAATATAATATAACATTACTGTAACATAATATAATATAAATGTGTAATAGTTAAGTTTAGTTTAGTTTGTTTAATTATGTTAACCAATTATGCAATTACTATGGACTAATTGTCTGGAAAACAAATAAATTACAATTATTATCACAGATTGCGACATTTCACATGGCAAACTAACGAAGCGAGCAGCAGTGAGCAGGAATGACAATGTTAATAGGTAATAATAACAAACTATTTAAGCCGGAGCACTGCAAGACCAAACGCTAGTTAACGTGCACCTTTACGTCGCATTATTATGCACAAGTAGGTATAAATTATTTATTTAAACGTGTTGATCTAAATTCAACCAGCTCACAAAAAGTATAAAAATAAATATTGATACCTTGTAGTTATTTGGTATTGTTTGTATCTTCTTTTTGTAATTTGGTGTACCTTATATATAAATAAATATGTATAAGGTTTTATCTGTTTAATATTAGTTTACTAATTCGTGGAAGATTACACTGTATTAGGTAACAGTGATGACACTGTTACCTTTTTATTACAATAATAATAATAATGTTTAATAGATATATATATGTGTGTTTTATCTTTTTATGTAGTATAATTGTTTTTCTTAAATAAAAAATTAAAAAAAAAGGAAAAAAATAAATTAGGTAATTAGTGTGTGTGTGTGTGTGTAGTATGTGAGAGAAAGTGAGTGAGTGAGTGGGTGAGATATAAAAATATAGGAAGGTCGAGGATTAATTATTTATTAGCCAAATTAATAAGGATTGCCAAATAATAGGAGTGTAGGTAGTAGGAGTGAGTGATTGTAGATGAGGAAATTAATGTTTAGAATAACGGATATACTAGTAATATTACGATGCACAATATACCAGTTAGGAGGACTATAAATACTTAACATTAACAGAGGTAGTAACACAAAATTTACTATTCAAAGTCACCTCCTCAGTTACCAAGAATGCAAATCATAAAAGAAGTAAGGAAAAAAAAAAAAAAATATATGTAGGTATACAAAAAAATAAAGAAAAACAAGCAAACAAACAATTAATATGAGTGATTGAAAATTAACACAGCTAACAGAATACCACTTGCAACAAGTTCAGAAAAAAGAAAGTGTAGAAAGATCAATTTGGGTAGCAACAGGAAGCTATACAATTCTCTCCAGATCTTCCTCCGCGGTGATGGGTATATAAGGTGATCCCTCGTCCCTTCTAACATAGATCCTGCAGTTTCTGGTCCAGATGTATTTATAATTCCTGTCCTTTGCACGGTCTCGGCACAACCTTAACAACTGCTTGTTTCTAATGGTGAGGTGTTCGTTCACGTATACACGCTTCGGTTCGTTGCTCAGTCCCAATTCTTTGGTGGTGATAGTGTGGCGGCGACGCGCAGCAGATAGAAGACTGTCCCTGGTGGTGCGCTCTTTGAACTTTGCGATGATTACGCGTGGCTGTCCACTATCCCGGCGACGTTTGGACTGTACTCTGTGAACGAACTCCAGCTCCTGAGGTTGAAGATTTACACCAATTTTTACAGCGAGGCCGGTCACAACCTCAAGCAAAGACTCGTTATCTTTTTCAGGAATGCCGACCAGTTCGAGGTTCTGTAAACGAGCCCACTGCTCGTTTCTGGCGTTATCGTTGTCCAGCTGGTTCACGCGCTTCTCCAGGTCTTTAATACTATCGCGCAGTTTAATGTTGTCCTGTTTAAGAATCTTCAGTTCTTCCCTCTGATCAATCAAGAATTTATTTATTTGGTCATACTGGGTTCTCGCCAGCTGAGCTGATTTCTCGAGTTCTAAGAGAGATTTGTTGATAATGTGAAGCTCATCTTTCATAACATTCTGTACAATTTTGGACAGCTCACCATGAACCAACTGCAGTATGTTGTCACGGACGAACTTCAGTATGTAGTCCTGGGTACTGGTCTCAAGACCGTGTCGATCGGTTTTTTTGTTTATGTCGTCACACTGTTCCAGGTCTTCGGGCACTCTCGGGGAACGCACAGGTGTATTAGTGTTGTCTCCGCGTGGCTCCTTGTTATAGCAGTAGATGCACTTCCAGCCTTTGTTGTTCTGGGGTGTTTCAGCACTAAGGCCGACGCATAAGTAGTGGAAGTGCCGTGAACACGAAGTCGTGGAACAGGCTATAGAGTTGTTTTTTTGGACATTTTTATTGCATGCACTGCACTTACATTTAGTAGATTGTGTGGTACTCATTTGTGAAATAATAATAATATTTAGGGTAGACAAACGCGATGATAAAACAATACACAAAAATGAGTACTATTACGGAACACAGTCTTGTAACATCAATTGTGCACCCACTAGATAATATTAGCAATCGATTCCGTGCATTTAATATTAAGTTATTAACTTTTTCACGCTTGATTAAATATATTTGTCGGAGCGTAACAGAATAGGTGTGTGCAATCGCGACTACCCCCTTTCAAATATGAAACTGCTCCCTACAAGCACAGTAACAAATTGGTTTAAATACCATTACGTAAAGCATTTCAAGGCTACTGGAGCATCGAAGAGTCAATCTAAAAGTTCCTGGCAAATAAACCTCTATGTACTGTCCACAATTTAAGACACATATTTCTATTGTGCTAAAAAAGGCGCACGCAGCACACGAATGCGCGTATACGCTCTTTTCAAATATCGATAGAAATGTGTAGTTACACTAAATTGTCAATAATATAGGGTTTAATATGCCATAATATAGTATTTTTACCTCGACGCTTCGACGCGCTAATAAGCGCCGACCCTAAAAGCTCTGGCAACATTAAAATTTACAAAAAAATATATATTACTAAGGTATTTCAGAGATAGTCAGTACCTTCCACGGCGCCCCTGAAGGATAAAGTCTGATATGGTATTTTAATTTCTAAAGACTAATGTCCAGTGTCTATCATGTCTGAAGACATGAGAACTCTGCCATCTGGCAATGTTGGCGACGGCCTGTGCTTGTGACAGAGAAAATAAAATTGATAAGGTGTAAAAGAGTACATCAAAAAGATTTTATTTGATTTTTTCAAATTATGAGCGACTTCTGACTTCCGCGTTTTGCAAAAGTATTGTTTTTTTTTTACTTACATAAAAACTTAGACATTGTTTTGTTTTGTTATATAGACAGACAGACAGACTCGAAAAGCGACTTCAAATTATACAATAATATGATTATGTGAAGCAACATTGAAAGCGGTAAACGGTCCAGAAACACGCAATCTCAATATAAAATATAAATTATTTTGACTTGCGTGTTACAGATAAACCTAAGTCTTCTACAGGGAATGATTGGTTCGACTTATCCACTGCCGCCAGGAAGGAAGCTGTCTACCAGGAAATCACAGAACTCACTGACTTGGTAAGGAGAATATTTAATCCATTCGATTTTCAAAAGACTGTTGGCAATTCTTCCCGTTCTAACATTGTATTATATTGGTTTTTTTTTTTTAGTTTCGCCAGGAACTTAAGAATCGTGAAGAACCTGACAGAGTTATGGACAATCATAACGTATTCGATGCAACGGTCGATGCCTTCAGCCAAGTGAGTATACGTAACACACGCGTGCGCACGCGCACATGTGGATCCGCGGGGATACCTTTATCTCCTCTTAAATCCACACTTGGATCCGCGGGGATACCTTTATCTCTATAAATCCACACGTGGATCCGCGGGGATACCTTTATCTCCTCTCAAATCCACACGTGGATCCAGGGATAATTCTTTTTCCTCTTCTATCCACCAGGTGGATCCGCGAGGATACCTTTATCTCTCTTAAATCCACATGTGGATCTGCGGGGATACCTTTATCTCCTCTTAAATCCACACGTGGATCCAGGGATAATTCTTTTTCCTCTTCTATCCACCAGGTGGATCCAAGTGGAAGAAGGCCATAGTGCATCCTTCCACTTGGATCCACAGTTAACGGATTGTGGATTCAAGTGGCATAGAAAAATATTATTATTTTTGAATCCCCTCATTTGTGGATCGAAGTGGCATATAAAATTTAGTTAATTATTGAATCCCCTCAACGGTAGATTTAAGAGGAGATAAAGGTATCCGCGGATACACATGTGGAGCCAAGCTGTGGGATCCAAGCGGAAGGATGCAGTTCCTCCCTTGTTCATAATTATCTCATTGTGCTAAATTACTAGCCGTGCCCTTAACGTCATCAATCTTGTCTATTGTGTGTCATTTTGTTTTGCTGTAGGGTCTATGTTCAAAAGATAATGGATTGGTTTCGCTGCGCTCGACTAGATAGAGCACTATACAAAAGCAATAGCTCCGAAAACGTGGCAACTTTTTATTGTAGTGTGTGTAAAAAATCGTCACTTTTTATCACTTTTTACCCAGTTTTATAATATTTTTACACATTTTCACTACATATGCAAACTGGTATTTTATTATGCCTAAAATTTAATAAAACATTCGGCACGTACACATCACAGACAGTTTGCAGTGCGACTGGCTCGGGTACGCCGTATTCGGCGTACTATTTTATGCCGCATTTTACAAGTACGACGACGATATCTAGTCTAGCGCAGCGGGACCAATCATTCATCTATGTTCAAATCTTTAAAAATCAGTTGCTTTTTACTAATTTATCCAAATCATACGTCTAACGTCACTCACATGTAATATGTTTATGCTGCATTTTACAAGTACGACGGCGGTATCTAGTCAAGTGCAGCGAGACCAATCATTTATCTATGGTTCAAAATAAATGAATATAATATAATATAATATAATATAATAATGGTTTGTAGGTAATGAAGCATCAGTTGGAGCATCGGCTCCAGCGCGAAGTGCACAATTTCTACTTGAAATTGTACGTTTACTCTGGAAAGTTGCTCGACAAAGCGGAAGTGATGAAGACGCTCAGCGAACACGGAGTCATACATCTGCTCAAGGCGGAGAGGGAGAAGATGTTCATTGCCCAAGTCGACACGTTGGAGAACTACGACAAACTCTTCCAAATGGAAACGATCACTGTCGGTGAGTGTGTCCGAGTGATTATTATTATGTATTATTATTATTATTATTATGTCCATCCATCATACATTTTTTAATTACTAGCACTTTTTGTTGTACTTATAAATTGTAAGATGACTGACTGACCTTGTAATAGGCTATATAAAAATTTAATCTATTTTTATGTATTTATTAAATGTTACATGCTGTAAGGTTAGCTATTAAATAAATAAATAAATAAAATAAAAAATAAATAAAAAATCAAACTAAATACAAAATGGAATCCGTGTGTCATACAAAACACTAGGAATTTGATGGAACATTCTCTTCTTCTTCTTCTTCTTCTTCTTCTTCTTCTTCTCTTTTAATGTCTTGGCTCCATCGGATCTTCTCCGATGATTTTGCCAGTGTCATTAGTGAAAATAGCAATTTTTTAAATAAAAAAAGGCAAAATTGAAATTAAAATCAAAAGTAGCTAGCAGATCCCGAGACTATTCAGAGTCAAGACAAGTCTATAATTTTTCTTAGTTTTCCAAAACGTGTCCATCAAGTCAAACAAACTTCATATTGTAATGTCACTAAGTACTTTATACATATACTAAACTTCCGTCGACATAAATAGCAAACGCTAACATAAGGTAGTTTGCTTTTTATTACAATTTTGAATTTATTTATATAGGTTTACTATCCGTACTAATATTATAAATGCGAAAGTTTTTATGGATGTATGGATGTTTGTAACTCTTTCACGCAAAAACTACTGAACCAATCACCATGAAATTTTGCATACACGTTGTCTGGGACACCAGAAAGGACATAGCGTACTTTCATCCAGAAAAAAAGTACTGCTCCCGAAGGATTATCTAAAATTAAGGAAACTAACTCCTGGCTAAGTATAATAGCAATAACGATGTCAGGCGATATATTGCTTTTTCAACGCGGACGAAGTCGCGGGCACCAGCTAGTATTATTATAAACGGTTTTATAAATGAGGGATCTCAACAAATTTCGTATGTTTTATTGATGTGAAATTTGTTATACTGTTACTTCACTGGTATTTCCATGACGTGGTAGTAACCTTTGATCTGATACTGCAGCATGAAGTAGTCTGTGGTCTGTGGGACACCCAACTCCTCAGCAACTTAGCAGATAATCCCCCTTATTCCGTATCATTCACTTTATGGATAACGCAACCGTTATAGACATATTAACCTTTAAATTCAAAGCGATAGGTCATTTTAAAGGTTAAAAATGTCTATAACGGTTGCGTTATAGACATTTTTTATCTACTATATATGCCTATTATATACTTTTTTTTAGCCGGTAAACCGCTCAGAATAGAGCCATTGTACTTCCGCGTTCCCATAAAATTGAGTAGCGAATCGGGCCCTCGAGACCAACCTCCCCCCACAACAAAATATCATAATAATAATAAATCAGAAACAACTAAGACAGTCGGTACCAAAGCACCAAAGATGTCAAAACAGAATGAAGTCGTTGTCGAAAATGTAAACGTCGATACAACTCCAAAAGATGATACAAATAAAATGAAAGCGACAAATGAAAATGAAAACGTCACTGCAGTTCCAAAAGATAAGGAGGCGTTGTATAAAAAAGTGAACCTCGATGACAGTGACATTCAAGTTAAAGACAAGACAGTTCTCTGTGTCGATTTGACAGATGATCTGATGATGGAAAGCGATGATTTCGTCATAGACAGTTTCGGTAGTGAAATGCGATTCGATGATGATGATATAGTGCAACAAAAGTTAGTCTCTGCAGACGATAAAAATGATGAAGAAGTTGTGGAGAGTAAAAATGATGATAATGTTACGGAGAGTAAAAATGATGAAGAAGTTGTGGAGAGTAAAAATGATGATAATGTTCCGGAGAGTAAAAATGATGAAGAAGTTGTGGAGAGTCAAAATGAAACTGAAAAAGGCGAGAAAACAGAAAATGTACAAAAGGTAAGGAATTTTTTTATGTGTTTTTATGTTTCTAATGAATGAACTCAAAAACTATTGGACCGATTTTGAAAATTCTTTCACTCATAGAAAGCAACATTACGTGCGAGTAACATAGGCTATGTTTTATAAAGTTACGCGGACGAAGTCGCGTGCAACAGCTATAATATGTCGCTGCTTAAATTCAAAAGTACCACAAATCAAAATTACACTTTTTTTACAGGAGTGAGCTAATTGAAAAAAAATATATAATTATTATTTGGCTATTTTTCGTCTTATTAGATATATTATATCAAATATATGCATAGCATATTTTAAGTAGCATTAATTTTTTTTTTTATTACTTTTATAATGAACTGAATACTAGAGGAGATAAATAAGTTACTTTTGAATATAAAAAAATATCAAAATATACCAAACTTTTGTGTTTATGCAACGATATCATATCTATATACATGACGACACGACGACACGTTTGGTCTAGTGGCTAGTAACGCTAGCTGTTAACCAAACGGTCGCGGGTTCGAATCCCGCTAGGGGCAAATGTTTATGTGGTAACATTTTACCTTTGTACCTGAGTCATGGACGTTTTGTATTTATAATATGTATGTATTTACAAAAAAAAAAGTATTGTATGTAGTATATCAACTGTCTGGTATCCATAATACAAGCATTAAGTTGCTTACTTTGAAACCAGATGGTGCTGTGTGGAATGTGTGAATATATATTATTTATTTATTTTATTATATATTCCCCCTTATTCCGTATTTCACTTCACTTCACTTTCACTTTATCGATAACGCAACCGTTATAGACATTTTTAACCATAGATAAATGATTGGTCTCGCTACGCTCGACTAGATACCGCCGTCGTACTTGTAAAATGCGGCATAATATAGTATGCCGAATTCGGCGTACCCGAGCCAGTCACACTGTAAACTGTCTGTGATGTGTATGTGCCGAATGTTTTATTAAATTTTAGGCATGATAAAATAGCAGTTTGCGTATGTAGTGAAACTGTGTAAAAATATAATAAAACTGGGTAAAAAGTGACGAATTTTTACACACACTACAATGAAAAGTTGCCACATTTTCGGAGCTATTGCTTTTGTATAGTGCTCTATCTAATCAATCAATTATCTTTGTTTTTAACCTTTAAAATGACAAATCGCTTTGAATTTAAAGGTTAAAACATGTCTATAACGGTTGCGTTATCCATAAAGTGAATGGATACGGAATAAGGTGAATTGCGTTTTAAACACAGTGGCAAAGAGCACAAAGTCACAGCGAAGTCACTCCGCAGAGTGTCCCCGCCAATGAGGGAGTGAGGAAATACGCCAACCAGTATGAGAGAAAGAGAGCGAAAATGCAGAGGAGGGCCGAACGCCAGCGCCTCGCGCAGATGGTAATTTGGCCACATCCGATCCTATCACTACATAATTATTATATTATATAACAAAGTCCTCTGTCTGTCTGTCTGTCTGTCAAAAAGTACCTACTGCACGGATTTTCATGCTGTTTTCACCAATGGATAGAGAGTGGTTCTCGCGGAATAGTTTTAGTATATATATAATTTACAAAAGTTACGCGGGCGAAGTCGCGGGCAGCAGCTAGACAGTATTTTATAATAAAAAAAGTCGTGTTAGTTTACACCGTTTCCAACTAAGAGAACGGCTGGACCGATTTTGATGACCTTTGACCTTTTTTGTATTCGACCCAGTCTTGAATAGCAGCAGAATAACTATTAGTGATTTTTTTAAATTTTTCAGTGCATAAATTACGTAAACGCTCGTAACGTGAAGATTAGGAATCTCATTTTTTTTTTCTAAAATCCATAAATAATTTTTACTTTTTATTTCCCAAGGGTCAAAAGCAAAAAACATATAAGCAAACGAAGAAAGTTCACAAGGATCAGACGAAAAGTGATGCCGTCTTGATCTTGGACGACGATGATGGTGATGGTGATGGTAATGATGATGATGATGATGAGATGGGTCCAGGGTCAGAGGAGAGGCACATAGTCGAACCTTTAAACTTCTCTGACGACGAGTTGGAGGATTACTAGACTTGTCTTAGACTTTTTACTCAACGAAGTAATGGGATTTTGAAAGTAAGTAAATATAAAAATGTCTGAAATAAAAACTTACTATTAATATTATGTATTATTATTATTATAATTATCTATAACCCAAGACATTTCTACTTTATTACTTTTGATAAGGTTAAAAAGTAAACTCAAGTAACTATTGTGCTCTGAATTGTACTTCTATTATTTTAAGAATATAATAATTTGAGAATATAATATTTTAAGAATATAATATTTTGAGAATATAATATTTTAAGAACATCATAATTTGCGAATATAATATTTTAAGAATATAATATTTTGAGAATATAATATTTTAAGAACATCATAATTTGCGAATATAATATTTTGAGATATCATAATTTGCGAATATAATATTTTAAGAATATAATATTTTGAGAATATAATATTTTAAGAACATCATAATTTGCGAATATAATATTTTGAGAATATCATAATTTGCGAATATAATATTTTGAGAATATATAATATTTTGAGAATATATAATATTTTGAGAATATAATAATTTGAGAATATAATAATTTGCGAATATAATGGAATTCGCATGCCATAAAAAACATTACAGAGCCAAAGTTTGAAGTGTACATTTTTGACTCAGCCGGTAATCGAACCCGGGAAGGCAACCCTAACCACTGATCGAACAAACTCCACAATCTGTAAAATTTGAAAATCTTCATTAATATTAAGATTAAGATATTGTTTCATTAATATCTTAATTCATTTTAATTAATTTCAAGTAGTTTCATTAATTAAACGTTTTCCTGTTTCAGCGCCATCTGTTGGTGTGAAAGTGAAATATGAAAAAACTAGTGAATGCAGCAATTCGGTTAAAAAATTGTAACACACTAGAATAAAATATGTATCGTGCACTGTTTTAATTTTATTTCAAACTAGCAACCCACTCCCGGTTTGAATGGAGAATTGAAAAAATGGCCATAATGGTAGAATTTGGTTCTAAAAGTGGCCACAATGGCGCTAGTGTAGCATATCTTCTATCTTTGTCTATCGGACGTCTAAACGCTCGCATTTGTGCACAGCTTTGTGCATTTGTGCACAGCTTTGTGCATTTGTGCACAGCTTAGTGCATTTTTGCACAGCCTTGTGCATTTGTGGACAGCTTAGCACAGCTCGGAGTGATATTTCACATTAGTTGCACAAAGTTGCCCTTAAGGTGAACACGTATTACGTCTTGAAACATTATTACTGAATGTTAAGGTTCAAATCATTCATGCAACATTTACATTATTCATCTTTTTATCAGAAACTAACGAGAGAAAGTGATAGCATAGATAAAAGAATCCAGTTGACACTTTTTCACGGTGATTTTGTTTGAGAACCTGAATCTAGCTAGTGTATCCTTTATCAAAGAAAATTTGAAAAAAGAAGAAAATTCGCTTTGGTCATGAATGACGAATGTTGATAACCAATAACGACACTCGTCAGTTTCTAGCTTTGGTTATCAATGACGAATGTTGATAACCAATAATGACACTCGTCAGTTTTTAGCTTTGGTCATGAATGACGATTGTTGATAACCAATAATGACACTCGTCAGTTTCTAGCTTTGGTCATGAATGACGATTCTTGATAACCAATAATGACACTCGTCAGTTTCTAGCTTTGGTCATGAATGACGAATGTTGATAACCAATAATGACACTCGTCAGTTTCTAGCTTTGGTCATGAATGACGAATGTTGATAACCAATAATGACACTCGTCAGTTTCTAGTTTTCTACCAAATTAATGTAACAGAACGGACCACTTGTCTGTTTTTAACTTCGACTTATTTAAAACTAGCTGGTGCCCGCGACTTCGTCCGCGTTCTGGATGAAAGGTACCCTATGTCCTTTTTGGAGTCCCAGACAACGTGTATGCAAAATTTACAACGCCATCTAGGGAATTCTGTTTGAAGCAATGTAGTACTCTAATTCATCTAAAAGTTAACAGATGGCACTACATGTTAGTTATAGTTTATAAAATTACGTGTTAATAAAATTAAAGCTGCTGCCCGCGACTTCGCCCGCGTAACTTAGTAAATTATGTACTTAAACCTTCCTCGAGAACCACTCTACCCATTAGTGAAAACCGCATTAAAATCCGTTGCGTAGTTTTAAAGATCTAAGCATACAAAGGGACATAGGGACAGAAAAAGCGACTTTGTTTTATACTATGTAGTGATTTAAATAAGTCTTTTGCCAAAGCCAAAGACAATACCATCGTCATCCATTTTCACAAAAATAAAAACGTGAGACCAAAAATATTCTTTTCTTCTATATTAAATTTTCATGTCATGATAAAGTCAAGCACGAGATTACCCATAGACATATACGTATATATATGTCTATGACATTACCTATATATTATCTATGACAATACTTCTTTGGACATGTGTTATTATATTAATGTTTTTTTTTTTAATAAACATTTAACTCTAGCAAAAAAATCAAATAAAATAATGTCTCTAGATAGACCATCGTGCTCTGACTGTGAATTGGAAATTGTTGAAAATATTTGGACAAATGTTTTATTAAATTGGGTAAGTAAGGTTGCAACTGTTCTAAGGGATATCATAATCCTTACTAATATTATAAATGCGAAAGTTTGTATGGATGTATGTATGGATGTTTGTAATTCTCACGCAAAAACTACTGAACCGATCACCATGAAATTTTGCATACACGTCTGGGACACCAGAAAGGACATAGGGTACCTTTCATCCAGAACGCGGACGAAGTCGCGGCACCAGCTAGTATTATAAATGCGAAAGTTTGTATGGATAACTCTTTCACGCAAAATCTACTGAACTGATCACCATGAAAATTCGCATACACGTTGTCTGTGGGACACCAGAAGGGACATAGGGTACATTTCATCCCGAACGCGGACGAAGTCGCGGCACCAGCTAGTATTATAAATGCGAAAGTTTGTATGGATGTTTGTTTGTAACTCTTTCACGCAAAAACTACTGAACCGATCACCATGAAATTTGCACACACGTTGTCTGGGACACCAGAAAGGACATAGGGTACCTTTCATCCAGAAAAAAAGTACTGCTCCCGAGGGATTATTTAAAATTAAGGAAACTAACTCCTGGCTAAGTATAATAGCAGTAACGATGTCAGGCGATATATTGCTTTTTCAACACGGACGAAGTCGCGGGCACCAGCTAGTATTTTATAATGCGAATGATTGCATACGAGTTATGTTTCAGATAAATAACTGCGCAAAACCTAAAATGAAAGTAAAAAAATTGTGTGTCTGGATTTTGCCGGAAATAATTAATAAGTATCGCGGGGAACTTTGCGTTGACATATCAATGCCCTGTTCAGATGATGTTGAATCATATTTAAGGAACAAATATCCTATATTAAGGCTCAGGTAGGTATTACCCTTTAGCCGCCAGTGACGGATTTATCCAACAATTTTTTTCGTGTCCATTTCGCCAGTGTCGCTACATATACGACAAATTCCTTAATAATATTTATTTTTAAATTACTTATTGAGTTGCTTTCTCTTAAGAAAAATTACTCCTAAGTACCGAAGGAATACTAATACTGAAGTAGGGAGAAGAATGATCCGTATTCCGTTACTGTTTCCGATCTTTTAGCTTATTAATTTTTAATCCATAGCTGAAATTCTACATATATAGGTGATTAGGTACCTAGCAATGAAAAACTATTAGTCAGATTATTTATTTTTTCTCAAAATCAAACATTTGCCACCTTTATAATGCCAAGCGTCAAGTGGCTATCGTTTCAAGGATGTTTCAAGGGCACGCGCACCGACACCGATTGAGTAAGAAAGTTAAGATCCGTATCCGCGGATCTTGACACCAAATATCCGTATCCGCGGATTTACATTTTTGACGATCCGGCACATCACTAAGTTTGAACTCAATAGAAAGTCAGGGGCATAAATGAATGATTGGTCTCGCTGCGCTCGACTAGATACCGCAGTCGTACTTGTAAAATGCGGCATAAAATAGTACGCTGAATTCGGCGTACCCAAGCCAGTCACACCGCACACTGTCTGTGATTTGTACGTGCCGAATGTTTTATTAAATTTTAGGCATAATAAAATACCAGTTTGCATAGTGAAACTGTGTTAAAATATAATAAAACTGGGTAAAAAGTGATAAAAATTGACGATTTTTTACACACACTACAATAAAAAATTGCCACATTTTCAGAGCTATTGCTTTTGTATAGCGCTCTATCTAGTGGAGCGCAGCTAGACCAATCAATTATCTTTGGTCAGGGGTTAATTTACAATTTTTAATTTAATTACTTTTATAGCTTTCTAGTGACGTTTCTCTATTTCATTCATAGGTATATACCAGAAGAGACGAATATGCCAAGAAAAGTTTACATCATGGCGTCAGTTCTCTTGTACCATTGTTGCATGGCTGCAGGATCCGGTGTCGTTGAGAGAGACATATGCTCAAAACTCAGCAAAGAGAACCAAGAGATCATATTGAGATTTTGTGAAAGTTTAAGCGATATGGATGTTACCATCAATAATGTTGACGTTGCTATTAAAAGTACCTACTTAAACAATTTTATATTTCAATAACTAAGTAGGTACACGTTGGTCTAGTGGTTAGTGACCTTAGCTGTTAACCAAACGGTCGCGGGTTCGAATCCCGCAAGGGGAAAATGTGTAGGTATGTGTTAACATTTACCTTTGTAGGTTACCTGAGTCATGGATGTTTTGTATTTACAAAAAAAAAGGAATATATGTAGCATATATTCCTTTTTTTTTGTATGTATGACAGAATCATTGTACCTATGTTATTAATGAATAATCTCAAAATCTAGTGGACCGATTCTGAAAATTCTTTGACCGATAGAAAGTTACATTATCGACGAGCTATATTTTATAAGGCGAAGTCGCGTGCAACAGCTAGTTTTAAATAAACAACTACAACTGACGCCAATGGCTTACAGACGCGTGTGAAGAAGCAGCAATCTTGACTTACAATCTTCAAAAACAACAAAGAAAGGAACAACCAATTTCAAGTGCCACAGACTATTACGTGGAATCGTTAAACTCCATAGACTACTCTGAGAGAGATAATGTGATCACAGAGCGAAATGAACCTAAAGAACAGAGCTTAAAATTCAAATCGTCCGTGACTGTGATGTCTTCATCTCTTTCCGATGACAATTCTAGTGTGTCAATAGAGCAGCATAATCAAGAGACGGTAGAATCTGTACCAGTAAAAATGGTTTCCAAAGAGTGTAAGGATGGCAACACCCGGACAAAAGGCGACATGGCTGTGTTCGCTCTTGAAGGAGTTAAAAAGACTGAGGAGCTGACTCAAGGGGCGAGTTTCGAAGAGATGAAAGGCGAAACTAGTGGGTTTCTTTTTTCATTTATTTATTGTAAGCTAGCTGGTGCCCGCGACTTCGTCTGCGTTGAAAAAGAAAATATATGAGTAGATAATAACGCCTGACAACGTTATCGCTGTGACGACGGTGGCGCCGTCTCACGACAGTGGGGCCCAATTCTTTTCGGTCAACCGAACTACTGGGAATCACTCACTGAAACACAAAAGCACGTGTGCTGTTATTGCGTCCCTTACTCACTCTCCGAAACACAAAAGCACGTATGCTTTTATTGCAGCCCTTACTCGCCGAAACCCAAAAGCACATGTGCTGTTATTTCATGGTGCCCTGTAAGTGCGTGGTTACTGCCACTCAACAGGCTCCCCAAATTACTCAAAAACCGAAAGTTAAAATTTTTAAAAATTAAAAAAAGTAAAAAATTTCAAACAAATATTCATATAACCGAACTACTGGGAATCACTCACTGAAACACAAAAGCACGTGTGCTGTTATTGCAGCCCTTACTCGCCGAAACACAAAAGCACATGTGCTGTTATTTCATGGTGTATATATTATATAGGTAATATTATGTTTAGTTATGTAAATTTTTAGAGGGCCGCTGTAAGCCAGACTGCACTTGCAGTAGATACAATGGCTCAGATGGACCTTATTGTCATGTTGCTGGGAACTCAATGGAGTATTGTGACGGAAGAGAGAGAGCGGAGACCAAAGCCAATACACCGTATGTAAAAATTTAATATTTTTATCATTTTTCGTAAAGGCGTTCTTCGAATAAATCTTAGCCGAAGAAGGCGTACAAATTTAACATATACCTAATACTTTTAAGGAAGTCCACCTCATGGCTGAAATTCATGTGTGCGCTCATCGCATTCTTTCTCTTAATCTTGCTGCTGTCCTTATGCGTATTAATACCTTTTTCATCGAAAAAAGATGACTTTACACTGAAATTCAAAAGAGACGTTGACGTCTTCAGGTAATACAAATGCAAGGGTTTATTAGTAGCAGTATTATTTATTAGTAAGAGTATTATTTATTAGTAACAGTATTATTTGTTAGTATCAGTATTATTTGTTAGTTACAGTATTATTAATTAGTATCAGTATTATTTGTTAGTAGCAGTATTATTTGTTAGTATCAGTATTATTTGTTAGTAACAGTACCTAATATTTGTTAGTATCAGTATTATTTGTTAGTAGCAGTATTGTTTATTATAAACAGTATTATTAATTAGTAGCAGTATTATTTCTTAGTAGCAATATTATTTATTAGTAGCAGTATTATTTATTACTAAGAGTATCATTTGTTAGTAGCAGTATTATTATAGTAGCAGTGTAAATTAAAATTGAATGAATGCAGTTTTTTTTTATAGTTAATGGAACAGGCTTTCTTAGAATCCCATGTCTATCACCATTAAAAATCCATAAATAGGTGAAAATTAAATTAATTATCCCATGCCTATCACGATCACACCATGAAAAATACTATCGGAAGAATGTAAAATATAGGTATGTCCTAAACAATTCGGTACATCTTAATAACTAATTTTAAAACAGTTTCTTTTCAGTGTTCTCGTAAACGATTCATGGGAATGCAGAGATAATGTTTGTGAAAGAAAGCATAGATCATCGAAAAACAATATGAACATCTATCGGTCTTACAGCGTTTGTATCTTATTGTGTACAGGACCTCAACTATGGCCTTATCCGGCTGGCTACACTCGCTTTAGTAAAGAAATAGTTGTCATATCTACTAATAAATTACAATACAAATTTAATGTGGTACCATCGGATGAGGTTAATCAATATTTGGGAGAAGCTTTCAAATATTTCCTAATGAAACTGGCAGCGTTGGAGAGAATAGACGCGAAGTCTAATAAAAAGGATTTCCTCACAAAAAATGTAAATATTGAAATTGTCATCAAAGATGATGAAGACCCTAAATTGAGATTAGACACTGACGAGTCATACGATATAAAGATTGAATCAGACGTATCAAACATTCAAATAAAAGTGAAATCCTCGTCTTTCTGCGGTGCAAGAAACGGTCTAGAAACATTGACACAAGTTATACTCCTGGACAAGTACAGTGGACACTTGATTACTCTCTCAGAAGTCGTCATAATAGACGCACCTGCTTATAGATATAGAGGTTTAATGATAGATACAGGCAGAAACTATATACCTGTTACAGATTTGATGAGAACTCTGGATGGAATGGCAATGTGTAAGCTAAATACATTTCATTGGAGAATATCAGACGCTGCTAGCTTTCCAATAGTACTTGATAAAATCCCTGAGCTATATCAGAACGGAGCATACGATAAGTCTATGGTTTACACGAGAGATGACATTAAAAATGTGGTACACAGAGCTGCTGTAAGGGGGATTAGAGTGGTTATCGAAGTGGCGATTCCTGGTCCGGTTGGTAGAGCTTGGTCCTGGAGTCCTGATGCGAAATGCCAGAAAAAGAATGACTTCTTAAATGGAAATACTTGTAACGTTTTGTGTTCACACCTCAAAATGTCTGATACAGTTTTTTATTACCTTGAAATGATCTTTACCGAAATATTAAACTTGACGGGAGTTGAAGATGTGTATCACATTAGCGATGGAGTTTTTTCTCTTGCAAATTGTTATTCCATAATAAATGACAGGGATGGGTTTTTGGATAAAGTTTTAGAGCGCTTAATGCGTGCTAATAAGGGGTTTCTGCCGAAATTACCGATAATATGGTATACGAATCACTTGTCTAAAGATCGTGAGAGAAGAGTATGGGAGAAGCTTGGGGTTCAACTGTACAATTGGCCACTAAATCCATCTAATGAAGCTTTTACCAAATACAAAGTTATACATTCAAGTAAATGGGACTTGTCGTGTGAGACATCTAAGCAACGTTGCCTAAAATACAGGTTGGAGTTGTGATTTTCTAAAATTAAGAGGAGTGTAGTCGTACCTCTGGTTCTTTTTGAAATTATTTCTAGCAAATTAGAATGATCTTCACAGTCATAATTTATTAATTTTAGAAATGATTTTAAGGATTCCTGCAAGACTATGTCAATATTAAGATGAAAACATAATCTTTTGTAGTTTTACCTACCTGCATTTTACAAAATTACGCGGACGAAGTCGTGTGCAACAGCTTGTCTATAATATTCTTAAATGAAATTGAAAATTATTTCTAACTCAAATGTTTGTATGGAAATAAATGAATATTTTTGAAATAATATCGGATGTTAACTGAATACTTACTTATATTCATTTTTAGAATATTCTTATTTCAAGAAAGTTTTATTAGAAAATTTAAAAAAATTCAAAAGTGGTATCCGATGGTGTGTAGGTATTACATACGTTGTATTAAATACTTAGTTCTTGATATTTTTAGGACATGGCAAGAGATGTACAATTGGAATTCATGGCGTAGTCTTGAAGTACTTGCGGTCGAAGGTGGGGAGGCTGTTCTTTGGACTGACATGGTGGATTCTGGTAATTTACATGACGGTTTTTACTGAAATTCATATACTTAAACCATTACACACCCGTACCGGCTGTACTGTAGTCCCGTCCAGTCCGTGTAGGTGAGACATTCGTTAGACGGTTAGAGACAGTAGCCCAGTCGGGTTGTCATTTAACCCGGGAATAATTAGGGACCACAATTTTATTGTTCTAACCTTTAGGGGTGTCAATAGTAGTGTAAATTCAAAATCTCGACTGAATCCCGCGCCTGCGTCAGCCGCCATCTTGAATTTAAGGGAAAATCGTTTTTGCTTGATACTTAGCTCAGCCATTTTCAACTTTACAACAAAAATGGTATGGTAAGGACTTAAGTTGTTGCAACTTCTTCTTTGCAAGTTTTATCGTGCGATCGATATATTTCCATTTAAGGGGGAAAATAGGGCAAATTAAGGAGGACATAAACAAAGTTGGAAAGAATTATATTTCTTACAAGTTTGATCTCGAAGATTTTTCGCTACTAGCTACCAACATTTAAGGTCCTACGCTTGTAAAGGCGCAGAGCAATACGAAAACACCACCACCGCCGGAGTAAACTTTCAGGCGCGTTTTTTTACGTGTTTGATTTCCTACAACTTCTTTATTGAAAATTTCATCTTGCGATCGATATTTTTCAAGTTGAAGGGGAAAATGTGGTCATGCATGCACCCAGCGTGCCAGAAAAATCACGTAGATTTTTAAATTAATAGTTATTTTTAGAAATATACAGGCAAGACGCACACATGACTCATGTGTGTCTTGCCTGTATATCACACGTCCTTCCTTCGCCTTGTCCCTTTATTCTTTGTTCAATGAAATTTATTGAGGGGACAGCGCGTACGCAGTCCCCACTACCAAAAATTACGCACCCGAGTTACCCACATTAGGGGTAATCGCAAGGGTCAACCCAACCGCAGTGCAATGGAAGGGCCTCGCCCTGGGGGAACCGCCTTCATGATCACGGTGTCCCCTGTGCCAGGTAAGTATGATTTGCTGTTATTAGAGATCGACCCTCATAAACGGAGCGAACAAGTCGTTAGCGCGATATAAGCTCGCGAAACCGCGACATCTAGTAATAGTTTTGAGAACTAAGAAAACCATTATATTGTATTGGCGTCCCTTTATCTGCCCTTTATTCACAGAAAGAAATACAAAAGCATAAGGCAAAAAGTAGTAACTCTTTTAGAGATTAATTTTTAATATATTAAAGAACCATCGATAAAATATTAATCAGAAGAAATTTTATGGATGATAATTATTATAGAACATAATAATAATAAACGTAGTAAACATATAAAATACGTAACAGATATACATAAATATTATAATAAACGACTTTAGAAACGCATTGTCATCATTGCATTTGGTCTTTCATGTGTGGTTTTAGTTTCTGCATAAACCAGACTCATTCTACCAAATTAATAAACTTTTTGTTTTGTAAAGTAGGAACAAATATTTATAAATAAAATAATTATTATATATATTATGACACAATATAAGTATAATTTTATAATATTATGTAATTATATTCAAACGAAAATCAGATGGTGCCGCCACCTGTTTTCGTAAAGGCATACACTTCTGCAGAAAAGTATAGGCTATTGCGGCTATAGATGGCGCTGATGTTCTAAAATAAATTACTAAGCTAAATTCCACCAACAAAACTCATACTTCTAAACCAAATGTTATCATGATATAGTTAGTATAGATATTTAGTTTAGTAATATTATGAGTTGCATTGATTTTTTATTCTTTCGTCTTTGCCTAATAAACCCACCTGTCATAGCGAAACTTACAACAAATGTCGCAACTGCAGCGCGGATAGATGGCGCTGCACTGGTTTTTCGGACAGTAATTGCTATTTTTTTTTCCTCAGAAAAAATATATTTTTGTATAAACCTGCCCGATTCTAACTTTTTTATTAGTAGATATTACTACTACTATATCTAAATTTTAATTTTACTCTATGAAGTTAAATTAGGCGACAAAAATAACGCTTTTCTACTAAGTATAGCCTTAATGTAGAAAAATGGTTTCACCAGGTAACTTGGATTACCATTTGTGGCCTCGAGCTGCTGTAGTCTCAGAGAGACTTTGGTCGGACTTTGTCGTTAATACCAGCGTCAATCGCGATGTCTACATCCGCTTAGATAGTCACAGGTAAAACTAATTTTGATTTCGACATATCCATACAATCCATACTCCCATACTAATATTATAAACTAGCTGGTGCCCGCGACTTCGTCCGCGTTCTGGATGTAAGGTACCCTATGTCCTTTCTGGTGTCCCAGACAACGTGTATGCAAAATTTCATGGCGATCGGTTCAGTAGTTTTTGCGTGAAAGAGTTACAAACATCCATACATTAATCCATACAAACTTTCGCATTTATAATATCAGTACGGATGTCAAAGAACTATGTCTGTCTGTTACCCTTTCACGTCTTAACTACTCAACCGCTAATAATGAAATTTTGCCTACACGTTGTCTGGGACACCAGAAAGGACATAGGGTACCTTTCATCCAGAACGCGGACGAAGTCGCGGGCACCAGCTAGTAACTAGCTCTTTGCATCAATTAAATTATTGTCTCATATTACCTACAGATGGCGTATGCAGCTACGTGGGATCGAAGTGCAACCAATATGGCCATTTTGGTGCAGATTAAGTCCTGGACAGTGTTTAAATAAATTGTGACAATATATTTCATATAATATAAACAACACCTAGTTTTATTTGTGATAACCTTTTTTGGAGTTTACTCCAAAAGAATCGATTTCATATTATTATTATTAAGTATATTACTAGCTGACTCGGCAAACGTTCTTTTGCGAAAAAATAAAAACCACCCACCCTGGTGGACCACCCTTAACATTTAGGGATATGTAAAATAGATGTTGGCCGATTCTCAGACCTACCCGATAAGCACACAAAATTTCATCAAAATCGGTCCAGCCGTTTCGGAGGAGTTTGGCAACAAACACTACGACACTAGAATTTAATTAATATTTCATAAAATAAAATTCAGTTATAAAGGGTTAAAGTTATAAAGGTATAAAGTTATAATGGGTACTTTCTTAAAGCTTACTCTTCGTTTATGTCTTGACTGAAAAGTTTGAAAAAAATATATATTTGAATAATCAAAGTTTAGACAACATTTGGTAACACATTTTATTTTCGTATAAACCAAAACTTCTATATTAAAAAAATGTTTAAATACCAATTAGTATGTGGCTTGAATTCTATCTTGTCCATATTCATCTTAAGGCCCACCCATTGAGAAACTCGGTTGAGGCCAAATTATTATTATTTATTTTTAATCAAAGATAATTGTATGGTCTCGCTGCGCTCGACTAGATAGAGCGCTATACGAAAGCAATAGCTCCGAAAATGTGGCAACTTTTTATTGTAGTGTGTTCGTCACTTTTTATCACTTTTTACACAGTTTTATTATATTTTTACACAGTTTCACTACGCAAACTGGTATTTTATTATGCCTAAAATTTTATAAAACTTTCGGCACGTACACATCACAGACAGTTTGCAGTGTGACTGGCTCGGGTACGCCGAATTCGGCCCACTTTTTTATGCCGCATTTTATAAATACGACGGCGGTATCTAGTCGAGCGCAGCGAGACCAATCATTCATCTATGTTTTTAATATTATTTATTTTAGGTATAGGAACTTTCGCTTCTCAATCCTTTTTCCACATTATTCTGTTTTATCTTCTTTATTTTGACAACAATTCGAATGCTATCAGTCTGTCATACTTTGTGCAACGATCTTACAGCGACAGTTTCGATGTGTTTTACATTTTTCTAAATGATTTTTATTTAAATTGTGTACGATTTTATATTTATTATAGTTTTATATATTTCGTATTATGGTAAACACTCCGGTGAGTTTCTGTTTTTTTTTTAAATTTTAGTTGTGATAGCAACAGCATTAGCAATCAACACATAGGTAGGTAACACAAACATAAAAATGTTGGTAACTACTTGGTAACTATCAAAAGGCGTAGCGTCCGTAATAGGTACTCGGAATATAGAACGATCCAGTGGCTCTAGTGTGAATTTATAATGCCCGCACTCGCTAGCGAGATTGTAAAAATTTTATGTAGAAACTAGCTGGTGCTCGCGACTTCGTCCGCGTCGAATAGTTATTTTGGGAATCATTTGGGTATCTCGAACGGTTTTCGCAGCGCAAAGATGAATAATTTTCCCCGTTTTTTCCACATTTTCGAATGGTTCTTCGCTCCTATTAGTCGCAACGTGATGTTATATAGCCTAAAGCCTTCCTCGATAAATGATCTATCCAATACAAAAAGAATTTTTCAATTCGAACCAGTAGTTCCTGAGATTAGCGCGTTCAAACAAACAAACAAACAAACAAACAAACAAACAAACAAACAAACAAACAAACAAACTCTTCAGCTTTATATTAGTATAGATTTGTCAATTTGACATTGACAGTTTACAATTTTCCATACAAATATTTTACGCTCTCGCTAAGCGAGTGCGGGCATTATAAACTCATACTAGAGCCATACTGTGTCACGTGTTTAAATAAAATTAATGCTTAGAAATGGTTAATATGTAAAAATGTAGAAATATTAACATACTTACCTATATCAAAAAGATGCTTCCCTTTTCTTCGCAAGTCTAGGGGCTGAGGTGGCCGGCGTACCTTCATTCACGGGTACGCCGAGGTTTAGAGGACACGCAGTCCTAGGACATTCGTGGTGGGTAGTGGCGGATTTCGTGTCATTGCGTTCCCGCGACTTCACCTATCTACAGGTCACGCTAGAAAGTTTTTGGGTTTTAGCCGGTAGGAGTCCGGTATAATACCGCAACGTCCTCTATACGCTGCCGTGGGGCAGCTCCCAATTGGGGATCTCCCAATTTTAAAAAATGGGACAATTTTAACCAAGTTTTGTAATTTTACTAAACTTAACCGAGAATTGATTAGAAGATTTACAAGTTTGCGACATTTTGTTAATATAAAAAAAATTATAAACAATTTAATTTTTCAGAGAGGGAGTAGAGACAGGGTTCCTCACCACGGTGCTGTAAGTATTTTTTTTTTTTCTATACTAAGTAATACCACAGCATACTTATTTAGTACACAGAGTAGGCCAGTAGGCCAACGCCTTTGATGTTGGACGATACCGCCGCCTTTGTAGGTATTTAAAAATTACGGAAGGGTTGACACAAATTAAGTAATATAAAATGTGCTCTTCATCGTGCGGAATTTGATGAAAGCTTAGTTCTTTATTGATGCGAGATAAAGATTTGCACGCACTTACAGCACATGCCGTATGCACCATTTTGATTTATATAATAAATTAAAATCTGAAAGACGCGTCAGCCCTAGAATATTTATCCCAAGCTACTAAGAACGACGAAGTATGCAGCTTGGGCACGTCCCACTCGCGCCTCACCCCTCACGCCTCGCACGATTGCCCTGTCTAGACGTCTCCGTCGGCCTACTGTACGAAATAAGTATGCTGTGGTAATACTATAGAGTTAAAGTTTGTCTAAGAGCATTCTTCGAAACTACTCATCCGATTTAAAAAAAAAAGGCACTTAGAGAAAACTTTAAACTCATATTAGGTGATTTCCCCAATATTATAGTCAAGTATATAAATTTACGTTGCAATAAATGCTACAGCCCGCGAGTGGCCCAAGAAATTTCGAAATAAAGGCGACCGGAGCTGCCGCGAAGGATTATGACTTCAAAGCTGCAAGAATTGCAATTGATCCTCCGGAACATAAAACTACTAAGTAAGTTTAATATTTTAAAAGTTTATAATTACCCTTTAATTTAACCGCTTGGCTTAGCACATAACTTGTTATTTTTTTAACAGAAAGCAACTCATTAAAAACATTATACAAGTACAGGAATTTGTCGTATATATACGGCTGTGGCGAAATGAACAAGAAAATAATTGTCGGATAAATCCGACTCTGGCGTCTGAAGGGTTAATTTATAGATTGCCTACCTTTACAGGCTTATCTATCCTAATGCTATAGTTAAATAAATTTAAAAGAAATTTATATTTTTATACATTAACTACATTTTGGTAGGTATATCTACCTACATATTAGGTAACACGTTTCCTGCCCAATAAAATTGATCCGAGAGATGGTAGATAATTCTGAGTATAGGTGTTTTAGGCAAGCTGAAAATTTGTCTTAGAGCTCTTGTCCCTTAACACAGAACTACATACAAACTTTGGCTGGGGAGTAGTGGGGCTAAAAGATCCTTTATAAACTATAATATATATATAGTTTCAAAGATACGACAAATAAAATAAATAAAATAAAATAAATAGTTTCAAAGATAATTTGACGACACGTTTGGTCTAATGGCTGCTGTTAACCAAGCGGTCGCGGGTTCAAATCCCGCTAGGGGCAAATGTTTATGTGTTAACATTTACCTTTGTACCTGAGTCATGGATGTTTTGTATTTATAATATGTATCTATTTACAAAAAAAAAGTAATGTATGTAGTATATCAACTGTCTGGTGTCCATAATACAAGCATTAAGTTGCTTACTTTGGAACTAGATGGTGCTGTGTGGAATGTGTGAATATATTTAATATTTATTTATTTATTTATTTAAAGATACGATTTTTTTTCTTCTCAGCGTCTTAGAGTCAATTGGACATTTGGTGAAAGGGTGTCTTGGCGCTGGTTTTGTAGCCATACACGAGTCATACAAACAAAATGGCTTAATTAGCTCGGCAATTATCAATTTGTTTGCGGGGTTCATGGTCGCTTATTGCATGTTTGTAAGTTGTTGCTGTCTATTTATAAATTAAAAATATTATTATTTTTTATTTATCGTTACTTATTTTATTTACTTTATTATAAGTAAATGTGAAAAACCGCTTACCCGGATTCGGATGAACCGCGCGATTTCAAAATCGCATGGAAATCGCGCGGGGCTTATTTATATGAGCCACTATGTAATCGTTCAGACGAAAATCATCGAAAAGCACGAAAATCGCATAATAATCGCCGGTGTCTGAATAGCATCACAATTTTGCGATTTCAAACCGCACGATTCGTAAGCCGAGCGGTTCCCGCCGTGTCTGAACTAGCGCATATTGGCACACGGATAATTTTATCCTAGAAAAATGTTAGGTTCCCAAGGGATCGTGTAAAAATATTAAAAAAAAAAGACGCGGGCACCAGCTAGTAAAAGATAAAAATAAATAATACAAAGGTAACAATATCAAACGAGTACATACTTATCCGATATTTAGTTGAAAACTAAAAACTGAAATGAAAAGTATAACTCTATAAGTAAGTAAGTACTATATAATTTACAGATTCTATTAAGGAGTGCGCAAAAAATGTATGGTCGTGTACAAGAGCCGAGGATGTCGTATCCAGACTTGGCAGAGGCGGCTCTGAAGACATCTCCCTTTCCGAAACTACATAGACTGAGCAAATGTTTCAGGTGGGTACTTACCTACATCTTAATTAATGCGTGCAGCATAGACAAATGATTGGTCTCGCTGCGCTCGACTAGATAGAGCAGTATACAAAAGCAACAGCTCCGAAAATGTGGCAACTTTTTATTGTAGTGTGTGTAAAAAATCGTCACTTTTTACCAGCGAAGAATGTCGCTGCTTTTTACCCAGTTTTATTATATTTTTACACAGTTTCACTACGCAAACTAGTATTTTATTATGCCTAAAATTTAATAAAACATTCGGCACGTACACATCACAGACAGTTTGCAGTGTGACTTGGCTCGGGTACGCCGAATTCGGCGTACTATTTTATGCCGTATTTTACAATTACGACGGCGGTATCTAGTCGAGCGCAACGAGACCAATCATTTATCTATGGCGTGCAGCTTTTTCAGAAGATGCCTATTCACTTGAACTTTGAAAAGATTAACCCAAATAATCCCAATGAGCTCGGAAACACATCTTTTTTTGTTTTGTTCTTTTGAAAAGCGTTTGTTTCCACCTGAATTCGTTTCGTTAACATATTGCACACAATCTCTAAAACACAGGTACGCGGTGGACGTGACCATCACCGTGGATCTGTTTGGGTCTTGCTGTGTGTACCAAGTTGTGATTGCGCGTTCGATTAAGCAACTCGTCGAAGGTGTGGAAGTAGTCAAGGACGCAGGTTTAGGTGAGGTTTGATTGAGATACTTACTGGAGCTTAGATTCAAGACGAGGACATGGCAGAGAAGCACGGTTTTTGTCGCCTAATTTGACTCGCTAGAGTAAAATTAAGTAAATAGCTGGATAAAAATATAGTTACAGCACATAATAGACCCACCCTATCTTTTGTATTTGTATTCGTATTTTTGTATTTTTAAGAGAAAACAACGCAATGATTTAAAAACAATTTAGTAAATAGAACATAATTATTTAACATGAACTTCATAATGACAAACTATTAAAAAGGTTTGATGTTGATATGAAACTAGATTATTGGTCAGAGGATCGATGCCATATTGATCTTTCTAATCATATCTAGTAAGTTTATTTTCATATGCTGTCAGTTTTCCAACGGTTTCATATGCTGTTAACCAAACGGTCGCTGTTTCGAATCCCGCTAGGGGCAAATGTTTGTGTTAATAAAATTATGTGTTAACCTTTGTAACTGAGCCATGGATGTTTATATTTATAATAGGTATTTATGTATTTAATTTACAGATTTAAAAAGTAATATATGTAGTATATCAACTGTCTGGTGTCCATAATACAAGCATTAGTTGCTTACTGTGGCACTAGATGGTGCTGTGTGGAATGTGTGAAAATATTTATTTAATTATTCAAACATTTGATGAACGTTTTCCAGAACAGATTGCAAATAAAGAGAGTTAAAAAAATATATATTTATTATTTAAAATCAAGTCAGCTATTTTATTATTTCACTTTTGGTATAGGTATTTCAGTTTTGAGCTAAGTTTTCTATTAATATTTCAGGTTCCAGTCCAAACATACGGGTGTACATACTATGTCTACTGGTGCCTTGTATACTTCTTTGTTTGATTAGAAGTTTGAAATACTTGGCACCATTCTCTATTGTAGCAGACGTATTTATATGTGAGTTAACCATATATTTAACCTACTTAAAAAAAACATGTCAGTCGTACGACTGTACGTCAGAAGTGAAATAGCTATAGTCTATATTTTTATATTTACACTAGCTGGTGCTCGCGACTTCGACCGCGTGGAATAGTTATTTTGGGAATCATTTGGGTATCTCGAAAGGTTTTCGCAGCGCACGCAACGGAAGCAATTTTCCCTGTTTTTTTTTTTCACATTTTCGACTGTTTCTTCGCTCCTATTAGTCGTAACGTGATGTCATATAACCTAAAGCCTTCCTCGATAAATGATCTATCCAATACAAAAAGAATTTTTCAATTCGAACCAGTAGTTCCTGAGATTAGCGCGTTCAAACAAACAAACAAACTCTTCAGCTTTATAATATTAGTATAGATTTAATATGATAAGCTGTTGCCCCTCTCCGTTACTCCGCTAACTACTTCTAAAACACTCAACGGGTTTTAATGCGGTTTTTACTAAAGGTATTAGCCATAGATAAATGATTGGTCTCGCTGCGCTTGACTAGATACCGCCGTTGTACTTGTAAAATGCGGCAAAAAAATCCTACGCTTACACTGCAAACTGTCTGTGATGTGTACGTGCCGAAATGTTTAATTAAATTTTAGGCATGATAAAATACCAGTTTGCGTAGTGAAACTGTGTAAAAATATAATAAAACTGAGTAAAAAATGATAAAAAGTGAAGATTTTTTACACACACTTACACAACTTTTAAAAGTTGCCACTTTTTCGGAGCTATTGCTTTTGTATAGCGCTCTATCTAGTCGAGCGCAGCGAGACCAATCAATTATCTTTGGTATTAGCGATCAACGAGGAAAATGTGTGCGAGTTGATTTAATGTTTTCCGATTTTTACAGTGATCGTGGCCGCGGCGACGATTTATTACGGAATTTTAAAGATAGAGAAGAGTCCAATGGACTTTCCCAATTTCAAGACAGTAGAAGGGTTCTTTTCGTTCTTGGGAGCGTGTGTTTTTAGTATGGAAGGTGTTGGTGTGTCTATGGCCATCGAAAATAATATGACTAATCCGAAAAAGTACCCACTCGTCATTATTGGTGGTGAGTATACTTATTGTTTGGGATTTTTATTGAACAATTCTTCGTTGTAATACTAATTATGTTGTATCTACCCGTTTGAGGATGATCAATTGTAAAGACCACTTTTCATTGTGAAATTTGTGGGCATAGAGTAAACAGTACCTACTTAAAACCAGTGGATGTGGGATATAATTTAACTTACCGACATCTCGAGATCGCTAATCGTATTTTATAATACCTACGTATTATAATTTGACGACACGTTTGGTCTAGTGGCTAGTAACCACCTAGTAACCCTAGCCAGGCTAGCTGTTAACCAAACGGTCGCGGGTTCGTATCCCGCTAGGAGCCAAATGTTTATGTGTTAACATTTTACCTTTGTACCTGAGTCGTGGATGTTTTGTATTTATAATATGTATGCAGTATTTACGAAAAAAAAAATGTATATCAACTGTATCCATAATACAAGCATTAGTTGCTTATTGTGAAACTAGATGGTGCTATGTGGATTGTGTGCGATTGATGCGGTTTCCACGGAATGTTTATATATTCTTATACCTACCTATAATAAAACCTAATTGAATTCTTTTTATGTAGTTAAGTAGAAAAAAAACAATATTTTGAAACCAAGTCCCCGAAACTGTCCTTGTCTGTCTGTTTCTCCTACCTACTTCTGAACCGGATTTTTATCCCGGGGTTGTCCTTGTTTATCCCTCTTATTAAAAGAGGAATAAACAAGGAAGGTTTGTCTTGTAATTTTTAATTTTTGAATTATGTGTAATCAGATTGTGGTGGTGTTACAGGTATGTCCATAGTAGTAGCTATGGTGACAATAACTGGCTTCTTCGGATATTGGGGATTCGGAGAATCATCGAAGTCGCCATTAACACTAAACTTTCCGTTTGGCGTGTGAGTATTATATTATTATTAATTATTACTAGATGATGCCGGCGACTTCCTCCGTGTTGATAAATAAAAAATATAAAATCCGACATCTTTATCGCCGAGATGACGATGGCGTCGCTACATTTTTTTATATTTTCAGATGATCCCTCGAAAACAGTCCCTTTTTCTGAATAAAAGGTGCCCTATATGTCCTTTCCTGTACCTGTATCCCTGACACCGTGTCGGCGATTAGTTCCCAATTCTTAACTTTCCACCTGCGACATTTTGTAAATTATTATTGGGATGAATTCTTCTTTATGAAAACTCTTAATTATACTAATTCTTAATTTTCCGAATGCTTCATTTTTCTTGTTATAGTTAGTAGATATGAATTCTATTTTTTCATAGAAGAAAGTACAGTTAGATATATTTTTGAAATTCATAATAATACGCGATGGAATAAATTCATTTAGTATGAAGAACGTAAGTTTACTATATCGCCTATTTGCTTAGAAACTCATTGCGTTATAAATAATAATCAATTAAATAAAAAAAAAATCAAAAAATCAAAAATAAGCATATAAAAACACTATATCATTGTTAACAACATTAAATGTGACTTACCCTGTTTTAGATTTTGACAAAAAAAAATGTGTAAAAAGATAAAAATATCTTTATGAATTAAATATATTATGACTGTACCTACTCTTGTTAAAAAAACCGAATTCGTACTTTATATAATTGGGAAAATGAGGCATTCGGAAAATTAAGAATCAGTAAAATTAAGAGTTTTCACAAAGAAGAATTCGTACTAATAATAATTTGCAAAATTACTCATTTTGAAAAATAAGAATTAGTAATTGATCGCCGACACCTCCCTGACAACGTGTATGCAAAATTTAATGATGATTGGTGGAATAGTTAAGTCGTGAAAAGGTAACAGACAGACAGATGATGGCCGTGGTGGCGACACCGTCGTCACAGCGATAAAGATGTCGGCGTTATATTACTTACATATTTTCTTTTTTTAACGCGAACGAAGTCGCGGGCATCAGCTAGTCTTTAACCAAATTATGTAGGCGACCAGTCAAATTACAATAAAATTCTATTTAAGCGCAAGCGCATATTTTTGCCGATTTTGTGCTTAGGAGTTGCCCGAGCTCATACCTTTCTTCCATCGGACATTGAGACGTAAGACTGGTCACCATCCTCATCTTGTCAAAATTCCTCTATTTCGGACCAAACGTTTTTTAAATTTATTGCTCTATTACAAGCCACAGCCTGTATAACCCAAATATTAATAAACTATTACATAATATAATATTCGAGTGAATAGGCATTTTATGGGTTAGCACACGCTCCATCGTCGGCCTCGCCTTTCCTACACGGATAGATGATAGCCAAGAGCAAACCTATTAGGTATTAAGTAGATAATAAAAAACCACATGTAATGTGTATCTATTAATTGCTTGACAGGTTCCCTTACATTCTGAAAATTATGATGGCGCTCATGATTTATGTAACATTCGCCCTCAACTTTTGGGTGCCATTTGATCTGGTCTGGTATTACTTGAAGAGAAGATATTCACCGGAGAAGTACTGGTTCTGGGAGAGAGTGTATCGAACTATTTTCGTTACGGGAATAACGCTTATTGCGGTCTGTTTCCCGAACGTCTCAAGTTTTATTGGATTGGTGAGTTTTTGATGGATTTTTGGATTCTCAATCGTCGGCATTAACCTGTACAGGCTTCTGTCAAATTATTTTTATGTCTATTTGAAAAACGCCATTTTGGCGCTGTAGGCTATAGTGGCTATGGAGCGACAGTAATTGGAACTAAAATTCCGTAATCCGGCAAGTAAGTAGGATATGGAATAAAAATGCGCAAACGTCAAAATTTGTTCTGATTACTTGCGAGTGCGGCGTTTCAAAATGGTACCTACTCAAAAACTAGTGGGCCAATTTTAAAAATTCTTTCACCCATAGAAAGCTCCATTATCAGCGAATAACATACGAATACTAGGCTGTATTTTACAAAGTTACGCGGACGAAGTTGCGTGTAACAACTAGTGATATACTTAGCACTAGTTAGTTCAGTCACGGCGGGAACCGCGCGATTTGTTATGTCTGAACGATTACAAAACAACTCATAGCGCTAGTTCAGACACGGCGGAAACCACGCGATATCCGCGCGTAAACCGCGCGGTTATGTCTGAACGATCAAAACAACTCATACAAATAAGACCTGCGCGATTTCAGAATCGCTTGGAAATTACGCGGTTCCCGCCGTGTCTGAACTAGCGCATATAAATAAGACCCGCGCGATTTCAGAATTGCCTGGAAATCACGCGGTTCCCGCCGTGTCTGAACTAGCGCATATAAATAAGACCCGCGCGATTTCAGAATTGCATGAAAATCGCGCGGTTCCCGCCGTGTCTGAACTAGCGCTTAGTGTGTTGTTTTAACTTGCAGCTTGGGTCCATGTGTCTCGCCAACATGGGCTTTATTTATCCGGCGTTCATCGAGCTGTGCTTGGACTGGAACGACCCTGGACTCGGCTTCATGAAATGGAGACTAATAAAATGGATGTTCATCATTATATTTGGAATCGTGCTCTGTATATGTGGAACTTATGCGAGCGGGAAGCAACTAATTCTATCTGTATTCTTTGAGGACAATTAATTTGAATTTTATTTACAAATTTAATACGGTGTCGTGACTAATAATAAATATTTTTTATTTGTAAATATTGTGTATTATTTTGGCAAAATTTTACCTCCTTATCGTACTTACGTTTTTTGTTGAAGTGGAATCGGTAGGTAGGTACTAATGTTTCTACCCCCATCCGATCGCAAAACTTCACGAACACCCGCTACACTAATCTGAAGATTGTCTGAAAGTTTCATCAAAACTACAGGCAATAGAGAATTTTCTTCTGCACTAAAATTTCTTGTTTGAAATAGGTTCAGTATCACGTAATTACCCTAAATGCACAAAATCCTTACAAATTAGGCGGACGGAAGTGCCGCTATTTTGACAAAAACCGTTTCGGCCTATATCTCCGTAACCGTGCACTTGAGTCCAAAAATGGTAATAACCTTTATTGTAGACTAGCTGGTGCCCGCGACTTCGTCCGCGTTCTGGATGAAAGGTACCCTATGTCCTTTTTGGAGTCCCAGACAACGTGTATGCAAAATTTACAACGCCATCTAGGGAATTCTGTTTGAAGCAATGTAGTACTCTAATTCATCTAATCTCACTTCGAATAATGGAAAAAGTCTGTTAACAGATGGCACTACATGTTAGTTATAGTTTATAAAATTACGTTACGTGTTAATAAAATTAAAGCTGCTGCCCGCGACTTCGCCCGCGTAACTTAGTAAATTATGTACTTAAACCTTCCTCGAGAACCACTCTACCCATTAGTGAAAACCGCATTAAAATCCGTTGCGTAGTTTTAAAGATCTAAGCATACAAAGGGACATAGGGACAGAAAAAGCGACTTTGTTTTATACTATGTAGTGATGATAAATTAATTTCTTATCTTTTTGTCGAATAATTTTTTTTTTCTATCACTTACGGTTTACGAGTCATTCGACTATTACGATTTGTTGATTGACATACAAATATGGCCATAATAAACAAATATAGCCATAAATTACAATACGTAAACGTACAATGGATAAGCGACAAGAAAAAAAACATTCGATTATTTGTACAAGTTTATTTATTCCTTGTTAAAATCTCAATCAAAACGCAAGCATACACAATCAACTGATATAACTAAAAACTAAAAAATAACTATCATTATATTGAACTGCTCGTTGGTCGCAGAGAATTTTAAAGACAAATGGCGGATTATTTTATTCGGTACATTTGTATCACAGCCAATGTACACATTAATGATTTTTAACGAATTATTATATATCTACCTATAGCGGTTTTTTAGAAAAAGAAAACTATTCTATGTCTGTAATTAAAACAACGAAAAACTTTACTTCAATCAAACTAAAAGTCTGTGAACGATTGACACTCTGTGACACAAGCCACAGAACAAAAAAATCATCTAGAGCAACAAAATATTAATGTCAAAGGAGTATGACAGTGACAGCTTCGCATACGTCATTTTAAAGCAAGAACGAGACAACGCATGTTTCAAAATGAAAAAAAAAAAACTATCTAGGGTTGTCAAAATGAAAAAAATAACACTTTCTAGGGTTGACAAAATGAAAAAAAAAAAAAACTTTCTAGGGTTGTGAAAAAAAACAACTTTCTAGGGTTGTCGAAATGGAAAATAATGAACTTCGGCCGCTGAAAAGGACAGAGGGCCGGCCGGCTTTGTTTACATTTTTGCGTTGTCTCCTTGGCTTCACTTTAGTTAATAACAATCATTTAGCGTCTTCAAATTAAAACTATTATAATTATTTAATATTAAGCATCCATTTCCAAACTTTACACAAAAAAAATCTCAAGAGACCTTCGTCTGCCTTCGCAGGTTTTGAAGTTACACAGTAAACGAATTATATTATTTAAGTTTATATTATTATATTATTTATCTTTATAAAAAAAAAAACTATTTTTTCTTTTGTTTAGCTTAAAATGTTTTTTTCTTTTTAGATAAATTTCTGCCATACCCCTTTTCTTTCACTTGAAAAAGCCCAATTTTTGTTAATTTCAATAAATAAAATTAATCGTTATGCACTTTATATTATTGCACTTTGCGAATTATTTAAAATTTTCATTATAATATGGAGCCTAATCATTTTTTTTTAAATTCCCATACCACTAAAACATTATGGGACACTAGGGCCGACTCTATAACTCTTTTATTCCACCTCATCTTCTTGCAAAGCACCACCGTCGCCCTTCATCGACTTGCGAAGACGCTCCGACACCTCCGGAAGCTTCTTCAGCAGCAGATGGAAGATTGGTGCCGGCATCGTTTGTTGGAGTACCTGAGTACAGTCGAGTGTAAAAATAAACATCCACTTAGCACATATGTAAAGGCGGAGTACGAAAACCTTCCGTCAGTTTTCGTAAATTTTTATCATGAAATTTTGCATACACGTTGTCAGTGATACAGAAAATGACATAGGATATGTTTAATCCAGAAAAAAGTACTGCTCCCGAGGGATCATGTACTAAACTAAAATTAAGAAAATTAACGCCTGGCAAAAGTGTAATAGCAAGATTAGCAAATAAAGAGGCAAAATTTCTCTGAGTGAAGTTTTTTTTTTCTATTCTACATTTTTTTATAATATTAGTTTACTTTCTACTTAATCTTACATTCAAATCAACAAGTGAAAATAAAGCAGTCTATCTAGTTTTACAATTACAATTGAGTGTTTGAATTATTAGTTACTGCTCCACCGGACCGTAACGACATATCAGCATTCAGCATAAATGACATATTGTTATGCAATTTAAAATACTTTCACACAATTAATGAACTACTACATCTACACAGCATTGAATACTCTTAATTGACATTACATCTGGTGGCAGTAACCACCCCCTTACAGAAGACGAGCGAACCTTCAGCCTGTCCATCAACACTAAACATGAAAAATACCTCCTCAAAGAGAATGAATAAGTAACGCCTGAACTTTAATATAATAAGCCACTTTCATCATTAACCCAAGCAATTTGAACATTTGCCTAAGCAATTTGAACATTTGCCTAAGCAATTTCAACATTTGCCTAAGCAATTTCAACATTTGCATAAGCAAGTTCAACATTTGCCTAAGCAATTTCAACATTTGCCTAAGCAATTTCATCATTTGCCTAAGCAATTTCAACATTTGCCTAAGCAATTTCAACATTTGCATAAGCAAGTTCAACATTTGCCTAAGCAATTTCAACATTTGCCTAAGGAAAATGCTTGGGAGATTGTTGAAATAGCTTGGGAAAATGTTGAAATTGAGCGAAAAATTGTATATATAGATAATTTGCAGAAAAACAAACCATGCGAAGCTACATATTTCCTGCAACCGTGAAAGTATCAAAGGTATGGAAGCACTATTGGAAAACTTACACTCAGCAATTGCTGTGTCTGGCCACAAACGGCCACGGCTTGGCCGAGGTGCTCTACGCCGGCTTCCAAATCTCCGGCTGCCAACAACTCCTCACCGAGCTGAATCTGTAAACATATCACAAACACTTGTTAAATAAGTCTGCAATAAGGTACCTACCATTAGGTAGACTGTCAATCTGTCGTCAACCTTAACAACCTTATAAAAAAACCAACATGGGATGTTTATCTATACTATCTATCTAACCGGTTAGTATTATATAAATTAAGGGACTCTTTCACCAGCTACAAGTAGTGTTGATTAGTTACTTTTCAAGTATTGCTAATTGGCGAATAAATGTTAAGAGTATCTTGTGTCCATTTCATTGATATTACCCTTGAGTGATGCTACTCGAAGATGGTGATCATACGCTTTCTTACTGGTGACTTTAGATGGCGGTTAGCCTATTTGACACTATACTCAGAGATGGTGAGAGAGGCCCTAAGACTTCCCAGTGTCCACCTAATATTTTGCAAGTAGGAAACTAAATCTAAACAATTATGGTACTTTTATTAAAGTACCATAATTGTTTAGATTTAGTTATTAATTGATTGAAAGTATATAATCACCTGTTGCAAGAAGAATCTCTGCATGCCCTCATGGTCATTCATATCTGGCACTGGACCACCCAAGGTCCGTGATCTTGATGAATTCTGATGTGCTTTTTGTCTACCTAGAAAATTTATAAATATAAATAGCTACTAGCTACACACTCTGATTCAAAATGAAAACTATCCTATCTTTTAAGTTGGACCAAATTACACATAGTTACGAAGTTTTATCAAAATCGGTTCAGTAGTTCATGTGCGATTTAATTGATCAAAATGTTTGCAAACTTTGACAACATATTTTATAGATTATTTACAAGGAAAATTAAAGGTACCAATGTCAGTTGTTGTACATCGTTAAATCTTAGTTAAAACAAAATGCTTACATGTAAAAAAATAATTTGCAAACCTAATTTCATAATAATAAATGTAATTTACAAATTCATTCTGCATTGCGAAAATGTGAAATTATAGGTTAGTAAAATTTAAAATTGCGAAACCGACTATGTTAAATAATCGCTGCTAACACAATTGTAATTCTGTATATTTAATATTAAACAATAAATAACTCACGTTCCCTCAGCTTCTTTTTAAAGAGGGGATCTTTGCGACGTTGCTGGTCAAAATATACACAATATCCCAGGAACAAGGTTCCCGCGACTCCGACAGCAATTCCTAAAGTGGTGCGGCTAAGTTCCATTGTTGTTCGTTTAAATGAAACGACAATAAACTCACAAATCACTACAAAATTGTCTTAGTTTTTTAATATATTTAATTTATTATATACTGGTAAACTGGTATGCATGCTCCGCCATTTACAATAAAAAGAAAAGAAACAGCGAATTGCGAAAAGGAAAAGCGTTTGATTGACATGCGGCGGTGAATATCTGACAATTCTGACAGCCAGTCAAACGTCACATCAAACAGAACCATAGAGTAATATCATGAATGGACTATACCAAAGAGTATGTAATCACTACGTTATATACCATGGAGAATATATTGATGTTTGAGTAACTAATGTATTTTTTTGGGAGTGATGTCCGCCGAACGACGACCTGCGCCTCGTACTGTGAAGAAGACTGGGCGTATCCCCTTCGTTGAGGACCTCCAGCTGTGTATGCTGTGCCTGTGCTGTGGCGTTGCTTGTGTTATTTACTTAATACCAATAGGATAGGCGACGGTAGGCGCATCAGCCTGTATGTCGACCTTAACAAATAAAAATAATATTAATGTAGAGATTTTTTCATTATTGGATAAAATGTTGATAGGTTATTATTAAACTAAGGATTATTAAAAGTTTAGCTTATTTTTTTGTGCACTTTATTAAAAAAGAAGTACCAAGAAGGTACTTACTAAGTCTGAATGGTAGACTAAAATAAAAAATATGTAGGTGATTACTGTTTATTGCGGTTTAGAGGTTATCACAAACTTTGTTTGTCGACAGAAGTCTTACAATATTTTCCTCGTCGGAGTAAATTATAGAACCGCTATCATCAAAAACTAAATTTAGCATGGCCTTGGTGGAAATTCTCTTCAATTTTCCCGAATCGCGAACTATTTTGAACACTCCATAGTGAGAGTAGACTAGGGGAATTTCGTTACCGGGATTCAAGGTTAGGCCGTCGAAAGGCACATCTTTGCTTTCATTTATAAAATCGATACTGTTTGTTTTTAAATTACCATAAAAGAGGCCAGTGGAATTTCCAAAATAAAAATTATCAGCGCTATCCAAAGCGAATGACTCTATTTCGCTTCCACCAAAGACCAGTCGCGGTTTAGTATCTTCAAGTACATACAAATCTTTCTGAGGGTAGACACTATAATATAATTTCCCATTGTATTTGTAAATATTATAAATTGACTTTCCACTTAATGGACCGTATGGTGACAGGATTTTAGTCAGAGGATTGTAACTGTAGGCTCCATTGTTTGTGGCTATAAGGAAGTTGCCATCTTCATCCACAGAACTGTCTACAGCATGATCCAATTTCAACTCTGTTAACTTTTTAGAAGCCAATTCTATCAAATAAGTTTTTGTCGTATGATAAACGTCGGTGTCTTCGTGGAACAAGAGTGTATTGGTCTTCTTGTTGTATGTCAATTCAAATGGTCTCATGAGACCACCTTTAAGAATGTACTCTTTGTCGAAATATCTGAAATCGAAATTTACGAGATCGCAAGGTCTACTTTTATAGCAGTTTGAATCGATTATTAAATTGACAATAGTTATTATTGAAAGAATCAGTTTTGCAGATAACATTTTTATAAAAAAAATGCGTAGTCAATCTGAAACGAGACAAAAATAAATAATTTTAGACAATAATAATGAATTAATACATGAAATATTTATGTAAGTATATATAGGTATAAAAAAACGTTAAAATGCCACTCAGATAAAATGAGAACTAAAGATAGAGCTTTCAAAGGTAAAACTACGCCTCGCTGTGTACATACACGGTTACACGCACACAAACAAATGACAAATTGCATGTAAATACCAAGATTCAAAAAATAAAAAGCAGGATTGAATTACATTTCATACGTAAGTAAGTACTTAAACTTGGAAATTAATATTTGCAATTAAAACAAAAATTTAAGTTATACCTTGGAACACAAAATCTCAATACAATAAACGGCCTACGCACACAAATACCATGCTTACAAAAACCGGCTTCACTATATTGTCCGCAAAATTCAAAATTCTGTCTAGATAGTTCTTATTTGGTCTGAGCCCTTTGGGATTTAAAAAAATATGAAAAATAAGGTTAAAATCAATGAGTTACCTGTAATATTACTACGGTAAATGTTTGTTACGGAATGGTATTTTGTTGATAATAATATTGGTTTTATATATCTTCTACTGAGGGTAAAAGGTCATAATGATTATATTATAGGTACAATCAACAGGTCAAAAGATTACGCGTTTTTTTCATTATTGATAAAACAAAAACGTTTATTGAAGTTTGTTACTAAGAACTTATTTTGACTCATTATTACTAATTTTAACTTTGAAATGCATATTAACAAGTATCGACGGACCACTATTGGGAATAAAAGTCTCACTAGTTCTGCGGAACTACTGGGAATAATCCGTTTTTAGTCTATTCTATACCTACCTAATAAAATCGTAAAGTAGCCGTGTCTGTATTGTATATATTAAAATATTTTGGAGTAAAACAAAGTCATACAACATAATTATTTATATCATTTTTTGCCGATAGCGGTTGTGTTTTATGAGATAATTGAGCATACATTTCACTTCATTTCAGCACAAACCTAGCACATTTCATTCATTTTCTACAAAACAAAGTGACCACGATGATGTAAAAAACGGTTTTTCGTCATTACCGCTCTGTTTTTTTAACACAACTCATCACAAACCTAGCACAAGTCAGCATAATGTCGATTTTTTTCTGAAAACCAAAGTGGCTATGCTAACTTCTTGGACATGGGGTCGTCCGCCTTGAATAAACCGTAACCAGATTTAACGAGGTAAGAAAAAACAAAGATTTCATTAAACCATATCATTTATTACAACTAAAAACTCACTTTTAACCATTTCTTTTTGTACAAGCATTCATTCGTCACCGGTGTCATAGTGTAACTTAAAACTACCTACAACTATAAATTAATTGGTGAATACACGCGTATGTGTAAACTACCCACCAAAAACATAAACCTTATAAAGTACGGGACTTCTATAGTCCGTCTAATCATACTTGTCTCAAGTAGTTAACAAACAACACTAGTATCAAAATGAGGACTTGTCGACCTAACTTTCATAATGTTACAATTGGTACGGATAGTATACATTTTTTCCGTCAATTTACACAATTTTCCCAAGCATTTTCAACATTTTCCAAAACATTTTCAACATTTTCCCAGGCTATTTCAACAATTTCTCAAGCATTTCCACATATTTGCTTAGGAAAATGTTGAAAATGCTTAGGAAATTGTTGAAAATGCTTGGGGAAAATGTTGAAAATGACCGAAAAATTGTATATAATAATGACGTGTCAGTTTGACACTTCATATAGTTCACTTCATATCATATAGTTTGGTTTTAAGACTTTAGAGATGGGACAAAAAAGATTTCAGACTGAATTGAATTTATTCTCAATTGTTACTTAACTTTTGCTTTTTTTTTTAACAACATTATACGTTTTTCGTAAACATTTCTTCGAAATAACATTTCGAAAGGGACAAAACAAATTATGTGAGTCATCGCCGATAAACTATTCGCAAAACAATTTATTCTTACCTCACTCTTTTTAGTAAATAAATAATATTTGATTAAAAAATATAATAAAACAAGAATTTTATTTACATAATTAATCGATAGTGACACGGCGCATCACTAGTCCTCCCTATATAGAGCCAGTAAAATGCGACATTTTATTGATTCGTGTTTGTTTAATACTTAAGATACAACTATGTTTAGATAGACATACTATATTATATATCCTTAATAAAACTAGTGCACGATTAGCAGATATAAAATTAAAACGCGTTGGTATTATATCATATCATATAGATAAAAAAAAACTGAAAGATTGAGCTGATTGCAAAAATGTTTCAGTCGATAGATAGAAACAGACAGTCCTTATAAACCGAGTCCAGTGGACTCACTTTCATTCGGCCATTGTATGTAGCCTATTTTTCTGTTACAACATTAATCCTCACAAATACAGTTCAAATACTGAGTTCGTTGGACTCAGTATATAAGGTCCATGCAGGGTCACTTATCTTTCTTTCTGCTTCCATCTACGGTCTCAGTGCATTTTATTATAATACCCAGCCATTGAGTTTACGGTGAAAACATTCATTTTACAAAACTACTTTCTTCACTTTTGCAACTTGAATATATTTTTATAAATATTCCAACTTGCAACTAAGCCAGTTTAAGTGAACTAATTATATTTAATGTAGAATATTAAAATAGATTTTACAAAATCAAATAAGTACTTAACATTCATATACACATACAATATAGCTTAGAGCCTTTGCAAAATTTATGCAATTTTACTAATAAAACCACATTAACATCTCGTTTATATAAGCAATAATAAAGCTAAAAAATGAATGCTTTATATTTGATTAAACTATAACATAAATAAACCATTATGGCCGGGTACATTGACAAAGAAAAAATGCATTCTAAATTTTTACGATTGTAGGGTAGTTTGAAATAAAAACTTCTTTTTTTTTTCGTGAATGCTTGAAGAAATTCACTTTTTGTCGACTGCGGACGAGGAGGTGTTTGAGTTGGCAGCACTTGCGTTCGCACCGCCATAGTTCTGCAAAATAATATATAGATAAGATATGTTTACTTTTACCACAATTTTTAAGACAAAACAGACATAGTCCACTTGGTGGTAGACGGCCACAGACAGACAACTACTATATTATGGTTAGTGAATCGGATACTGGCTCAGCATTGTTTCGATACTCGATCCGGTTGGTGCGTGCTATCTCGTTCAAATATTCTTTGAACGAGAATCAACTTTATGTAGTTGCAAGAAATCTTATTTTTCCATAACAGGAAATCTGAGCAAATCCATAATAGCAAAGTACGGAAATTATTAATGAATAAAAAAAGATACCTGGTAATATTGAGCCCACGCTTGCTGATCGGCGGTGCCTTGCTGCTGCTGTTGATACTGTAAACCAAACACAATAAAATTATAAGCAAACCACATATAACTAAAATATTATTATTAATTTCAGAAACCAGTTGGTTGAGTGGTTAAAGTGCTTGCCTTAATGCTTTGTCTCAGGGGTCCCTGGTTTAGAATCCCAGCAGGGTCAAGTTAGAAATGAACTTTTCAAAGTTGACCCTGGTCTGAATCTTGAAAGTAGTCGCAGGGATCAAGTCGACAGGCTGACAGACAGACAGACAGACTGACTAGCCTAACATAAAAAAGAAATGAGTGAAACTCACCCCGGGCCACTGTTGCTGTTGTTGTTGCTGCCACTGCTGCCACTGGTACCACTGCTGCGGAGTCCATTGGGTCTGCTGTTGCTGTCCTTGTTGACCCTGTTGCCCTTTGTTGCCCTGGCCCCCGCTGGAGTTGTTAGCAGGATTGCCCCAGTTGCCCCAATTGCCCCAGTTACCCCAGCCTTTAAACATAGTTTCACATTAAAAAAAATAACACATAATACAGTTGGCCAAAATCGCTTACAACGAATCATGTATGGCCATTGGATATTTTAAATGCGTAAGTTTGCGAGGATGGATGGATGTGTATTTGTTACTCTTTCACGCCAAAATGGCTCATAGAATATTTTTATCCTGGTAAAATAAAAATAGGAACCAAGTGTCGTCACTGCGATAAATATAATAAACATTTAAATATTAATCATATAATTTTTTCATCATTTTTAAAGCGGACGAAGTCGGGGGCGCCGGTATGACTTTTTAAATAGCGGGTACACTTTAACGATGACATCGAAATTACCTGGATTCTGTTGACCCCAATTGCCCCAACCGCCCCAACCGCCGGCCCACTGATTCCAACCGGGGTTTTGTTGGTTTTGATTCGCATTCGAATTATCCTGAAAGTGCACGTCAAAAAACTGTTAGCATTATTATCAAAAAATGCAAGTTTCAAATTATCAAGACACAATCACGCATCAATTTTAATGTTATAAGCACATGTGCATTCTTCTGTCACAGTGATTGGTACTGCCTCTTATCCTTCATCCCAATATCGCACTATATATTTAACACATGATTGCGGAAAAGTATTTCCGGTTGGTCTAAGGAAAGGACATACTAGGGTACCTTGCATCCAGAAATAAATCATAGCATAGCAATAAAGATGTCAGGCGTTATATTAGTCATATTTTATTTTTCAACGCTGAAAAAGTCGCGGGCACCAGGCTAGTAATTTTATATAATCTCAATCGACAATGACGAGTAGGTACCTTCTGTCCCTGTTGGTTGTTGCGTTGCGCCACTGGACCGGAGCTCGGCGGGGTTGCGCCGGGAGGTGGGCGGTTTCCACCACCGCGACCGCCACCCCCGCCGACGTTACCGAGACCACCGCGGCCCGCGCCGGGCCCTGAACCGCCACCACTACCGCCACCTCCACCGCTGCCCCTCTGCCACGAACCGGCCCCTGCACACAACAAATCACACCGAACTCATATATTATCCTCCAAAAGGCATAATATATCACAGTCTACAGTCATTATCATCTCAGCCGTAGGAAATCCACTGCCAGACATAGGCTCTCCATCGACTCTCCATATAAGTGTGTTTATACTTGCATATAAAACCGTATAATAAAATGTCGATACCTAATATGGGGTAGGTTACTTACAGATAAGTAAATTTTGGATCGAGGTCCTCCAATTGTTACCTGGATTGGGTCCGGAAGGCGGACGCTTGTCGAGCCCCGATGGCGGTAAGCCGGGAGGTCCACCCGGGGCGAGTCTGTTGCCGGGCCGGTCGTTCCGTCCGAACGGAGGGCCACCGCCAGGTGGGCCGCGACCGCCTAGCTGGTTGCCCGGCCTGTCGCGCGGCCCACCCATCCCGCCGTGTGGTCCGCCAGGTCCGCCCAGACCACCACCGCGACCGCCGCGGAAGCCGTCTCGGTCGCGTCCGTAATCGTTACTAAACACAAACATTTCACTGAATAAATACAACACAAACCGGATATAATGACAGATCGGTTACAACGACTAAATGGCAAGGCCTATAATGAATTATTATTGCTTATAACGACTATCCCTTTATTACGACCAATTTTTGTGGTCCCTTGAATATTGATAGGCGATTTTCACAGTACGAATAGTTGAAGTATCGCAAATATTTAGGAAACCTGTCTGGCGGCTTTCACCACCCCCTTACAGAAGACTACCAAGACCCATTTCTTCCTAATCCCTACATCCTTCTTAATCTTACTATGGTTCTCAGTGTAATTGCAGCACCTGTAGCGTTTGCTTGCGTTATAGGACGACGGAAGCCACCTACCGTCATGTGGACCGTCAGCCTGTCTGACGACCGTCAGCCATCGTTGTCAAACTAAAATCTGCTTATAAGCACTATTTGTTGAACTCTTCAACTATTCAACTCATCCTATACCTACCGAGCTTGCATGCCACTGAAGAAAGTTGGACTACCCCTCGCATAAGAAAATTGTCTGGTATAGACATGGGTAGTGTGCACATCCCACAAATATTATAAAAGCGAAAGGATGATGTACGTTCGTTACTCTTTCACGCAAAAACGGCACAACAGATTTGTTAATCCAGTTTATTACCTGAACCGATGATCATGAAATTTTTCATATACATTGTCAGGGATATAAGAAAGGGCATAGGGTACCTTTCATCCAGAAAAAAGTGTTGTTCATGAAGGTTCAACTAAAATAAAAACCTAACGCCTGGCAAAAGGATAAATAGCAAATAGGATAATCAGGCGTTATATTGCTTATTATATTTTTTATTCTACAACGCGGACAAGCTAGTAAATTAATATAAAATTACCCTCTGCCCGTGGGAGGAGGTGGTCCCCAGCGAGAATTATTGTCGAAACGAGGCGGAGGACGCTCGCGCGGGCCCCAGCGACTACCGCCGCCTCCCAGACCACCGCCGCCTCCTCCACGTGTGGCTGGGCCCCAACGCCCACCGCCGCCTCCACCGCCACCGCCGCCCCAACGATCCTCTGGTCACCATTAAAATAAAGCATTAATTACTAAATAAAAAAATCCTACTAATTAGGAGAGTAACTACACTTAGGTATTCAGCTCCCATTCCCGTTTCGATGAACAATTTTATTTAGTTATACAGTTCCACTTCTATCATCTGCGTACGACCGTCATAGCGTTTCTACCGCAGTTGAACCGTATCTTTTTATATATACTAGCGACTCGCTCGCGGCTTTGCTTTGCACGGGTGCAATTTTTTTCTGCAAATTATATATAAAATTCTTCCTCATTTCCTTTATGGATAGCAAGTTTTTCGACTTCAAAAGTGTTTTTTAGGACATTAAAAAAGTACTATATTTTATAAAATGCAGTCTGAAAAAAAAATTAAAAAAATGTACCTCTCTCCCTACCAAAGTCCCTAGGGGGCCGCTTCTCGTCGCGGACGTGACGCCTCTCGTTGCCTCTCTGCCTCTTCGAGGGAGGCCCTTCTCTGCTCGAAGAGCGATCTCTCTTCTCCCTGTCGCGCGATATACCCGCCGCTTTTGCCTCCTTATGCAGCGTCTCGACCACCTTTTTCGCCTCCTCTTCGTCGAGTTCCACGTACATGACTTCGTCTATCCACGAACACTTCTCTGGCAGGGATATGTTCGCTGCAATCACACCACACACATGCTATTATGCCATCTCACTAAAACGCCTCACGGTCGCGAATGCGCTGGCGTGCGCTTGCGCACCTATACCATAAACTGAGAGTGTCTGGCGACGACCGGCGGTTACGAACCAGTTACGAACCTTTCATGTCGAGAATCGCCCCATCGGGCACCTCCTTGCCGTCGCACTCCTCTCGCTTCTTCTGGCGTTCGCGGTAAGTTTCCTCGTCGACGACAATAGCAACGGCGATGCGCCGGTAACCGTCGAACTCCCGCAACTTGCGTCTCTGAGCCGACGGGTACACGTTCGTCTATACCACCGACCGTGCGTAAGAGCGAAACGTCACCCGGTTATGATGTGGAGCAAAACATATTCTCATATAGCATTTACCACAGTATACAGAGCCACACTCCACTTTCGTTTCGTTTGTATTGGGCGCTACGCCGCCACCTACAACTATAGTCAACTAGAACATAAACATCATTGAGAGCCGTGCACTGGACACGCATTAACTTAACTCTAACTTAAAAGTATTGCTTGTACTTTTACGTGACGCTCGCTTAGGGGACATCGGGGCATGCGCTATCAAAACATTTTCAATTCCGAAATTAGAAATATATCAATATACTGATATATTGCGAAGTAATAAGCTGTAACATTCAATGTTTGTTTCATTCCAATCAGTATAAACACTAAAATGTTACGCCCTATTCCTAAAAACACACATATCGAAGTTGTACATCTGAAAAACTCTATTCATCAACAAGTAATCCTTAGAACAAAGGCTCTTCTAATTACGGATTTGAAACGTAGGGCATTTCAGTATGCATGCCCCAGAGTATGGTGTGAGTGGCATCGATAGATTACAACTATTTTTCCTCACCTGATCCAATATGAAATTTCTTAATCTCCCGTGTGACATTTCCATCAACTTGAGAACGCATTTAGCGCACTTGGAAACCATCGCGTCCCATCTGCCCTCGTACGAAGTCCGGAACGAGCCACAGTCCACCTGAATACGGAACAATCGTTACAATAATTGATAAGTAACACATCAACGAGACGGTGGTCTCGTATATTTAAAAATCTTAAAAACTATGCCTTAAAGAACTATTGAGTATTCAATGTTTGATACCAGGGATCCGCGACTTAAACTCCAGCTGATAACTCTTCGCCTTCCGATTTTCTATGCTCCACTGGTATCAATGGTCTACATCTCGGTCTTATTTATTGGACCGGCTATATTACTAGGTTTTTTTTTAACTAAATGATGTTCATATCTGCCCTGTTGAAAACATACATATGTGATTAGTATCGTTTATGTTTCGAGGTTCACTTTTGAACCCAAACCTTTTTTTGTGCTGAAAGGAAATAATACATCCACAATTATTTCGATAAAACCTTCAGGAAAAATGTTCTCAATATATATTTTTAAGAAATATCACTAATATAATAAAAAAAAAAAATAAATACACATTCGAAGAATTAAACCTCCTACAGCTGAAAGGGAAAAACACATAATATAATATATTACACATCATTTAAAAGCCCACAATATTTTCTGAAACAAAGAGACGCTAGCGGGTAAAAGACATACCTTCATCTTATCGAAGAGTGCACCCGTGGACAACACGTTGTATCTCTTGTCCGGGTTTGCAGCCATGTGCTGCTTCACCCAGTGAGTCTTGCCAACTCCCGGCATGCCGACCATCAGAATCACCTGTTGGCAAAAATTCACCCGTCAACACATTAAACATGTTTTGCTCATCCAAATATTTTTAAAGTGAAAACTTATTCAGGCGAGTATTTGGGGAGAGAGAGAGAGAAAGGGAGAGAGAAAGAGAGAGAGAGAGAGAGGGAGGGAGAAAGAGAGAGAGAGAGAGAGATAGATAGTCAACACATGTCACTTCACTGCTATATTAACCTCGCCTTGAAGAAGTTTTCACTCCTGTCGTGTGGTCTTAAGCATGGGTCTTAAGCTAGTAGCTTAAACCTTTTTTTCTATACTAGCTGAACCCAGCCACTCTTTGCTGTGGCTTCCGGTTATAGAGAAAGTATAAAAAAACATGTGTTAAAATGAGATGTGTAAAAATTGCCAATCCATCAGCTAGTTTTCGAGTTTTGTGGATACAACAAACAGGTACAATTAAATTACAGGACAGGTAAAATTCTCATTACATAGGTATAAAATGAAAAGAGTTATCCATCTCATTTACTCGCGAACCGAAACAAAAGAGCACACTTGCTGTTGTTCCACGGTGATTTTCTGTAAGAGAATGTTGAAGAGTAAACATATTTTTTATGTAGTGATTGACAGTTGAAAATTTTTGCAACCATCACATTAATCACACAGCTTCTTCAAGTCGGTAGACTTTTTTATACATAACATAATTTCCAATAAGACATCACAAAAAGTAATCATACAAGTCTTCGCTAAACTCTTCCAAACACAAACAAATATTGAAAAATTCATAAAAATTCTTCAAAAGATCGAATCAAAAGTTAAGACCAATCATATTATATCTCTGAAATAAAACAATAATGGAGGGGTGCAATGCGACCTCTTCAAAAAATCCCACTTCTTGCTGTTCACTCTTCTGAATATCCCACATCTGCTTTTACACAGACATAATGTACCAAAAACAATTTATATAACATGACTCTTTTACTTCTGTACAAGATATGTAAGTATATCTTTGTACAGTGCATGGCCAAAACGGCCAGGGTTGCGTCAATTGGCTGAAAAATCTAAGTATTTCACGTTTTAAATTTACATGTGCAATAGGGATGGCTCACCTCTTGTTGGTCGGCGATGGTTCGCACGGCGCGCGTCACGCCGCGGTTACCCCATCACCTAACTCCAAGTGAAACATTTTAACAGTCTCCACCTTACAAACGATAAGGAATTCTCTGTACATACACATTAGGGCACACTTTTGAATGCGGTTTTTCATCGCCACTTTATGGGGCCAGCAGCGGAAACAAATCGGTTCGTTTCCTCCAATGCACCGAGGTGCTATACGCTTCTTGGCATCTATCTATCTACAATCTACATTATTACGTTAACTAGGATTTTTTTGGTCCATGTGTAGTCCCGATCAAATTGTGCTTCGCTTTTGGTACCACAAAATACCCAACATAGACCAAAAACTGTAGACCCATAACTCCAATAATTTCTCATGGACCCATGACCTGATTTTTGCTGAAAGTACCTGGGTAGTCTGGCAGAACTACCTGGTTCTACAAGAAACTACCTGGTGATCGGGTATAGCGACCAGATTTGAAAGCAATCGTACTGCTTGATTCCTTGTAAAAGTTAACCAACAACCCCATAACTTCCCATAACTCCAAACTTGATGACTTGATAGTTTTTATGCAGAAACTACCCGGTAATTCGGTAGTCTCTTTTGCACCTGGTGACCAGATTTGAAAGCAGTTGTACTGCTTGAAATACTAATTACCCATTTTTTTATTTTAGTACATCCTTTGGTTGAATTGTGAGATATTTTTTAGTTGTATCGTATGGCCACAAGACGATTGCGACTTATGTAATCGAAATGAGTGTCTTTCTAAATCCTTCAGAAGCTCCCGTCTGGTTTATCCTAAGTATTTTTTGTGTTCTTCGATGGACTTGTCCACAGTCCACGTACCCTTGAGTGTGTGTATATGTATGTATGTATGTATGTTTGTGTGTGCTCGGTGTGTGTGTCTTTATACATACCTCGCATTCAGCTTTGGAGGCCGGTCTACGCGGTCCATCGACCAGGTCCGCTTGACAAATGAGGACAAAGCCGGGCACCAAATCTGCCTCGCAGCCGTCCAGTTCCTCTTCCACGGTGTGTCTGTTGATAAATTACAAAATGTCATACATAAACATCTTTAATTTATTATTATTTTACAAGACAGTATAGATCTGTATATTATGTCGGAAGCAAACTATCCAAAGTCACATTTATATAGCAAATTATTCTCAGTATGCACAATTGACGACTGAGTGTAAGCATGTAACCAGTTATTGGACTTGTAACATTTTAATCAAAAGCGAAACTTTTTTCGTTTAAATACTGTATAAATATGCACCATAGTGATTTTTTAAAAAAATATTCTTATGACAGTATATCTCCGGTATAGAGAGATAAAAATACATCATTTATCGTAACTACTACTGTGAAAGGGTCACAATATTTGTTGACACAAACCAAATATAAAATGTATTCGTTAAGAGATTTAGGTTCAAATTTGGAAAAAAAAAATAGAATGTTACCTTGTGACATATTTGACCCTCGGGTCCAACTGGATGCCACTCAACACTTGGTCCTCGGTAACCTCCGGTATGGGAGATTTTTCTGCAAAAAAAAAAAAACATACAATATTCTCAATCCAAAAATCTAAGGCATTTGATATCGAATTGATCAAAACTGTTTCGTTCAGATAGTTTTAGTTGTGAATATTATATTTAAAGGCATTTTAAATGATTGGACTCTATTATCTATACTCAGGGGCACATTTAACAGTCCACTCATTCGAAATTCCATATCGTTTGATTATGTTATCTTGCGCTTTGACTACTAGGCGTAACTTTATAAGTGGGTATATCTGAAATAAAGAAAACACATATACCCGCGTTTTTTTTTTACTTTTGTAATTTTTATTTAGTTAAAATCCGATACAATTTTGAAATAATCGACAAAATTGTAGGTGGCCGGTTAAATGCGCCACTGAGTATATTATAGATATTGATTTCTAGTTTATCATTTGGTCAAAATGATGGGTTTTTTAATTAGAAATGATAAATATATTTAGGTTCATTTTCGGTCGACTAGAATATTGTATATAATGAGTATTGTCTATATGTACAAAGTAGCACATACTAGTCTTATTATTACATACATACAGTCATACATATTTTTAAGCGCCTGAAGTTTAAAAACCTCGGAATCCGATTACTGTGAAAAAATTGTCATGAAACCTGTTGAATTGTATTTACCTATTTATTGTGTTTACCTATTAAAATTGGATGTTTTTATTAAATAATAATAAATAAAACAAATAAATACAGACCATAATTATACATAACCTATTACATATAATATGTGACAAACTTATAATAATATAATAAATTAATTTTATGGAAAAAATCGTCATTCTATTTTGATAATATTAAAGGTAATAATAGTAATAAAAACATTTATTTTATTATAAAAAAAATATATATACATAGAAATTGTTTATTCACATCACCTTTAAAGGACAAAGTTAAAAACTTTAAAACTAAAAATTTTGTTCATTTTCTTCAGTTCTATTTTCTATTTAATTTATTTTTATAAAAAGAGATGCAATCAAACAACTATCACCATTGCACTGTAAACACGCTGCAGTACTATTTAAAGCACTTTTTCCACATCCACAGGAATTCCAGAGACAATATCTTCTTGGTGAGCTCGCTCCATCGTAGTAGGCCTCGTCTTCGTTACTCAGCTTTATCTTGGCCAAGAGCAAACCCATCTCTAATAAAAAAAAAATCCACATCCTTTTCATAGTTATTGGTTCTAATTTATTAGAAACATACCTCCACCGACAATTTTCAATAGAAATATTAATGGCTAATCATAGTTGTACTTGTAGATTATAATCTTTTTAAAATTTTCAAATGCTGCATCAGATGTAGGTAGCAAGGACGCCGATAGAAGGCTAGTCTTTGTGGCTGTGCTCTTAAAAAAAATATTTAAATCTCAATGTGTTTAAATATTTCATTTTCTTATGAGCATTTTCTTAGCACTGGGTGACAGCACAGTAGTGACATCTCGGTAACATGAGTCAGGATAATCCAGCGATGCTTCCTGATTTAACCCATTCACAAAGCAAGTATCAGTCAACACTTAAAATATCCCGAGGTAGCATTTTCTTTAGTCTACGGTTTAAATAAGATTGTGTCATTAGATTTTTCGCTTCACTATTGGGATGGTTGTGGTGGATCTTGTCCTTATATGTATCTTTTGGTCATTTCTATTACTTTCTTCTTGACTGTCGGTACATTCAAGTCATTATAAAGGGTGACATTATGTTCGAGTTTGACGCAGTTCCCCTTAACTGAACATCATAAATCCAGATAGGCTTGATTACATCTTTATGTAGAAGTATTTTATTGTCAAGACTCCCAACTGTTTCCTTTTGGAGAGAGAGAAAGAGAAAGAACGAAAGAGAAAGAAAAAGAAAGAGAGTGAGAGTGGTAAAAATATGAGGAAAATGTTTTATTTTTCTGAAAAAAATAATTAAAAATTAAAAGCACCCAAAAAATAATTTGTACACATTTTAGTATTTTATCTTTCTATAAAATATGTAATGTCGAAGGTTTCACATTCATTCATTCAAAATAATTGGATTCCGAGGAGAAATTCCTCAGGCGCTCCACACTAAAGGGCCTAAAAGTGAGTTGCAAAGGCTTGGCCTTTAAACGTACCTTGCGGCTCCTCCTTCACTTCCCCCTTTGCCGCGTCGACGGACGCCTCCGCGGACGCACCATCCGGATTTTCCGCAGGCTCAGTGTCCGGTTTCACGGCAGCCGGCTCCGTAGTGTCCATCTCATCGCCATTCTCCTGAGCACGTGAAGACATTGCGTAAATAAAAAAAAATATGATACAATAAAATCGAGCGAACGAAAATAGTGGTATCAATTTTATTTGTCTTCGGTGATTTCGGTGAGAATACAATCAGTGTAACCATCACGTGGCGCCACGTCCACTTTTTCGAAATTCCAACATTTTGACTTAGTGAATAGTTCAGTGGTTTATCTATTGCATAAATAAAGTCCTTATGAGCACAATTTCTAGAACTAGGACCTCTTTATATAATATATGTCCACAATTTATTTAATAAAGACGACAAATAAGTATATATATGTACAACTTTTTTTGCGTCGAATTTTTTTTTATCAATAAGCAAACAAGTACCTTTGGTTCTTCCTCCGGTTTTTTGGCCTCCTCCAGCATCTCGACGTCATCGTCGTCCTTTGGCTTGTCTTCCTCCGGCTTATCCGAGGCCTCCTTATCTTCCTCTGCCGCCTTTTCTTCGGCTATTTCTTTATCCCTTTTCTCGCGTTCCTGTAAACATAAATAGTCCGAATTAGACGTAACTCGACACACGAACAAATACTTTCATCATAATCATCAATTCACCCGCAGGTCGTTCAGGTCCACTGATGTCGTCCATATTGTTAATTTGTCATTCCGCTTGCGATCTGACCAACAATTGTTACTGGCCAGAGTAAATACAGAATCATAATTTTCCTCCCTGGATATGCCTCTTCCTCCATATTGCGTTAGAAGAGAGCATTTTAAAACCACAAAGAGGACAAGTACCGTATGATTCATTCATAAGCTGCCCGCTAATACAGAGATAAGGGGTTATTCTGGCTTAAATTTCAGATATAGATAGGTCAATACTTCTAAAATCACTCACTACCTCACAGCTATATTCAAGACCTCATCTTCGCTACACGGCTAGATGCTGGGCCAAGAGCGAACTCGATCTTTAATAATAATAAAGAGAGCTTTTGTTGCTTACCTCTCTCTTTTTTCTCTGCCTCTCCTCCCTCTCCTTCCTCTCTTGTTCCCTCCTCTCTCTCTCCCTTCGCGCGCGCTCTTCGCGCTGACGCTTCGCCTCTTCTTCGCGAGCCTTCTTCTCGTTGATCACTTGCTCCAACGGAATCCGGAAGCTCTTGCGGACTATCTTCGTCTTGGTCAGCATATTGTATCTGTTGTAGGTATATCAAGGTATATACTGTACTTTAAAAAAAAATTATTGTTCCAACAACCTCCGTGCAATTGTATTTTGTAATTTACCAATAGTGATTATAAACTAACTCCCGAACTTCTATTGAGCTCAATCAAGTCTATAATTGCTGTAAGTTTCTGACGAGTCGGACGTCCCGAAGACTATACCTACTTGATGTAATCGTGTCATGGAAATAACACCGAAGTAACAGTACACAAAATTTCACATCAATCAAACATTTGGAAGTTAGTTAAATCTCTTCGTCAACTAGGAAAACGGGGTGATGACCTTCAAACGCCTAAACAGATCTCCATAAACTAAGGCTAAAAGAAAAATAAAAAAAGTGCCATGGCTTCTCGATGGCACAGTAGACATGAATATGTCTCATATCATAAATGAAAAGAAAGATTTAAATGGTCCCTATCCCTATCCCTATCACTATCCCCATCCCTATCCTTATCCTTATTCTTTCCCCTTATCCTTAATCCTTCTATGGTCAACAGGGATAATATATATATAAACAAACGAACAAACTATCCCTATCCCTATCCCCATCCCTATCCCTATCCCTATCCCCATCCCTATCCCTATCCTTATCCTTATCCTTATTCTTTCCCCTTATCCTTAACACTAGAAAGACGGAAAAAACAACTAACCTCCAAAGACGGTCAGGGGTCATTTGACCTAACACATTTTTCCTTATATATTCTTAACATATATAAATATGTATATAGTTAGCCATATGGGAAACGATGTATATAGAAATATATAGGATTTCATTACAACAAATTTGTGTTTATTTCAGAAAAAAAGAATTTATTCGCTATGTACTGATGTACATTCACGATGTACAAACATTTTTGATTGATTGCAAGTTCCACATAACGGTTTTTTTTACATTGGTCAAACACTTTATTAGTTTTATTTTTACGGTGAGTTTGGTAGCAGTAACGCCTATTTCGTGGCTCAGAAGCTGTAGTTTTAACGAAATATCACGTTGCAACCAGGTCTCAGGAGCAAATTCTTCTGATATGTTACTCGCTTCGAGCGCCAATTTCAAAATAAAATTCCTTCTATGCAATCTTTTATTACTTACTTACAGGCATTTGTTGAAGATAAATCTAATGTTATGAAAAACTTGCAAAAGTCATCTTCTAGAAGCAGCTTTGGTACTGTATCTTGCCATTGGTCCATAACATCAACACCATACTTAGTAGCATTGTAAAACATACAGTTTCGAGGTTTTTCCATAATATTCCACTAATATAATATCACCAAGGTGATATTATATTATTATGAGGTTTATTTCCACAAAACGAATGAATACAGAGTACTTGAATCTGAGATGGTCTTCCTCTATTACTTGGTGACGTAGGATTTCAGCTAATGATAGATTGCTGTCTGAGCCATCACTAGAACTTGATGTAGGAGTATATGAATGTCTATCTTCAACTTGTAGTAGTACTGCTACATTTTCACCTTCACTTTCCAATTTTTCTTCTGGCAAAAAACTGCAAATATGCTAAAGTTTCTTCACTGTGAAGCCGAGCCATTTTCCAGAATAATAAACAGAAAAAATTATAATCTTTCAACGAAAGTACTTAGTGTATTGAAATAATGAAACTATGATTAGGGTGTGTGTAACAAGACCAGTCAATAAAAAAATATTCAGTTACTAACATTATCTGTTGAATGGGTCAAATGACCCTAGCCGTCTTTGTTGGTAAAAGCTGTTTTTACTAATGTTTGGAGGATCATATTGCTATGTAAACACTTTTGTTTTGAAATTAATTGTATTTTATTAAAAGTCACGAGACACGAAGTCATATAATCCAATAGTGATAAAATAATCAACCATGAAAGTTTGAATTGGGGTCAAATGACCCCTTCCGTCTTTTTAGTGTTAATCCTTCTATGGTCAACAGGGATAAAATATATATATAAACAAACGAACAAATTATAATTAATTCATTTACGTCATGGTAACGATTTTCGTGACACACATTCTTTCGAATTAATTCATTTACGTCATGGTAACGATTTTCGTGACACACATTCTTTCGAATAGACCCCAGAGAAAAGACATATTCATGTCAAAAATCCATTTGGGAACTACTATTCCGTAGACATCAGACACACGTCGAACATATAACACTCCGTTTTTGCGTCGGGGGTAAAAATGGTACAAAACATACTATGCACAGGAAAAAGTCCACGGAATCAGTTCAAGTGTAAACTGTGTCTATATAAATAGATCGAGAAATGTAAATCTGTTCAAGTGTGAAGTGTGTCTATTACTGTCTATATAGACAGATCGAGAAATGTAAATCTGTTCAAGTGTGAAGTGTGTCTATTACTGTCTATATAGACAGATCGAGAAATGTAAATCTGTTCAAGTGTGAAGTGTGTCTATATAGACAGATCGAGAAATGTAAATCAGTTCAAGTGTAAAGTGTGTCTATATAGACAGATCGAGAAATGTAAATCTGTTCAAGTGTGAAGTGTGTCTATATAGACAGATCGAGAAATGTAAATCAGTTCAAGTGTAAAGTGTGTCTATATAGATAGATCGATCGAGAAATGTACTCACGTGTCGTATCCAAAGTTGACGCTGTAGCACATGTTCTTGGTGAGGACGTGCGGGAAAAGGGCACGCCCGTCCAAGTCCGAACGGTCGAACTCGTGGGCGACGCCCAACTCGATGCCGTTCAGAGTGTACGACATCTTGCACGGAGTCGACTCGAGGTCCTATCGCCAGACATGTTTAAACATTTTAGCTTATAATAATATAATAATTAATTGGTCTCGCTGCGCTCCGCTAGATACCGCAGTCGTACTTGCCAAAATGCGGCAACAAATATTACGCCAAATTCGGCGTACCCGAGCCAGTCACACTGCAAGCTGTCTGTGATGTATACGTGCCGAATGTTTTATTAAATTTTGGACATAACAAAACAAAATAATAGAGAAAATGTGTAAAAAGTGACGATGTTTTACACACGCTACAGTAAAAAGTTGCCGCATTTACGGAGCTATTGTTTTTAGATAGCGCGCTATCCAATCATTAATCTAAGCATTTTAAACCATACAAAGTCGACTTTTTCGAGACGATTTTGTCGTTTAATAACATAGTATATTTGTATTATCCTGGCGGATAAGGATGAGACGCAGATAACTTAATTAAGTTGAAGTTGAAGGTAAGGACATTATAATAATTCTCTCTCGAGTGGAGGCCAAACCACTGTTGAAATAACAGCACGTGTGCTTTTGTGTTTCATTTATTGAGTTCATTTAGTCCTTAATTCTATGATTTGGGCATTTTATCACAGTAGCCACATACCATCAAGTGAACCGTCAGCCTGTCTGACGACCATAACATAAAAAAATAATTAAAATATGAAATAAAACTCACCAAATAAACACCGACTACGTCCTTCTCGGTGAATTCCTTCCCGTACTCTGTGTACTGTGCGTTGTTCACAAATCGTCCTGTACTCTCGAAGCCATAACCCAACTTGTCCTCACCTGGGATTAAGCATTTTTAAACTGTCACTTTCAATATTTGCGATTCTCTTATATGTATACATGTATATCAATTATCAATAAAGCTCAGGTGCTTTATTATTTAAACTTAAATTTGAGGACAAGTTGATGGAAAAAAACTCTATAATAGAAATACTCATCCATCAGTTTTGAATTAAAAAAAAAAACAAACTTGTTTATTAGTCAAAGGAGAACCATTTAAGGACAAAATAATAAAAAAAAACAATTTATTATTGTTATTCCACTTGCGACCTCACCAACAATTCAATTTGGTAAGAGTAAATATAGAATAATATTGTATCTGCCGTACAAGGTTCATTCTTTTACATGAAAAAAGAACAAAATATATATATATATACAGCAGAATAAAAACTTCTTTCACTAGTGGCGTAATGTACTTTATGGCGCCGTTTTTGCGTCGGGCGACAGGTAAACACAAATGTTTAGTGATTCTAAGAGTAATTGTTTAAACACTTTCTTAAAGGTTCTCAAAAAATTAAAAAAAAAAAAACAAAACCTAACTAAAACAGATACACAGTTCAACCTATAACACCCTGTATTTGCGTCGGGCGTTAAAAACCTACCGAGATGCAGTGAAGAGTCGTCCGTTGACCAGCCGATCCTCAACCCGTTGAAGTTCTCCTTTTCAGACTCCGTGGTGGAAACAATGTCACCAACTCGCACCTGAGGTATCAATCATCATCATCATCATCATCATCATCATTATCGCACTGATTATTCCAAATTTACTCGGATGATCCAAACAGTCAATGTTTAGAGAAATGCAACAGATTATTAGAAAGGTCAAGTAAATAAACTTCCATACATCAAATCCTCACAAGTTTCGCATTTACAATATCAGTAGGATGTCTTTCTTTCTTCAGAATATAATGCAAACTATCATACATAATTGTGTGTTGTTATTTAAGTGTGGGTAGAGGGGTAGATGCGAATACTCACCTCGTAACAGACTCGGCCCGAGGTGACTCCGTGGGTGGCGCGAGTGCCGGCCCACGCGTGGGCGAAAGCGCCTTCGCTCTGTGGGACCACCGACTGGAGTTCGGGCAGCTCCAGGTACTGGTTCAGGTCGCTGTCATCTGAAAGTCACAATATTTCAAGTCACTGTCATCTAAAAGTCACAATATTTCAGTTCACTGTCATCGGAAAGCCACAATATCTCAGGTCGGTGCCATCTGAAAGTCACAATATTTCAGGTCGCTGTCATCTGAAAGTGACAATATTTCAAGTCACTGTCATCTAAAAGTCACAATATTTCAGTTCACTGTCATCTGAAAGCCACAATATCTCAGGTCGGTGCCATCTGAAAGTCACAATATTTCAGGTCGCTGTCATCTGAGTCACAATATTTCAAGTCACTGTCATCTAAAAGTCACAATATTTCAGTTCACTGTCATCGGAAAGCCACAATATCTCAGGTCGGTGCCATCTGAAAGTCACAATATTTCAGGTCGCTGTCATCTGAAAGTGACAATATTTCAAGTCACTGTCATCTAAAAGTCACAATATTTCAGTTCACTGTCATCTGAAAGCCACAATATCTCAGGTCGGTGCCATCTGAAAGTCACAATATCTCAGGTCGCTGTCATCTGAAAGTCACAATATTTCAAGTCACTGTCATCTAAAAGTCACAATATTTCAGTTCACTGTCATCGGAAAGCCACAATATCTCAGGTCGGTGCCATCTGAAAGTCACAATATTTCAGGTCGCTGTCATCTGAAAGTCACAATATTTCAAGTCACTGTCATCTAAAAGTCACAATATTTCAGTTCACTGTCATCTGAAAGCCATATCTCAGGTCGGTGCCATCTGAAAGTCACAATATTTCAGGTCGCTGTCATCTAAAAGTCACAATATTTCGGGTGGCTGTCACCTGAAAGTCACAATATTTCAAGTCGCTGTCATCTGAAAGTCACAATATTACACAGGTCACTGTCAGCAGAAAGTCACAATATTTCAGGTCGCTGTCATCTAAGTCGCAATATTTCAGGTCGCTGTCATCTAAAAGTCACAATATTTTAGGTCACTGTCACCTGAAAGTCACAATATTTCAGGTGGCTGTCATCTGAAAGTGACAATATTTCGGGTATTTTCAACTGAAAGTCACAATATTTCAGGTCGCTGTCATCCGAAAGTCACAATATTTCAGGTTGCTGTCATCTAAAAGTCACAATATTTCAGGTCGCTGTCATCTGAAAGTCACAATATTTCAGGTCACTGTCATCTGAATATTTCAGGTCACAATATTAACCCTTGCTCCTAATACTAAGGGTCCCGTCAGCCTGTCTGACATTAAATTAAAAAAAAAATCAAATTAGCACAGCTTTTGTTTGTATTAACAAAAATAAAGCCGAATTTCTTAGTACATTCGAGATAAAAAAAAGGTTCGTCACCTGTGCAATTATCAGTCATGCAAAAAATTCTTAGTGCTTTAGTTTCAAAAGGTACTAAGAGTGTACGACTTGATAAAGGAGAGAACTTGAAAAACTGAAGCAGGTCGTCGTACTCGACTGTACATACAATTTGGACACCATGTCAAAAATACTTACAAAAAGAGAGTGTAATCTTGTTGTCATTGATGACTTCAGGTTCGGCGATTTTCACAACTTCGGAGGACTCCTTTGCATTCTTTCCCTTATATTTGCCATGACATTCCGATGTCTGTGTAAAAAAGTACGATTAAATTAATGATTTTTTTTTAAATATATTACATTTTTTAAAAACATTGATGATTATTTGAATATACAATCACGTACTAGGTCTCGACATATATTATATTCATTATGTCACAATTGTTTATCCGCTGATATATTACATATTATCAAGAGAAGAATCCTGTTGTGCAAATAAAGACTAACCTCGAGCGGTGTTGCCAGTACTTCGTTGGCCCCCTCCACGTTCCTGTAGTAATGGGTCCAACGGGCCTTGCGTTCTTGTTTGCGCTTCAAACGAAGCAGCTTCAAGGGAAACTGTGTGAAAAAAAAAAACACATTTGTCTTAGACAACCAACAATGAGAAACATATTGAAAAAATTTATATACAAAAATAATACTGGACAAAAAGAATCGACCATTGTCTATGATTAAATACGCAAACGGAAATATATCTGTATTGTATATTTAAACTAGCTGGTGCCCGCGACTTCGTCCGCGTTCTGGATGAAAGGTACCCTATGTCCTTTTTGGAGTCCCAGACAACGTGTATGCAAAATTTACAACGCCATCTAGGGAATTCTGTTTGAAGCAATGTAGTACTCTAATTCATCTAATCTCACTTCGAATAATGGAAAAAGTCTGTTAACAGATGGCACTACATGTTAGTTATAGTTTATAAAATTACGTGTTAATAAAATTAAAGCTGCTGCCCGCGACTTCGCCCGCGTAACTTAGTAAATTATGTACTTAAACCTTCCTCGAGAACCACTCTACCCATTAGTGAAAACCGCATTAAAATCCGTTGCGTAGTTTTAAAGATCTAAGCATACAAAGGGACATAGGGACAGAAAAAGCGACTTTGTTTTATACTATGTAGTGATTTGTATGTTGGAAGTGAAATGTATTTTTCTTAAATTTATCAGAGATATTTTTCAAATTTATACATCTGTCACTTGACATATGTAATTAAAACATTTTTTAAAGGATATTAAGAAAAAAGTGGTTTTTTTTTTCTTTTTCATCAAACAAAATACATACCAAACGTCCAGACAAAAATTGTAAAAAACTATATTTTTTTGACCTCAATAAGAGTGTACAAACTATAATTTTTTTTTTATATTTAAATATAATGTATAGACATGGTTCGTTTACGATTTTATTATATGTATAGATTTATCTCCCCGCTTTATTCAGTTTCATGTGTATCAACTCCAAGGCCTTTATAGTGTACATTTTTTTGCTATTTCTAGAAAGTTTTGCTAAGAACGCATTATCCCTTTATCATAAAGAATTGGGTCGCACCAACCTTGCTGATTTCTTCATACTTTTGCGCGGCCTCCTCTTCAATCAACTTCTCCCTCTCCAATCTCTCCTTGGCCTTGAGGTGAACCTTTTCGTTGATCTCCTCCCACTCCTCTTCCTCGGTCGGCAGGCGCGGGATCTCCAACTATTCCAACATTCACAAGAGATGTAATTAAAAGACATTCCCCCCCTTATTCTGTATCATTCACTTTATGGATGACGCAACCGTTATAGACATACTGACCTTTCAATTCAAAGCGATGTCATTTTAAAGGTTAAAAATGTCTATAACGGTTGCGTTATCCATAACGGATCTATAACGAATCAACTCGATTCGACAGTACAATTTATTTCTATAGTAATTTTCTGTTTACTGTTATTATTATTTTTCGTTATTCTTTTCGATATTTTAGTGGTTATTCTACTATTCGGGATGGAGACGGAGAGACGGATCCAACAAAAAATCGGTCAAGCCGTTCTCAAGTTATAAATTGTGTAAGACGACTTTCATTTATGTATGTACTAACTGCCGCCCGCGACTTCGCCCACGTAATTTTGTATTAGTTAGGATGAATATAAAAATATCTCGCGTCAGAGACATCTGTTAATTTTAATAAATAACATTACATAAGTAAGCCTCTTTTCTGACTGTGGAAGTCCACATCTCAAAATATTCTAAAAGAGTAGAACATTTGCGATGTAGACCATTTATATAATATGCTCATAAATCAAATTATGAGTATTACCTTTTTCTTTGTATCCTCAAATTTTTCTTCATCATCCGACTTTTCATCATCTTCCTTATCTTTTACTTTATCGCTTTTGTTTTCTTCAGCTTCGGCTTCAGCTTCAGCTTCAACTTCAGCTTCACCTTCAATGTTTTCATCGGTGTCCTTTGCCACCGATTCTGATTGTTCAATAGTCGCATCATCCTTATTTTTTGATGGCTCGGTAACCTCCATTGGTTCGTCTGCAAATAAAAAAAAATTACAGTTCAAATTATTGATTTCTATATACTAATATTATAAAGAGAGATTTATTTTGTTTGTAATGAATAAACTCAAAAACTACTGGAGCAATTTGAAAAATTATTTCACTATATTATCAGCGAGTAATATAGGCTATACTTTATAAAGTTACGCGGAGAAAGTCGCGTGAAACAGCTAGTTATTGATATTATTGAGACACAGCAGACTGTTTAAATCAAACAATTGATTGCATAATATTTATGTGACTACCAAACGGTTTCTACAAACTTACATCACTATCTAGAGATCCAATGACAAAACTTGCTTGCGGTTTGAATGAATTATTAAAATTATGGCATTTATTTACCTATTATTTACTATTTACTATGAAAAACTAAGAAAAAAATCCACGTATAAACGACGAATTAGTCTTTTAATAAAAAGTTAAAAACTAGTAAAACAAAACACGCGTTATTATACAATTCTCTCGTGATAACGAAACAATATTGCATGGCGTTTAATATCGGCTACATCTCGTTTCAAGGTAATATTTTTACGAGCGTTTTTGTATTGGAAATCAAACCGAACGCGAGGAAAAATATACACCTACTCCTTGCCCAAGATAAATTTCGTTGAATTTAATGCAAATTTACATTTTATTTGTAATCAATTATCAAAATCAAAATATTTATTTTTATCAATTGGGTTTCTACAAGAAACTCTTATGATCGTCATCAGGGTTTCGAAAAAAAAAAAAAAAAAAACGCCAAGATGACAATCCTGAGAAGAAACCCCAAAAGAAACTCAGGATACTAATCTTTTTGTCATCTTCACTACATAGTATAAAACAAAGTCGCTTTTTCTGTCCCTATGTCCCTTTGTATGCTTAGATCTTTAAAACTACGCAACGGATTTTAATGCGGTTTTCACTAATGGGTAGAGTGGTTCTCGAGGAAGGTTTAAGTACATAATTTACTAAGTTACGCGGGCGAAGTCGCGGGCAGTAGCTTTAATTTTATTAACACGTAATTTTATAAACTATAACTAACATGTAGTGCCATCTGTTAACAGACTTTTTCCATTATTCGAAGTGAGATTAGATGAATTAGAGTACTACATTGCTTCAAACAGAATTCCCTAGATGGCGTTGTAAATTTTGCATACACGTTGTCTGGGACTCCAAAAAGGACATAGGGTATCTTTCATCCAGAACGCGGACGAAGTCGCGGGCACCAGCTAGTTAAAATATAAAATAACAATTAGCTACTCTTAATTTTAAAAATAATAATAAAAAAGTATACATACAATACAACACAATACATGAGCTACACAAAACTATACAAGCTATACTATCTATTCTATACTAATATTTATTTATTTAAAGCACACAGACAGAATACAATCAAAATAGTGAAAACAAAGATAAATGTGTGTAATAATATTACAGAGGAAAGATTTGATTGTTTGTTTGTTTGGACCGTTTTGAAAAATTGTTTCATTGTTGCAAAGCTATATTATTGGCGAGTAACATCTAGGCTATACTTTATAAAAGTTAGGCGGGCGAAGCCGCGTGCAACAGCTAGTAACTCACAAAAAGCTAAAGTTTATAGGTCATTATAAAGAGGTAAAACTTGTATGTATGTTTGTTCGGTAGTAGGAGGGTAATCTTTGAAATATCTCAACTAATTTAAATAAATAACAATAATAAACACGCACACGCACGACAAACTTATAACACCCCGTTTTTGCGTCGGCGTTAAAAATATGAAAAAGAAAACTCACCACTATCAGGATTTTCATCCTTTTCAGCTACGGACTCACTGCTGTAAACATAAAATGTAAAATTATAATAAGAGGGTAGAAAAAAAGATTGTTCAAAAATTATACTCGTCTTTTTCCAAAATCCTGTACTAGGGCTTAAATTAGAATACATATAATAAACAATTTTGAGAATAAAAATAAAACTGTCCTAGTCCTAATTTGTATTTCTAAATGTCTAATCTAAAAACAGGTTAGACAAATAAAGAGTTTATATTTATTAATCTAAAAACACAAAAAATACAACACAAATATGTTTGATTTCTAATTTCAAACAAATTTTAATTTTAATCGCATCTAAATAAAATAAAAAATAAAAATAAAAATAGCCTTTATTGCTGAAGTTAGTTAACAAGAAAAAAGAAACATTATTTATCACCAACAACTCCAACTTGTCTTGCGACATAGGCCTCTTCCAAAGTTTTCCACTCAGTGCGGTCCCTTGCCGTTTTTTGCCAAGCTCCATTTGTGGTCTTATCTAAATCATCTGCCCATCTGAGATAGGGTCTTCCTCTTTTCCGTAGGGATCCTCTCGGGTACCATTCCACGATGTCTTTGGTCCATTTACTCATGCTTTGTCTCATCATGTGTCCACTCCAACGCCATTTTAGCTGTTTTACAATAACATTTATTTTTTTCGTTTTTGCTTTTTCTTTAATTGTCGAAAGTTTAATTTTATCCTTTAACTTTATATTAAGCACACTTCTTTCCATATTATTTTGACACACCTCAAGTTTTTTTAATTGTCTTTTTGTTAATGTCCAAGTTTGGCATCCATATGTCATTACAGGTATTATGCACATATTAAATAATTTAAATTTTTGATTTGTCGGGATATCTTTAGCTTTCATCACCTCTTTAAGTGCCCAAAACTTATTCCATGCGTTTCCTATTCGTTTGTCGATCTCTTTATTTGTTTGGTCTAAGGGTGATATTATCTGTCCTAGATATACATATTCTTTAACAAATTCGATTACATTTCCCTTCACAACAATTTGCTCCTCTGTACTATTTGTCATTAATTTTGTTTTTGTCATATTCATAGAGAGACCAACCAATTTGCTTTGTGTGTCTAGATCTTCTAACATGATTTTTAGGTTCACTGGGTTATCTGATATGATTACTAGGTCATCTGCAAATCTTAAATGATTGAGTTTTGCACCATTAATATTAATCCCATGTTTTTCCCAATTTATCCTCCTGAACACACTTTCAAGGACTGCAGTAAATATCTTTGGTGACAAAGGATCTCCTTGGCGAACTCCCTTCTTTATATCAAATTCGTTGCCAACTCTCTCTAATTTAACTCTTGCTTTACTATTTGAATAAATTTCCTTTATTATTCTTATATATTTTTCTGGTACGCCTTGTTCTTTGAGTGATTTCCATATCTCAACATGTCTAAGTGAATCAAAAGCCTTATTGTAATCTACAAATGCTATATAGTATTGTTTTCCATATTCGTGATATTTTTCTATTATTTGTTTAATTACTAAGATGTGATCAATTGTGGAGAAATTTTTCCGGAATCCTGCTTGCTCTCTTGGTTGATTTTCGTCTAAAATTTTTGTTATACGTCCTAATATTAATTTTGAAAATATTTTATATATATTGCTCATCAAACTTATTGGTCTGTAGTTGTTCATTAGACTTTTATCCCCTTTCTTATGTAAAAGCGTAATTGTGGTCTTTGTCCATTGAGTTGGTATCCTCTCGTATTTTAAAATTTCATTGAAAAGTCGAGTAAGTGGATCTAGAATTACACAGAGGGTTGCCTTTAATAGTTCATTTGTAATATTGTCATCTCCAGGGGATTTGGACTTCTTTTGTGTTAGAACAGCGAATTCCACTTCTCTCTTCAGGAATTCTGGAATCTCTTCCTCATTCTTAGTTGGATAGGTTTTATGTTTTAATGTATTCTTTTTATAATCATCATCACTGTATAAGTCCTTGTAAAATTGAGTAGCTATTTCCATTATATGTAACCTTTTAGATGTTTGCTTTTTATTATTGTCCTTAATATATGGTATCCATGATTTTTCTTCTCTAAGCTGTTTCATCGCCATTTTTATTCCTCCTGTCTTTTCAATGCTACTCTGTATCTTTTCTATCCTTGTTTTATGTCTAAACTGTCTTATACTTTCGCTTATTTTCTTACTTATCTTTGTTATTTCTTTTCTGTTGCTTTTCCTCGACTTTAATAATAGTTTTCTATCTCTCATTAGATCCCTTGCTTCTTGTCCGATTTTATCCTTTTTCTCTGACATACATCTAAATTGATTGTTTATATTTATTAACTCTCTTGTTACAATATTGTATTTTTCTTGTATGCTAGTGGAGTGATCAATGCAAGCTAATTTTTCGGACAATTTATTTCTTATTCCTACGGGAATCATGGGAGGAATTTGATATTTGTTATTAAGTATGTGTTTTCTTGATCTTTTTGGAGCTTTTGATATTATTTGTCCTCGAATCAGTCTATGGTCTGAATTAAAATTGATGTTATTCAGTGTTTCTACATTTAAGAATAGTTTTTTGTTATTTGTTAATATGAAATCCCTCTCGTCTTTTTGACCTTTTGGGGACATCCAGGTCCATTTTCTATTAAAACGTTTTTTGAAAAATGTATTCATTATATATAGTTGATTTTCCATTGCAAGTTCTATTAATCTATTCCCATTGTCATTTTTTCTTCCAGTAGAATATTTGCCGATTTTGTTAGTGTATGTTTTTTCATCTAGTCCCAGTATGCTGTTGAAATCTCCCATTACTATTACATTTTTATATGTGTTGTTTAAAGTCTTATTTAGGTCTCTATAGAAGGAGTCTTTCTCAATTTGACTAGCTACATCTGTTGGTGCATATATTTGAATTATTGACCACTTATTTTTATAACCCGGGATATTTATGTTTAACATTGCTATTCTCTCTGTAATACCTTTAAATTCTTCAATTTGGTTTCGTAGCTCATTTTTCACTAGGAATCCAACTCCGAACAAACCCCTTGTTTCTCCTTTATAATAAAAAATGTGATCCTTTCTATTAGATTAAGATTTCCTCTCCAATTCTTCTTACCTCACTTAATCCAATAATATGCAATTTTATATTATGTATAGCTTCTTCTAACTGTATTAATGATTCTTCAGTTCTGAGTGTTCTAACATTGAAGGTCGCAATATGAAACCTATCTTTAATTTGTTTATTTTTAATCAATATATCTTGTGGCTTTGGAAGGTGATAGTCGCTAACCCCACGGCGACCAACCGGCTTGGGGTGGTGTTTTATTATATTACTTTTGCCGTATTGTGTTGGTTTCCAGTTGTTGGTGTCTCTTTCCTATATTACATTTTCTGATGATGACGCTAAATTTAATGAGTTTGATCTATTCCTCATTATGTCAAAGGCGTTAGTTCTGCTATTCTTCGAAGGATTCCAAGAAAGTTTCTTTTGTTGATTATTCTGTTCAGGAGATGCAGACTGCATTCTTTTTCTATTATCCTTGGGTTCTTCTGTTTTCTTTACTATAATTTTATCATATTTTATATACGCTTGATTTCCTTTTTTCCTTTCTGCTTCCAATTGTTCTTGGAGTTCCTTTCTTTTATTTAATATTGCTTTGGGATAATCATCCATTACATATACATCCTTAAAATGTTTCTTATTTTTCCCGATTTCTATCTTCTTCCATTCATTTACAAAAGATATCAAAACAGGTCTTATTTTTCCATTATTTGCCGCTTTCTTACCAATACGATGTATTTTGTTAATTTCTGATTTTTCTAATGTAATTTGTAGATCTGACTGAATCTTATCTTTTACATTATCCATCAACTCGTTATAGTTTGTTTCTTCCTCTTCCAACCCAAACATCAGCATATTATTCTTTTTATTTTCTTTCTCCAAATATAAAATTCTTTCTTCTAAAATATCAATTTTTTGTTTCATTTCTTTATTTTCCCCTAAAATGTAAGCTAGTTTTTCATCCATTCTATCACTTATTGTTTTTGTTACTTTTTCCGATTGTTTCTCCATTTCGATTTTCAAACTGTCAAATAATTGTTGTAAAGAACTATTCATTTTCCTAAGTGAAACGGAACGTACCGATTGTATAATTGGTGGGTAGTTTTTATTTTATTTATTTCTTTTGTCTATGTCAATCTCTTCGCAATTTGTTCGGATTATACTTTGATAAATTCCAATGGTTTGTTTTTTTGTGGCACAATTTACGCGATTTTCACCGCAGTTTTTGAATTTTTATTTTAATCACAGTGTTCTTCGGATGTTTAACTAACCCTTGATCGTAATTTTTATTATCGTATGTACTGATAAACAATTTATTTAATATATTTTTCTGGAGTTATTAAAACAACGTCTTGTTACACTGACACTGACAACTGATATCGCATCTAAAGTTGAATAAAAAAGTAGTCGTTTTGTCAGTCTGTCTGGCGACAGTAACCAACCTCTTATCACAGCACACTTATTTCGTACAGTAGGCCGACGGAGACGTCTAGACAGGGCAATCGTGCGGGGCGTGAGGGGTGAAGGCGCGAGTGGGACGTGCCCAAGTTGCATACTTCGTCGTTCCTAGTAGCTTGGGATAAATATTCCAGGGCTATCGCGTCTTTCAGATTTTAATTTATTATATGAATCAAAATGGTGCATACGGCATGTGCTGTAAGTGCGTGCAAATCTTTATCTCGCATAAATAAAGAACTAAGCTTTCATCAATTTCTGCACGATGAAGAAAGGTACTTGAGCACATTTTATATTACTTAATTTGTGTCAACCCTTCCGTAATTTTTAAATACCTACACAGGCGGCGGTATCGCCCAACATCAAAGGCCTATGAAATAAGTATGTGTGCTTTTGTGCCCATTTCTATATCTCTTGCAGCACCTGTGTTATTGGCGACGGTAGCCGCCTACCATCATGTGGATGGTCATAACAAAAAATTTAATTATAAAGACACAACTCACCTCTCATCGTCAACATTCTGAACCGACGGTTGCGGAGAATTTTGTTCTTGACTTAGAGACGGCTGCTGTGACTCCTCGGGTGAGGTGTCCTGGACAGACTCCGACTCCTGATCGGTTTCCTTCTCCTTCTCCTCCTCCTCAATCGAAATGGGTGATCCCCTTTTGATAGGCTATAAATTTAAAAAAATTTACTCACAATATTGACTCACAGCTGTCTTTAGAAATATTTAATTAAAATTTATTACTGTTATGGAGATATAGTATACAATTTTATGGAAATACCAGACGCATTGTATTGTAAGAGATAAACATTAAATTTATTTGCAATATCCAAGGAAACATAGAGGTCAAAATGCCATAAGATGAAAAATGGCAGACTCCTTTCAAAAAGTTTAAGTTTGTATTTGAAGGTAAGCTTTTTAATTAATTTTATTATATAGCTATTGGAATGTTTAGCCTATGTACATCATCCTGAAATTCTTCTACTCTGGAATTCTGAACTATTCAATCAATACTAATAATAAATCTGTAAGTGTAGGTATTGTATGTATGTATGTTCCTCCATAACTCTTAAACGAATTAACTGATTTTCATGAAACTTGGTAGATAAACATTTAGACATACGGGACACGGGATAGGCTGCTTATTTCACGCGGACAAAGTCGCGGGCGCCAGTTAGTTATTAAAACTTAATAAGTTTATTTAATTAAAGATTCATTTTATTAGAATATAATAAGAATAATAAGGATTTTATAATATTAGTTATTAAAGATAATATACAATTAATTTGATATGCTTACCTTAGCAGGAGTAGATATGTTACGAGTGGATGAAGACCGTCGTCTTGTCCTGGAGGCAGGTGTACCACTGAGTGGTGCATCATCCACATCCTCCGTTGTTGTATCTAATATTGAGGTATCAGCGATAGCTTGTGGATAGTGAAAAGAAATACATTTTTCAAGTAAGATTATACAAAATTATCACTTTATTGAAAAACTTTTAAAACTCTGTTTCAAATATCATCAAAACAAAATAAATTAAAAAAAACTTAGAAATCTAAGCCCGATGAGATTTAGGAATCATTTCTATTACTAGTTACACACTCCCAGATTCAAAATAAAAACTTTCCTATCTTTTTATCAAAATTGTTTCAGTAGTTTAGGAGTTCATTGGCGACACGTAGTTTTTATATATAGAGAGATAAGGAACCAGTCTAATGACTTGACTATTTAATTAATGTAAAAGGAATAATATGTAGCGTGTAGGAAAGATAAAGGAGATTCCAGTTCAAGGATTTTTTTTACACTAAGGTTGACAGACAGGCTGATGGATCACCTGCCTGATGGTTGGTGACTATTACCATTACCTAAAACAGAAGCGACGCCACAGGTGTTGCAAGTTCCCTACAGACCGTAGTAGCAGGTCGGCAGCGAACTTGCAGCACTAGGGTTACTAGTATAGGCCACCTACCATCAAATGGACAGTCAGTATGTCTGTCAACCATTAATTTAAAAAAAGTTAAAATTTAAGGTAAGTATCATGTCCTATGCGTTATAATAAACTACAAAGTTTATCATAATCAAACAAGATTTATCGATAATAGGAATCATTGTTTCTCGAAGGATTTCTTTATACAAACATCTCTGTATAATATTTACATGAGTAAGCGCTTGAAAAGCATTTTAAAGTGACGTCATAGGATATACACAGCGTGATTGGCAAGTTAAAAACACATGTGCAATTAGCTCTTTTTTCCCATTTCCAAACATTGCTACTATACAATAATAGCAAACTGCACATTTTATCTTGTTTTATAGTTGTTACCTTTTCCTAATTTCGTTTCTAGAGCTTTTTTCAATCTCTCAACCAAAGCCGGCTTATTCCCCTTAGTGTCCAAACCCAAGGCGCCAAGCTCCGACCTTAGGTCAACAACTTTCATTTTAGCGGGATCCATGTTTTATAATGTAGCACACAAACTGCACAAGTCCCAAAAAATTAAATATACACTTTTATCACGTATTCACGTAAAATCTAACATTACTTATACATTTTATAAAACCATACAATTATTGCATATTGAACAATTGCAGACAATATGGCGTCGATCGGCGCGGCAGGCCCATAGACTATATGGAGTTGGAGTATAGACAATCAGTCACAGACGATATACATAGATTTTAGTTTCCATTTGATTTGAGTTTGTCTGTGCAAATACAGTGAATAAAAAAAACGAGCGTAATCTTATTTACACAAACTAAATAGTAGATACTAACGTATCAGACGGAAATCTGCAGTACAAATGCGCTGGACATGAGCTCGAGTACTTTAATTTCACCTGATTGGTCATAGCAAAATAGAACATTTGACTTCCCCGCCCCTCTCAGCCTCTCACCCCTTTGTTTTTTTACGGGCTATTAGTCCTTGAATTTATTTTTAAGTAAGGAAATATCATCACAATTAAAACACAGTAAATAATGCGTACATATTTATTTTTTAGCATATAGACAAACAGAACATGGACTTAATATACGACTTAAATAGAAACTAGAATAGAAATAAATAGAACAATAACGCCCGTACTAACAAAGTGTGCGATAAACTCATTACAATATAACACTGCACATCCACTGAGTCCTGTCACGAACTTAAATTTTCTGGCACACAGCACTTATAATACATACTTAATATAATAAATGTATTCAAAGATTGTTATTAATAAATTAGTAGATATATAAAAAGGCAAAAATTAATCGACGCAACAATATAAACAACAATAACCTTACAAAACAAAATGGCTTCCTCTCTTAGTACAGATCGCTATAAGGCAATCAAGGCGATGAGAGGGGAGGCGAAATGTCATGTTCTATTTTGCTATTACCACAGGCTATAAAATTCTTATGTCTAGTGAATTTTCCTTGAAGATTACCAGCCGTGCTTATTTATAACACTATAAATATTATAATTATACCTTTACTTTCAAAAGGTCAGTTTTTAATATACTAACGACCGCATAAAGCTGGTCAATCACGATAGTGATGCTTTTCATGATGCGTGGCGTCCGGTATGTACCGACACCAAGTGGAACGCGTTTTGAAAGATCACCAAACGTAGCCCCGCGAATTTTTTTTATTTTTTTTTTTTCATTATTTTGAATTTTTATTATTGCATCTCGTTAGTTGATGTTTTGTACTTAATTGTTCGCTATGAATAATTGTTTGTTCTTTAGTTGATTATATAAAAAATAAATAAAAAAAAATACTGCTAAGTTAGCTCCCGCAATCAAAATTATTATTTCCTCCCATTATCAGTCTATAAATACATATTAACGTATGTTCTTCTATAAATTACGGTTGTTCGAACATTTAATTGCCTTTTTATTGTATAAATTTCATACAAACTATAAATTAAACTAAAATTAATAAAATTATAATTGTAATTTTTATATTATTTAACTATAAATTAGATGTATTATATTATATTATGAATTATGATCATGAGAATTTCTAATTCGTTGTTACTAGATGTTACTAGACTTAATAGTAAGTAATAATTATTTACTATTTAATATAATAATAACATATACCTAGGTACTTAATAATATGTTACATTAATATTTATTTAAGAAAATGATATTTAAGAAAAGTTCGCGACGCCACCGCGACCAAACACAGACCAGACTTATTCTGTTCTGTGGTAGTAATATTACATACTCTGTGATTCTACACAAGGGAGTAACTATTATTTAATCTGTGTTATTATTTCATCTGTGGTGTGGGTGAACTATTACATACTCTGTGGTTCTACACAAAGTGCGAGTGTGGGTGATTAGTAACTACTGACTGACTGACTGTATATACATCTCTTTCTAACACCTTTTCGATGCCGTAAGTGAATACAGTATGAACTGATGTAACTTCTTGCTATTTTAGAATGACGCTGGGCTAGCAGTGCCGTATGGGACGGTTGAATTTGAAGGGGCGTGGCTTACTGTGACGAATGGGGGTTGAGCTTGTTGATTCGGAGTGGGCGGAGTTAATAAAACGAAAGGGGCGTTGCTTTTTATAATTATATGGGCGTTGTTTAATGTCCAATAGCATTTAATTGGGGCGGGTCTTGCAAATTTATTTATATATAGATTTAATTGGAAACTTATTTGTCTTTTTTACTTATACTATTTTTTTATTTTCAGTATGAAGGTAAATTTTCTTGTTATTTATACATTAATTCGTGAATTAAGAGATATTCTACTATTATTTGGAAAATTCTGTGTATTTTAGGTAATAGTAGGATACCTACCTATCTAGACATTCTTTCTTATATAGGTATGTTGAGTGACTATAATGCGAAGTACTTAGATATAGGACCTAGGTATAGTTAGATCTTTTGCTTTAGATAAGACCTATAGGTTGGAGACTTGGAAAGAAATTTATTATTTTTGGTAAGTAGATGGATATTAAACACATTTATACATTTTTTTTTCATTATATTTCATATGTATGTAATTTTCTTGTTATTTACGTATCTACCTAGTCATTAGTTTATTATTATAATACCTACCTAACTATACCTAGGTTGCCTATTTGAGTTTACGTAATGATTGTGTCCTAATCCTAATATTAGATTGATTGATTACCTAGATAATATTAAAGTTATCTGATCTTTTGTGTCGAGGTCTTACCTATCTTCGAGAAAATTCGTTTTAGGTAGTTTTTTTTAATGGAACAAAAGTAGGTAGGTAATACATGTATTCTTGAGTTTTTTTTTATCTAATGTTTCATAGACTTTCTTTCTTAAGCACTTTATCTTACAAATAAAGTGCTTTATCACCCTAAGATTGAACATTCTTTATATGTTGCATAATAAGGTCTGTTTTCCTTTGAAAATTCAAAGCGACTAGCCGGTGCACGCGACTTCGTCCGCTTGGAATAGTTATTTTGGGAATCATTTGTGTATCTCGAACGGTTTTCGCAGCGCACGCAACGGAAGCCCTCAAAGATGAATAATTTTCCCAGTTTTTTTCCACATTTTCGACTGTTTCTTCGCTCCTATTAGTCGCAACGTGATGTTATATAGCCTAAAGCCTTCCTCGATAAATGATCTATCCAACACAAAAAGAATTTTTCAATTCGAACCAGTAGTTCCTGAGATTAGCGCGTTCAAACAAACAGACAAACAAACAAACTCTTCAGCTTTATAATATTAGTATAGATGACAAATTATGTCAGTATCAGTAATCAATTACTATTTCAAATCTAAGCCTTAGGTCTGCTTTACACTATAATGCGAAGTAAGGCAAGATATAGGACCTATAGTTAGATCTTTTGCGTTAAATAAGACCTAGGTTGGAGATTTGGAGAGAAATTTATTATTTTTGGTAATTATTTAAGATATATTTAGACATTTTTTTCATATGTCTAAGTACTTACTTACTTAGATATCTAAAATATAATTCAAGACATTGTTAGACACATTATTATTTCCAAAATTTTTGATTTTCACATTCAAACTCTGTTAGGTAGATAAATAAAAGATTTTTGGAATGTTTTTTTTTTTAGTTATAGGTTTAATTAAATAAAATACAGTTTCTTTGCTTATAAATATGTAGTTTATTTTAACTTTAACTTTATTAAAATGAAAATAAGTATTTAAACTTAGGTTTAAACATAGATAAGTATTCATTGATCTTCTAAAACATCTGTAGTCAACTTAAAGTTTCTTCCTTTACTGAAAGCATCTGAAAATTATGAAAGACCATATTAATATTAGTTTTTTAATAAAAATTCGAGTGTAAATTAACTATTGAAAGATTTTTAGAGTAAGTATTTTTGTATTTTTTAAGTTTAATATTAAATAGCATATTAGTTTTATTGTTAATTATTTTATTGGTCTTTTTTATATTTATTATGTTTGTTTTGATTTTTGTACATTAATTTAATACTGTATTAGTTTTTTTAAATAAAAATTCGAGTGTAAATTAACTTTTGTAGATTTTTGAAGATTTTTATAGCATTTTTGTATTTTTTTAAGTTTCAATTAAATAAGATATTTAGTTCGATTGCTGATATATTTTATTTACTTATTTTATTGGTCTTTTTTATATTTATTATGTTTGTTTTGATTTTTGTACATTAATATATATAAGTACGTATGTAAATATAGAACATTATTTGTGTTTCTATATGTTTTAATGTTTACTGAGTGATTTTTAGTCTATTTTTAAGTTTAATATTAAATAACAGCATATTAGTTTTATTGTTAATAATATTTTATTGGACTTTTTTTTATTATAATGTATGTTTATTTTGATTTTTGTATATTATCTAATATTAATGTAAGTAAATTTGTATTTCTATATGTTTTAATGTTTACTTAGATTACTTACCTAACATATAAGTATAATATATAAGTAACATATGAATCTGTGTCATCCGATATAAATAAATTTATATTTATTATTATTATTTACAATACTATATTTATTTGTTTTCTTAATCTTAAATTTTTTTACAATATAATTTATATAAAAACAATAAATATTATAAAAAAAAAAACCTAAAACTAGTCGTCCGCAGGTGGCGGGGATTATTATTATTATTATTAGGTATTATTATATTTTAATTTGTAATGAATTAAACTCAAAAACTAAGTGGACAAATTTTGAAAATTCTTTCACCTATTCAGAAAGCTAGTAACATAGGCTATTGTTTTATTTATTGGGTTTTATCTTTAATATAGGTTTTGTACCTAAGTTAATTTAAGTAGGTAAGTGTTTAACTTTTAAACTTCACAACAATAAAAAATTTTTAATTCATTTTTTAAGACAAGATAATTTATTTTTTTAAAAAAAAACAACATTGATCACTACAGCATTTATTTATTTTATAAAGCGACATCTGTAGACTCAAATTGTTTCCCATTAAGTATTTATATAGTTTGACATTAATAAATATTGTTCATTTTTTTTTTCAATGTTAAGTTAACATAAGTTGAACGTTTAGTCAATTTGATGGTAACCGTTTATAATTATGGTTACCGTCGCCTATTTTAATACAAAATTTAGACAAATTTTTAGTTTTTAAGCTATTTAATCGTTTTTAAATTGAATATTTAAGGAAATAGAAAGAGAAAGTATAGTTTTTATTCATTTTAAAGCACAAATGCTACTATTTCATATTAGTTTTACGTAAGACAGTGGTTACAGTCGCCAAACAGTAATATAGAAATGATTAATTACGAAATATAGTATTTCGCTATATATTACAATTTAATTTATAAAACACGTTTTAGCCGGGAATCGAACTTGTTAACGTTGAGAATGAGCGTTACACCTCATTAGCACTTGAGCTTTAGCAACGCATTAATTAAAACAATAGCACAAGTGCTATATTTATATAATTAGTATATTTTTTAAATATATCATCTACTTTGAAAACAAACACACTAAACTGTGTATCCAATGAAACAGCACATGTGCTTTTATTCAATTCAAATATAAACATTACTGTTAAGCGTGAAAACGTTTTTTTTTTATTTAAAGCGATAATTGGAAAAATTAAAAAAGCAAGTTCTATTCCCGGTCGAGTCTAGATTTTGTAGAGCATCGTGGATCAAGTCTAGATTACAGCGGTATAGGTGTTAAATGAGTTGAAATAAATATAAGTGAAGCGAACGTCGAGCGTCGTCGTAGTGTGTGTGTGTGTGTTTGTGTGTAAGCGTCGAGAGACAATTGGGCAGGCCCCGTCGCTTGTGTATGTATTACTATTATATGTACCTTGTTAGACTCTGCTTACTATACAATTAGTACCTTCAGTTGCTTCGAGTCAAGTCTCTAAAAACAATATATGTATTTTATATCGGGTGTATTTTCATACACACTTTATAATGAAAATTTATTAGATTAAAAATAAACACTACAAACACACTATGTATGTACTAGTAACGTTCAATTAGGTAATTTTAGTATCTATTAACACAAAAAATTCTACATTTCTAAGGTAGCCATGTCAATACTGGTAAAGTTCAAGTAATTTTAATATCTACACAAAAAGTTCTACATTTCTAAAGTAGCTATGTATTGTACTGGTAAATTTCAAGTAATTTTAGTATCTATCTATTGTACACAAAAAATTTCTACATTTCTAAGATAATAAATAGGTCAATGATTGCAGAATGCTTACTTTACTTGATCTTTGACAGGATATGTTGTAGTTCAACTCGAATACGGCAGAGGGCGCCTTTAAAAAATAAATAAATAATTGACCCGTTCTTCGACTTGGTTCGTTTTAGTTCGACACTAATGCGGTAGATGGCGCTATTTGAGATATTATTTCAAAATTTTATTCTTAATTATAATGTACTAGCTGCTGCCCGCGACTTCGCCCGCGTAACTTAGGTACTTATAAACCTTCCTCGAGAACCACTCTACCCATTAGTGAAAACCGCATTAAAATCCGTTGCGTAGTTTTAAAGATCTAAGCATACAAAGGGACATAGGGACAGAAAAAGCGACTTTGTTTTATACTATGTAAAGAAGAAAGAAGATGTACGCGATCCGTTGATGCTTTATGTACATTTCTTTAATTAAAATAAATAATTTATAAAAAATATAAATATTCCATTTTATCTTTTTTTTAAAAGTTCTCTAATTCAATCACCAGAGTGTGCACTCTTGTAAATTTATTGTAGACTGAAAATACAATTTATTTTTCTTTCATTAAAGGTGGCGCCACTGGTTGGTCTGGTTTTGCT